>CM033643.1:38282148-38882148 GCA_019512145.1 Engystomops pustulosus
ATTATAAATCAAAGAAACAAAGTTTTTTTTTTTTCTTAAAAAAAAGCAAAAAATACCTTATATTTATACTCTTGATATCCCATGCAGCCATCCGCAGGTGCCGTGTCCCCTTTTGTTTAAAGAGGCAGGCGTGTCCGCTAAGACTACCCGTCCACTGCTTCTGCGCCTCATAAAGCATTAGTTTCAATGTGTCTCAGGCTACAAGCGGACTCAAGCAGAGGGGACTGTGAGTACTGCCAGGCAAAATAGTCTAAAGGGAGCAAACTTTTTTTTTCCCACTTTTTATTTCTTTCTTTCTTTATCCCATCCCCTTGCCGTGTATAGCCCCCCCCCCTCCCCAGCTACCTGTTTATTTCCTTTAACACTGTGACAACCCTTTTAAATGGTTCACTTACACAAACTATTGTATTATAAAGTCAAGTCATTAAATTAATAGTGCAAACCAACAAAAGAGATGACAGCAAACAATGTGTTAAGAACCCACGTGGTGTATGGAAAAACATATGACCACCCTATCAACCTATAAAACAATAGTTTTGTAGGTGAACCACTTAAAGGTGGACCTGTCCAAAAACAATGAAAAAATAAATGCATAGGGTGATGTGCTGAATGCAGGAACTTCCCCCCTTATTTATTGGTTCTCTTCTTTGACAGGATATTTGTTTTTTTGGTGGGGGCCTGATTTTTTACCTCTTTTGGAGAGGAAAATACTAAAGTACTTAAGCAATGTGTATTGCTACACTAACCACACATTGCCAATAAAACAAGTGGCTGCCTACAAACCTTACCTGGGTGCAATGTGGCATGGACTTGATTTTAGGGGGGCATCTACTATAATATTAGGACTCTATATATATAATATCTTATCTGTTTGGGGGGCCTATACATGCCATGTGGTTACAGGCTCTGCCTTGTAATAGTGTGATATTACTTTGATGTTTATATTCTAACAACATATTCTTGAGAAAGGCTTCGGACGAAGCTGAAACGTAGCAGCTTTGAGAATAAATCACTTGATTTATTCCACTAATTTGGAGTGCAGCATAAAACTTTTATTTCTATTCTACCAATATAGATATATTTATTGCTATTACTAATGTTATAAGTAATGCTTTCATCCTCTTCTTTCAATATTTAAATGTAAAAATTAATAGTGGTCATGCACTTCAGAAAGCTCTTCCACTTACCCCTGTCCAATAGCATCCATGTTGGCTCAGTCAAGTGTTCACTCAGTTGTAAGATGGAATAAGAAGGAAAAATGCTCCAAATTTTCTAATTTAGAACAAAATGGATCAGACATGTTGAAACTTTCAACATTGCTACCCTTTATCTTACCATTACCTTTCATTTTGTGGAGTCATTAGATATGCCATCATAAGATGGTCAACATCAAGATATATATATATATCTATAGAATCATAAAAATGATTCTTATATTGTGGAGATGTAATTGGCCACCCAACCACTGGGTCTTGGCTGAGAACAACCTCATTTTGGTGTGGGATCAGGATAATGTGTTATAAAAAATTCTTTACAGTAATGGGGAAACTAGAAACAGCCAAAATGTTTAGACTGCAGGTCAGTCCTTGCATTAACATTCACCGGATGACACATGTCAAGATATGTTGGTTCATGAGATGGTCAGCTTGGTCAGTGTGGTGCCTTTCCTAATACAAGCGGAATCCAATGAAAGGTAGAAACATCTAAAGGTGGATCAGATGGAAATGAAAGCAGGTGAGTTAAATATTAGTGGATCAGCAAAGGATCTGAAACATGTAGACCATGTGATATTTCAGTTTTTGTTTATTAAATTAGCAAAAAAATATACATTCCTGTTTTTTTATGTCAAGCTGGGGTGCATAGTGTTAATGAGCAAGAAAAAAGGACTATATTATGTACTAATTGGCTGCAATTGAAACAAAGAGTGAAAAATTTTAAGGGGTCTGTCACTCAAAATATCCAGCTCTAGGAGTCCTTTCGATTTCTGCCCCAAATAATGTATAAGAAACATTTCAACTACTATTAAATGTAAAAACACTTAGCTCACTGTATATTATTCGTGCATCCAGTTTAGAAATTGTCAAATGAGACAATAATCATCCTTTATCAGATTAGAAGTAACAATCCTGGTCGGGGACCGGTTATAACTGAGTATAAACCAATTTTGTGCTGAATAAGTTACCACTGGCTATACTTAATACAAAAAAATTAAGTTAGTACTCACCCTTTCAGCCTGCCCCCGGTAGATCTCATAGATGTGCATTCTGCCGGAGCAGCCGGGAATCTGAAGAGGTGCTGCAGGGCAAAGAGGATTCCAGGGGTCAGCGCCAGAGGGTGAGTACTAAAGTTATTTTTTTAAGGGGGTACTCTGCTGGATATTATATTAATAGGAGCACTCTGCTGGGCATTCAATTAATGGGGGCACTCTGCTGGACATCTCATCAATGGGGCACACTGCTGGTCATTATATTTATGGGGGCAATCTGCTGGATATTTTATGAATTGGAGGGGATGCTGTGGACATTTCATTCATAAGGGGAGACTACTGAACATTTTATTAGAGAGTAGTAGCTGCATTTCCCATGCTAATATTATACTGGGGCTGATACATTTTCCCAGTTTTTTTGTGGAAAAATAGGTACTTCAACATATAATCAGGTCCCCTTATACTCGAGTATATATGGTAACAAGCTCATGTTAGAAGATAATGTCCACCATGACACAACACTAGTGAGGATCAAAACCTGCTCACTATACGCTGCATATAAAATTTATGTGACTATTATCCGAAGTATAAATAGTAAAGGTTACCACATGACATGTGTAGTATTCTGTGGCCTTAATGGCTTTACATGAGTTGTTACCTCACGTACATAATCTATGAATGGAAACATCTTAGTAATGTTCTGGTGTTATGGGCCAACTTATTGACTGTCCTCATGTATCAAATTGCTAACTATCCTCCCGGGTCAAGAAACTTCTAAGTGGAATGCAAAATGCACACTTTGCACAGCTAAAGAGAATGGTTATTTTAAGCAAAGTAATAAAGATAGAGAAAAATGTTCACAATTAAGGTAAAACCAACACACACCAGCAGTTAGACTTAATTCTCAATACAGCTGATCCAATATACGGATGAAGCGGGTATGAATTATTTTGTAATGTACCATGTAATACTGTGTGCCGCCTTGAGATTTCCATTAACAAGCGAGAGGCGGGATGACATAAAGAGCAGGGAGGCAGATTAGAAGTGCTTTCAGGGATTGTAATAGCTGGAGGGGCTCTGGTAATGCCCCAATGCACTTGTGATTTGCTATATAATAGGGGTTCTTGAGCATACATTGGTAACCCACTTGTCATTTGCTGGAACAGGAGGTGCAATTTGAACCTCTCTTCCTACTGATATTTCCAAACCTAAAGCTCAGTGGCTGGGTAACATGGAGATAAAAATAGGAGTAGCAAGTGGATCTTCTGGTTTGCGAAGTATGATGTGGTTAGAGTTTGTGATCCTGGCACATTTTGGTCTGCTCTGAGGCAGGATCTTGTTAGGGGAACTTGTTAGGTAGATGCCAATAATCAGGATATGTAGAGCTATAGTTTGGTGTTCTGAACTGGAGACTTATTCTATGTGCTTAGGGTGAGAGATCTAAAACAATTTCATTATGTCGATTAGACCAGCTAGTCTACCCTAAGCTTGCATACAAACATCTTAAATACTAGTCTTCATTGTCATGTGGGTGGACCCTTACAATATGGACATGCAGGGTTTTTTGTTGTGATTTTGTTGGCATAAAATCTATTGATAAAAAATTTAACTGTAAAGTTTTTCAGACACGGAATCAGTCCTGATACTGCCACACACAGACAAGCCAATGCTAAATCTGCTGTTGAGAAAACCAGAGGGAAAGTTACATTTTCATGTGAATTACCCTTTTTCTACCACCATTACTTAACCCCCCCAAGTCTAAATACAGACAATCCCTGACTTAAGGACACCCAACTTACAGATGACCCCTAGTTACAGACTGACCTCTTTGCCCACTGTGACCTCTGGTGAAGCTCTCTGGATGATATTCTTTAGTGCCAGGACTGCAATGATCAGCTGTAAGGTGTTCCCTTGACAGCACAAAACTTTGAAAATTGTATTGTCACAGGAAAAAAGACATTTCTCTGGAAAATTATAAAATATACCTGTTCTGACTTACATACAAATTCATCTTAAGAACAAACCTAAAGAACCTATCTTATTACATAACCTGGGGACTGCCTGTATCTTCCATGCATTCCCTACGTGTTTTAATAGAATGCTCTATCCACTATACCTCAAGTACAATTACAATACATAGGAAGAATGCGTCTTTTATATTCTTTAGTTCTGCTATGTCTTTACAGAAAGCAAAACACTTTCCTATTTAGCCATGCACATCATGTCCAGTGTTATTAGAAATATGCTTATCATACCATTCCAAAAGGGCAAATTATTCAAATAGGTCGAGAAATATCACAGACATCAGAGAAGTTGCTCTCTACATAATAATTTAGGAAAATTGGTGTCTTATGAAAACTTATTTTCATATAAATTACAAATAGGCAATATCATTTCTACTTATAACTTGTTTACACAAATCACTTAAAGTCTAATAAACCTTAAATGAGAAACAGATTAAACGTATCATACAATACGCAGATTAGCATTAGGTTTAATATATTGCTCCGGCGCTTATTAGAAAGTGTATTCACGAGAAGGATTATGGAATTACTCATGAGCATTATAATACCATTCATAGAGGCTGTTTTCTGCTGAATATTTTACAATATATTTCAGTTTCTTAAGATTGTTGTGGGGTTTACATCTACATATCATAACCAGACACAATTCGGTTTCTATTTTTATTGAGTAAAACAGATGCTTCCTTACTTACCATATCTATCCAGATGTGTCCAGATATGTATCAAAAATGAATCTTTAGTAGGTTAACATAAAGTACTATGCTAACTATTACTAAATGTGTCTGGGTAGAGGACACCTGTGGGGTTTAAAGGAAACCTACCATTAATAGGTAAATCCGTTGGCACGTTCCTCTAATAAATACCATTGGAGCCCTTTTAGGGCTAATCTTTCACCGGGCGATAAGTTTGTAAATCTTTTATTGACCTACTGGGCATGGAGTAGCCACGCCGTGTAGCTTCAGCTCCGGCTACTCCGCGCCCCAGTAGCCTCTTTCACTAATTTGCATATTAGGGCAATAAAACATTTCCAAAATTAGCACTAAAAGGGGTTCAGATGGCATTTATTAGATAGACCTGCTACCGGATCTACCTTAACAGGTAGATCCAAGATGGTAGGTTTCCTTTAAGGGTAGGGGTGAATTGCAGTCTTATTAGATTACAAACATTTTCAAATACTTCATTGATTACAGCAGATACTGGAGTTCTTAACCAAATTGTTGTTCAACCTGTAAAAAATACAAAATAAATATCAAAAGATTGCACTCTATAATGCATGTCATCTTTGACTAACTTTGAATAATGTTTGATGTTATTTGGCTCTTTGTAATGATGTTTTGGATGAAAAGTTATTTAAAAAGTGTCTGAGACATGTTTCTCACGCGACTCAATTGTGGTGCACACACTGCATTATACAGTTTTAGTGCAGTTTGCACTACTCTTAGTAAATGTAGTACCTACAATTCCAGTTGAATTCCTTTTGCTGCAAGGAAAATTTTCACAGTTTTCACTATAAAAATTGTATTCCAGGTACTTAATCTGGTTGAGTAGCTCTCGACTTCTCCCCTCTGCTATAAGTCACTGCTGTAGTGGGCTTCTGTTTGAATACTATAGCAGTTACTCATGAGGAAGCTTCAGTTCTGTGTTTAGTGAGGAGTTTTCATGGAGCAGTGACCTAAATGCTCCTCGCCCAAATACAATCTGAAATGCAATAAATGTTTGGTCATACAAGTTTTTTTTTTTTTTTAATTTTATTTCACGCTGTCTGGTCAATTGTAACTTGTATGGTCCAATTTTTTAGACATATCATCATTAGGAATATAGGACTGCTTACAATTTCCTTCACAGCCAAATAGTTGGGCTCAATGCAATTTGAAGAATTAAATAGGATTTCAGGTCTCATTACCCTTGTCCCTTGTGGTCACCAGGTGTTTGCATATCCCGGTGATGTGCATTGATTAAACCTCTTAAAGTGTAACAGTCATTTCAGATGAATTTTGATATTGTGTGTAGGGGAAGTGTTGTGAACATTTTTCTTATAACTGATTGAGAAATTCTTCATAGTCTAAACATTGTACCCCTCAGTTAAAATGGTACTACTACGTTACTATGGCAAATCTGTATACAAATTTGAAGGCGTGTCTCTCTCTCCTCTCCTGTTTGTTACACAGCTGTGATTCAGATGAATTTTGATATTGTGTGTAGGGGAAGTGTTGTGAACATTTTTCTTATAACTGATTGAGAAATTCTTCATAGTCTAAACATTGTACCCCTCAGTTAAAATGGTACTACTACGTTACTATGGCAAATCTGTATACAAATTTGAAGGCGTGTCTCTCTCTCCTCTCCTGTTTGTTACACAGCTGTGAGTGAGTGTTAACCCTTCCTGCTCTCCTTGCTGCAGTATGCTATGAGCATTATTTTCAAAGATAAAGCTGAAAGTGAAGGGGTTCATCCTCTCATCGGAGAGTCAAAGATAAAGCTGAAAGTGAAGGGGTTCATCCTCTCATCGGAGAGCTGTATATCCAAACAAAAGGAGATTAGAAGTGAGCTTATGCAGCCTCCACACTCATCTCTATGGGAGACAGCAGCTTGATTTTTTTTTACAAACTAAGCAGAATTTGTTAATGAAGTACAATATGAAAATGTTCAACCTATGCCCACATATACAAATTAAAAAATATTTCTAATGACAGTTAAGCTTTAAACATTCAATAATCTACATATTCAAGAAAATAAATGTAGAAGCTTTAAACATTCAATAATCTACATATTCAAGAAAATAAATGTAGACTTTTTTTTAAATACTATACTTCTAAATAAATAAGACAAAGATTAGATGTGATGGGGACATAATCATTCAACTACTTTCAGAGAGCAGGGTGGTCTCTTCTACTCTCAGAGGTATCTAATGAACTCAAAGCTAAATCTATCTCTAATGGTAGTTTTCCATTTACTTTCTCTAATATAGTGCTAAGTGTCTAAGACATTCTTTTATGTCATTACTTCTAATGGTCTTTATTTTGACCTTTCTCCTTTCCTTTCGCAATGTCATCATTTAGTTATATCCTATTCTAATCCCTGCTATCATGGATAGACTTCTTTCCATATATCCTGAGTGGTGCGGCCACACCACACAGTAAAATTCCACTGGGAGGCAGCACCGGACCATTTGCTCCCCAACTTCTTATACTTCATAGTGTTATGCCTATCCTAGCACAACCCCACACGGTGAGCCAAAATAATCACCCCCACTCCAAACCTGTAATTTCAGGTGTGAGACTATTAGCGCTTTTTCCATGTCCTTCTAACATGGAAAGAAGATGTTAACATGTAAACTTTTAACAATAGCTAAACTTCTTCTAGCCAGATCCTGGAAATCACCTATAATCCCTACCATATCTCAATTTATAAATTATGTCAAAGCAACCTTCTTCTCTTAACTTCTGCATCCTCTCTACAGCTACAACTAAAAATCATTGCACCCCCCCACCCACACACACACACACACACCTGAAAGTTCGTGGTTGAGGACAGACAGGAAGTCAAGGCAGGTGGCACGGGATCAACGTCAGAAGCAGGGCAGAAGGTCAGGGCAGGCAGTGGAGGAGCGTAAACGGGAACAGGTCCAGGGACACAATGGGAAATCAATAAACAGGCACAGGGCAGCAATACAAGGAATATAGCACAAAGTTCCGACAGGATATGATGGGAGAGGCTGAGTTAAATAGGATTCTGGATAATTCCAGCGCCACATTGTGCTGTCCATTTAAATCTTGTGAAGCCGGCGCATGCTCTCCCTAGGAGACCGTGAAGCGTGCGGCCATGGATCCAGAAGCAGGGCCGAAGAAGGTTTAGGTGGATGATGCGGGTATGGGGGCACACAGAGGCACCCGTGACAACTTTGAGTCTACTCAGTTGACCCCTCAGAATACACCAATGCTATATCACCAATGTTAGTAAAGTATATTTGTATACCATACAGGCTACTGATATACCTCTGTGTAGGTGAAACTAGTTTATAACACTATATTATGCCTTTATTTTTTTTCTCTCTTTGTATATCTGCATCTCACTTGTTACAACCAAATAAAAAATGGGAAGGAAATGTCATCTGCAGATAAAAATCTACTTCCTGCCTATTTCTATAACTGTATCTCTGGTTCTGTAGCTCACAGAATCACATACCTGATGTGATTTTAAAGATGCAATACTTACAGTATATACTTGAGTACAAACCGACCCAAGTATAAGATGAGGCACTTAATTTTATCACCAAAAACTGGGAAAACCTATTGACTCAGGTATAAGCCTAGGGTAGAAAATGCATTGGTCACAGTCTCCCCAATATGTAGCCAGCCAGCCCCCTTTAGTGTACAGCCAGCCCCCAGTAGTATATAGCCAGCCATTCCACAGTGTTTTATAGACAGCCAGTCCCCAGTAGTATATAGCCAGCAAGCTCCCAGTAGCATATAGCCATCCAGCCCCCATTAGTATATAGCCAGCCCCCAGTGGGATATAGCCAGCCAACCTCCAGTTGTATATTTAGCCAACCAGCTAGCCCCCTGTAATATGTAACTAGTTAGCCCCTATAGTATATAGCCTTCCAGCTCCATGTAGTATATAGCCTGCCATCCCCCAGTGGTATATATCCAGCCAACCTCCAGTAGTATATATAGCCAGCCAGCCCCCTGTAGTATAAAACTAGCTAGCCCCCTGTAGTATATAGCCAGCCCCAGTTATGGCCAGCCCATAAAAAAATAGACTGAATACTCAATATTCTGACACCCCTAGCAGCTGCTCTTCTTTTTTCATGTGCGCCGGGTCCAGGTCAGCGACAGGTTCTCGTGCACAGCCTGGGCAGCATATGAACTATGATGTCAGCAGTGGCCGGGCCGTGAGCACAGACCTGTCTCTAACCTGTAGCCGGGGGGACATGAAGAAAGAAGTGGAGCTGCCTGGGGTGTCGTAATGGTGAGTACTCAGTTAATTTTTTTTGTATACCTGAGTAGACGAGTGGGGAATCTTCAGCACAAAAATTGTGCTGAAAAACTCACCTTATACTCGGTTATATTTGGCATATGATGGTGCAAAACTAAAACATACTTTATACTCTTATGATTTTTCTTCCTATTTCAGTTGAAACTAAGCAGCATCAATGACCCTCACTGAGGTCACTTATATCCTTTCATTTGCTCATTTTTCATATTTCTAATATATATCTGATAAATCTTGAAGAACTTATTGTTCACTGTAATAAGCTAGTCATTGTTATTGCAGTAACTTGACCTTTACATCTACAGTCCAAATAGTGTGATCTTTTTCCCATGATTTAAATGGTTTTTGGTTTATGATATTGTGATGCTGCATATTACTAGATTCTAGGTACAAAAATATAGATGTTCAGAACAGAATAAGTTGTCATGTTGTAACGTCTTGGAGTTGGAATCTAACTTTGAAATTCTTGCCCCAGGTATCTAATGGGACTGATTATTCCCATTAGCTTCCCCAATTTATGTAATCCAGGAATTTAGGGCCTCGTTAGCACTCAGGATACCTTTAATTGTGTATTACAATTGCATACTTGCACGCTACCTCCATGTGGTGGGAATAGGAAATTACATGTGAATCATTGTTATTATTGTATGCCTGTTAATACAAAGATTAAATGTTATTTACATTATATTTGTAACTCATTGGGGGTCATTTATCTTAGAAGTTTCTCTTTTTTGGGAGGCACATTTGATATATTTGAACCTAGATTTGCTACTTTTCCACTAGCCTAGCAAAATTAGCTGCTGATCATCGTGTGGCTGATGGAGGAGAGCCGACCAACCAAGATATTTGTCAGCCACACTGACGCAGGCTTAGGTTCTTGTTAGCCAAGGACTTTTCCTACAGCCACTACCACCCAATTTAAAGCTATTTTCTAGCCCTCTGAAGGAAGAGTTTGTAGCTAGCCGGTTACCTGCTTCTGTGCAGTTTGTCTCATAATCAAGAAACGGTTAGTTGTTTCAAGATCTCTTCTTGTTGTGTATGTGTCCCTGGCCTGCCATCACCCTATCATCATGGACTTCCCTCATTACCATGTTCTGGGGATTTATCTCCTGTACTGGGACTGCCCCAGGGGATCTTCACTGTCACAAAGCCTTCCGCTCTTCTTGTTGCACCTTTCTGGCTCTGACAGGTGTGGATAAAGCCTACCCTAGGACAAAGGATTCCTGTGGCCACATACTCTGGTTCTAGCCTCCAGTTGCCCCCCACATACTGTTATAATGTTACCCTTTGATGGATTCTATTATGTAACTCTATTGAAACTCAGGAAAAATATTTATTATATTTGATCATTTGTTGGATCTCAGTCTGGATCGTATCTTTGCAAATCTGAAGTTAAGAGTTTTTGATAGTGTTTTGTGGACTTTGTTAACACTACTCTTGATTTATTACCCTGCAAAATAAATTTGCTAAGGTAGGCTTTAGCCATGTTAAAGAAAGAATCTGGGATATGAATAGGGATAGTGCTAAACAAATAAAGAAACTTAGGGAGTGTTATCATAAATGTAGCTACTCGGCTACACTAAGATAAGATACATATGTCACAGGTGAAACCTTCTGTTCTACAGTGACAATGGTCACTGTTTGGGCTGTGCTGGGTCTAGGCAGACCCAGCAGTCCTTCACTACTAGCATCCCGGCAAACACGTGTCTCATCACATAAATGCATATAGGCAGATTTTCTGTGAACCCTGGGTCCGGAAGTAAGAATTCTCCTTATGGAGAGTTTGCCCATTAAGGCTGCCTTAAAGGTGTGTGGAGACTTAAAGCCATTGATACTAAACTAGGGAATTCCAGCAAATATATTTTCCAGGGTGGGTAAAGGAAAACAATGCCTCTTTTAGTTACCCTGAAAGGCAACCCCCTTTATACCAAGCATGACTTACAAGAAGTTTTAAGACATTATATTGGATTAAGCCAAACCAGTGTATCTATTCCAGAAGGAACAGATTCCCAACTATAGACATCACTGTTTTGACCTGGTTGGATCTCTCCAGATGAGCACTAGTGTCAGGAAGTAAGAGTTCTCCTTATGGAGAGTTTGCTAATTAAGGCAGATAGAGACTGATAGCCATTGATGCTACACTAAGGGATTTGGGAAAATATGTAAATATGTTTTCCAGGCTGGGAAATGGAAAAGAATGTCTCTTAGAGCTACTGCATACAATGCTGCGGGCAATAGGAACCTGAAACACTTGTCTACATTGGGTGGTCTGGAAACAGTCAAAATATGCAATAAGTCTTCACAAGTCTTAATTTTATCTTCTAATTATGAAGCTAAGTACAATAGTCTACTGTTCTGATACAATATGTGAATAGTAAGGTCCCTGAACAACCTTTTAACATTTCCTTGTCTTGTCTTATTATTTGAGATCATCAGTAATGATTATACAAGCAAATCTAATCAGTTGGAGATTAAATATAACTTGATTACATTTCCAAACTTCCATGGCCCAGGGATGAATGTTCTCTGGAAAAGAAAGCTATAACACAAGCAACATCAAACAGACAAGTAGACAATCTGCAAAGCAACACGGATATCTAATTACGTGAATAAATAAATAGACAGATGGACGCTAAAAGCAAAGAATGGCTCTTACCTTCAATAAAATCAGCCCCAATTGCTTTTAGACAGTAGTAAGTGTAATTGTCAATGGAGGAAAACTTAGTTTGGCAGTCACCTTAGTAACTTTCCAGATCCTTGTGTATAATTAAGGGGGGCCATCGGATGAGATGACGAGCTATTTATAAGCTGACGTTGTCTTCCTAAATAGTGTTTGTGGAATAAGTCTGTTTTTGAAATATATTTAATGAATTGCTACCATAGTCACAGCATCTTCACTGCATGAGACATAAATGAATCAGCTTCAGTGCTCTGGATACAGTAACAGATATTTCACCGTCCTTCTTAAAGACCCGTAATACAATTCTAGTCCTATTTGTTGCCAGCATCATGTTTTCTTAGCTTCATAATTTGACATCTGCAGTGTATCCCGGGCCAAGGGTATCTGGCTGCACAATGTATTTTTCTAAGTAACCGAAATAAATGTAGCTGCTTGTCCAAATGAGAGCTGGGATGTGTGTTTTATAACCCTATCCATTATAAGTAGTATGTGCTGAGCACTTACCCAGATATACTGTGCTATTATTATATAATACATTGTATTATGTTTCTTATAACTCATAGCAAATGCTTGAACCTGGTTGTGAAAATATCCTTGAGGGCCTAAGTGAAAGATAAAGCTAACAAAGGCAGAGAAGTGTTCGGCCTATTGTTTAATAGCTTGTTATTATTTAGAGTACAAGAAGCGAGGGAAATGAGACAATCTATGTCAGCTGTCAGTTTATAGGATAAAAGAAGGTTATGCATTGTTCCTATTTAATTTGATGTTAAGCAGCCAACTTGTGAACCTGGATTGCGTACATTATTTATAAGCCTTTTTTGTTTTCATTGTTGTACTTTTATAAGGTTTTCTCAAATATATTTTGTGAACAAAGGACGGTACTAAAATCTTAAACACGAAAATCAGTTTAACTTATAGCTGTGAACAACATCTGACAAGCTATACCATCCTAGAAAATGAAACTACAACTGGGCTGTATGAATATTATAACCCCTAGAACCCCTAGAATCACTTCCTACATATGGTACTAGAATCAGCTTCTTGAAATGGTACCTGTGTACAAGTGTATTGAGAGCAGAAACAGATGTATGTGGATTTCATGGGTAAAGGAATTTATTGATGTAAAAGGCCCCTTAGTAGGCTTGTGGCCCGGACTAATGGCAACCGGCCTATGTTATAATCCACTAATGGGGCTTGTTGGCACTTACTACATAAACACTGATTAATTGGTTGAGAACCCAGGACAATAAAGATCGTCCTAATTTGCAGCCGTTACCGCACTCGGAAAATCTATATTGTCCTCAGGATCACGCTGGCATACCACAGCAGGAAACTGGCTGTTATATACAGCTTGATCCACACTGTGTCTGCCCAGAAGGGAGATCTCTCCCTGCTGGGCAGTTTAACTTCTTAACTTCCACTATCAAGTGGCAGCTAAGGAGAGAGGCAGTCATTCCCCTGTCCCCCTGCAGTGCAATCGCTAAATGTGTCAGGTGATTGCCATGGCAAACAGAGATTTGACAAAGACCTTTGTGTCTGCCAATGGCATGCCATCCTAGAAAAGTCTAAGGCTTGGTCCAATAGGCAAACTGTCAGTAAAACACTGACAGATACAATACATTGCAATGCAGAAATACACTGAACTATAAGGGATCATCGCATCCCCAGTGTAAGTCTACTGGTGGGCCAAGCAGATATTACATTATTATGCAGTATTGTGAAGGGTATAAAAAATAACATCAAAAACATATTAAAATTAGCAATTTTAGTGGTTCCTATCTCCCACAAAAATGCGATAGAACGTGATCAAAAAGTTAGATGTACCCTATAATAGTACATAATCTAACCATTACCTTTTCCTGCAATAAGCAAGCCCTAATAATCCTTGCAACATTGGCTAAATTCAACTTTTAGATATTATGCTAATGAGATTAAAGGGGAATGGATGTGTTAAGGAGTCCCTTGGTGCTCTGGCTTTAAAAGCTGTTGATACACTGTGCAGCAGTACATCTCAGTCTCTGTTCTTCCTATATCCTTCGCTGAGCAGTAAGTGTACAGTGGGTGGGGAAATGCTCCTTCAGAATGTAAAAAACTGTGGCACATTTATTTATCCTTCTGCATGTGTCGCTTCCCCGCTCAGGTCCACTGAAGTTCTCCATCTTCTTCCTGGTGTTTGTAATTCTCAGTCTCATTGTCTCAGTCCAAATCAGTCAGACCGTCTGACCGATTTCTGTCGCATGAAAAGCGGTGCCGCTGTGCCACAATCCTATCATTTAATAACAAAGGTGAGTGTAGCACAGCCACAAATGATTTTTGAGCCAATGCACAAATACCAACATGAAAGCAATACAAGAAAAAAGAGTGCATTCAAGGGCTCTTATATAGTACAAAGTGAAAATCAAAGTTTATTAGACAAAAAAGTTTATAATGACAAATGTTCAGAAAATACACACATTTAAAATCATTTAAATATACTATATACATGAAATCATACAGTCACCTGGTATAGTGAATCTGTAAACTACCCCCCGACCAACACAAGGTAAGTGATACAAGGCCAACCTGACTGACCAACAGTGAGATGAATGCTCAGTTGCTGAATGCAAATAAACAAGGTGGGTCCCCTAACCTATCCGAACATGTCAAAAGCCAAATGGCGGCCTCAGGCTCCAAGAAAAATGCAATTTCTCAGTTCTCAGTCTCGTGTGAAATCCTCAAGATCTTCATCTGTGATGCAGAGTGGGTAAGTGTACTTATTAGTTTATTAGTTTATGCTTCTTTTCATCTTAACACTTTCTGGGTCAAGGGACCCTTCAGCTCACTCATCACAAATATAGTATTCATCCATTTCACATCCCTTCACATTCCCTTCACACATTTCCCATCACGAATTTGGGTTTTTCACCCCTAGTAGTTTGGACCCTTATGGTCCTTTTCGTTCCCCCACCACATGCCCGGGTGATATTTTTTCACCCCCAGTAGTTTGGACCCTTTTGGTCCCTTACAATTGTGCACATTCACCGCCCATACTCCCATCACGCATTCACCAACACATATTTCTTTCCCTCTCCTTTACTTCACGGTCTTTTCTTCACTTCACAACTTTGCACTTAATATATTATTTTACGGCACTCCACTTTTATTCATGCAGCTTCACTTTATTTACAGCACTGCATCATTAGACCTATTGCAGTCACATATATTAATATGTTTCTAATTTCTACATTTTTCTTCAAAATAATCTTGAGTAGAATACTCTCTAACCTTCCCTTTTTTGAAAAACAATTAGGATATGTGGCATATTTATTCATCTATCCTGCACTTCTCTTCACTTGGATATAACTCCTTGAATGCGATGGGATCTTTCAAGTTACCTACCCACATATTGTTCGACATGATGGCTTATTCACCTTTTCCGGATATGAGATGTCTCTACGAAGACCTTGTGATGTCAATTCAATACGAGTCTACTGGTGTTAATATCTATTGACTCCACATGCTGTTACCTTTTTTTTTTTTTTTGTAAGATAGTGAGAAAATGTTTTGTGACTTATATACCTTTTGGATAATCTCCCTGTGTAGGATAGCAGGAAACTTTCCAGCAGACTTCATACAGCTCCCGTGTTTTTGATAAGATGCTTAATTTCTTTACTACTATTATAATACCCTCTGTACCTTATTTATTATGATAGTTGCTTCTCTATTTATGACATAATGTATTATTACTTGGTAAATTGAAGCTTTCTATAGACAGATGTTCACCATATATAACTCAAACCTAATTGTTTATTATACTTGAATGATTGTACTATCTGCCCTTTCTTAGTCCCTATATCATGTGTTTTGCTGGCCATAGGTGTCTGGTAGCTCTAACACTTACATAGCTTGAGTTGTACTATAGATCTATACATATCGACTTTCTTTATTATTTGAATCCAGGCGCCGTCCTCTTGCCTATTTTTAGGCACCTTTCACCTTGGTAACTGCGGTCATTGCGTGCTTTGTATGAGTCACAGGGTCTCCATGGTTACCTGTGCAAACAAACAATCCCCGGCCGGGGTTGCGCATGCGAGTATACGTCACTTCCGGTTTTCCGGATCCACTTCCGGTTTGGCGCCTTACCGCAATGGCACGCTACAATCATTACCTCATTCATTTCAGGGACTGCAAAAGGTCAGTAGCGATCACCATGGGCCACATACCCCTGAGGAAGTCGTGTTTTACACGACGAAACGCGTGGGGAGCCCGGCAACCCCCGTCCACTTGTGCCTTCTTTGACTGCTCATAGGTCCGCCGCTTATATCAGAGTCTTCTCCTTGGTATCCATTTATGCTTTGTCATGCTTATCTGCTTACAATATATTTTTTGCATTTTTCTTGGAGCCTGAGGCCGCCATTTGGCTTTTGACATGTTCGGATAGGTTAGGGGACCCACCTTGTTTATTTGCATTCAGCAACTGAGCATTCATCTCACTGTTGGTCAGTCAGGTTGGCCTTGTATCACTTACCTTGTGTTGGTCGGGGGGTAGTTTACAGATTCACTATACCAGGTGACTGTATGATTTCATGTATATAGTATTTTTAAATGATTTTAAATGTGTGTATTTTCTGAACATTTGTCATTATAAACTTTTTTGTCTAATAAACTTTGATTTTCACTTTGTACTATATAAGAGCCCTTGAATGCACTCTGTTTTCTTGTATTACAATCCTATCATTTGCAACACAATCCCCAGTCAAATACCTGTCGAAAATCCAAAAACTCAGAAAATCCAACGAACGTGCGATCCGCGGACCCTTAGTAAATAAGCCCCACTGTGTAGCTACAGCATAGATAATTTTTTTTTTTTTTTAAAGTCAGAAACAACATGAAAGGTAAAGATGAATATCATGGCCAAGACTTGGCTTTGTAGTGGCCAAAGAACAAGCAAGTTGCTGCAGATTGTCAATCCATCGGTTAAAATTGTCAATAGATTTCTTTATTGTTTATGACACCATGGTTGTAATTAAGTAATTAATCATAAGTAATGAATATTTAATGACTTATTAGCACAGTGCAGCAGCTTGCATGACTGTGTGGCGTTTGGCTGCACCACAGCCTGTTGGCCAATACATGTGTCTTGACTCAATAAATTATCATTCATTTCTCATCAGATTCTCAATAAAGTGTCAGAATTGCTCAATGAATAAATGAATGAAAAATTTTGTTTACTGGAATTGATCCACTATGCCATCACTGTAGAGTCATATTATTATTCACATTGGGCAAAATATCTTACATCGAAGATCACCTTAGATAAGCCAAAGTGAGTTAACCTGTCAAAAAGAAAAAAATGGGCCTCATATACCTCAAAGATTCTGCATTTAATTGATGCAGTGTTATTTAGAAAATGGAAGATGACCTCTGTTTAGTTTCTGCGATGATTTGATGATGCTTTCACGGCTCGCCAACTGCAGAGCTATAAGCAATTACAACAGAAAAGGAAGCAATCGCTACTACATGTGCACTCAATAAAGCAGCAAATGTTTTTGATTTCTAATTTAAATAAGATATGGGATTATGGGATTAATGAATGTTTTACAGAAAACAATATGAATTTAAAGAGCTTGTCCTAGGTGTGAAACAAATGGTGTCTTCGATGGACTAACTCTGTTATTGCAAAAAATCTGAATAAAAACTTTAACCAAAGTTTACCAGGGTAAGTACAATATGGTTGCCCCTATTAGAGTATTTTATTTCTCACACTAAACCATCTTATTTATACCCAACCCCAATAATTATTGGATAAGATGGATTCACTATTCACTATTCTGGGAGCTCTGTTAGTACACACAAGGGTTTCCTTCTCTGCCAGAGGTTGATTTGGTAAATCCCTGTCGAAGCTCAATACTTAGTTACAAAAGATAATGGTAAAACAACATGTTAATTTATAGAAAGGGGAGCAATTAGGGGGGCACAACAAATGCAAACAGGGAAATACATGAACTTACAGTATATATAAAAATACAGTATGATACAGATACATTTCAGTATACAGTGGGTACGGAAAGCATTCAGACCACTTAAAATTTTTCACTCTTTGGCTTCCACCAACGTTGACCATTTAACCTGAGGGAATTGGAGAGGATCTGTAAGGTAGAGGAAGAGGATCCCCAAATCCAGGTGTTAAAAACTTGTTGCATCATTTCCAGGAAGTCCCTTGGCTGTACTAGCTCAAAAGCTGCTTCTACTCAATACTGAGCAAAGAGGCTGAATACTTATGACCATATGACCGTGATATTTAAATTTTTCTTGTTTAATAAATTATCTACATTTCAGTTTTTTCTGTCAAGATGGGGAGTGTAAAATGAATGAGCAAAAAAAAAGAAGAACTTTTTTTTACTCACTGTAGTAATAGGTATACTGTATATGCCAGTCGTGGCATGGATAATAGTATAAATAAGTCTCAATTTGTGAGCAACAAAGGGTTAAAGCATAATAAACTACTGGTGACAGCCATGACACCTCCTATAGGTGACAGTCACTCTCTCCAACTGCACAGAATTGCAGAATTACACTTCTGCTTTAGCAATGGACGTGACACAGTCCAACCATTGGGTTTTCGCAGAGGATGAGACCCTTTCTGCAAGCATTGGTGCATTTAATACTGTCAAACCTCATGGTAAGGGAATGTTTACACAATGTGATTTGGTTGCGTTTTCGTTTTGTTTTGAAATGCATTACAACAAAACAGATGCGTTTCTGTGTTGATAACGAATGTGTTAATGCCTCGTTTGTGAGGCATTTTGTAAATGCAAGAGTTAACAATAATGTAATTAGGCAAATCTCCTCTCCTGAGCTGTCTCCTCTCCAAAACGCACCGTGTGAACAGTTCTCTTACAAACTTCCTAGAAACAAAGATGTCATTCTCAACACCTTGCATCCAACAGTAGATTATAATATTGGCAGCTTGGGGAAGTGGCTTGGGGCTCAGGCCTTCCATGCGGTCCATGGCACCCAAACCACCCACCAAATTATATAGTGAGAAGGATCTTCACCAATGATATCCTTGTACATCAGGTCTTGCTCTCAATAAATATGTACACAAGAGCCATTTCAAGACCTCCAAAGGTCCTTAAACCTCATACTTACAGCATAGAGAAGCTAGATTCTAGTGTCATATGAAGGAAGCAATTCTAGACATTTGGGGGCGATACTATGTGTACAGCCGAGTGCCCATGGCAGACTTAATCTGCCCCCTCTTGCATCACTCTCCGTCCCTCTGCCTGCTTGTGTTCTCTCTGTCTCCTTCCTAAACCTTTACCCCACAATCACCTTCTCGACCATTAAGTCCTTTCTTCTGCAACTCCTGCTCTACGTGGCACTGGTGTAGACCAGCAGGTAGTGCTGGAAAATGTAGTCCAGCTTACTCTTGTAGAATTTGTGTTGGTGACTTCTGTTCTTATCCCCTGCTTTATTACATTGTCCAAAAGCTACCTACAGGAGTCTATAAAACACAATGGCCCAGATTTACTAAAGCTTCCGCATCAGCTTTCTGTTGGAATTTGCTTGTTCTTTTACTGCTTGCACATGTATTTAAGAAGTATCCGCACCACATTTGAGTTGCACATGACTTATTTGTGTCATGGCTGCACTATACCTGACGCAATGCAAAATTATCATGGAGAGTCCAACAGAATTGTGTCACATGCTCCATGTTAAAGGTACACCAAAACAGATTTGATGTACTCTGTCAGAGCAGTGCAGGGGATGCCACAATTCCTGTATCTGGTGCACCTTGCACACTACACAGGCAGACTGTACCTAGTGCTACATGCACTTTTTTGATAAATGTAGGCCACCATGATAAATTACAAATGTATTGACCTTTTGCTAGATCCTCTACTATCCCATTAATCCCCACTGGTCAAAAAAATTAAATTGCCCGCCTTTGTTTTTTCAAGAAACCCAGATTATATGAGATGAGTCTTCAAAGGGCTCTCTTTGTACCACCTATAAAGAGAACCAGTACAAAATCTTATTGTTATGGTATCATCTATTCAAGGTTCTCCGTGGATTAAACCCCTCTATCCCTAATGTGTGCTGTCGATGCTAAGGAAAAGGAGCCTACTTATTACATTTATTCTGGTCCTGAAAGGGTATCCATCCATTCTAGCTTTTGGTACAGGGATTTTTGGGGTTTTAGAGGTTGACATAGCGCTATACCTGTTGACATACCCTTTGTGTCTACTGCCACAGGGAGTAAGAAAGCACTAGACTAAGCTATTTTTTCATATTTTGTGGAAAGCAAAAACTCTCATTTTCCATTTTTGGAAGCATGTAGCACCCCATCTTTCTCTGGCCTTTTTGCATGTGTCAATGGTATGTGAACAAGGGAGCATCTCTCCGCCCCGTTATATAATCAGATATTTTTAATCACTCAGTTTTGGTCCCCATGGGATTTACTAAGTAGTAAACTACCATAACTTATTAGAAATACACAAATGGACCTTGGACTGATAGTCTTCTTTCCTTCTTTCCTCCCCCTGCCCTCAGGTTTCTTTGATAATCTTCTTAACTTCACTTTATGGTTTGGTAAGATAATACATGATAGGTCCTGATTAGACACTGGGTCTTTTAATAATTCCTATAGGACCCTCACCTTTCTAAGATTTTATACCACTTTGACGCTATATTATCCTTGTTACTAATTACTCCTTTCGGGTCCTGCATGACCACACACTCTAATTCTGTTTGTAATGAGTCTGTGTGTGTATATAGTTTTAGATAGATAGATAGATAGATAGATAGATAGATAGATAGATAGATAGATAAAAATAAAAGAAACCACAAAGACAAGTTTTTTCTGTGAAATTCTAAAATCATATTTATTGGCCAGTCCACAGAAAGTGCCATCGTACCACAAAAAAAGGCGCCTTTTTATACATTTAAAAGCCAAGGCTTGAAACAGCAGGTCCATTGTAAGTTATTTTAATAAGATATGTTCTTAAGTTCTTGTGGAAACTGTCAGAATCTTTACAACTCAGAATATAATAAAGACACATGAATACAGAAAGAATTCATTAAAAACAGTAATGAAGTATTCTACCATAGCATATGATGTTATTGTTACCACACTGGCTATTGTTATACAGCAATTCATTTCTAGAATAACTAATAACATTATTGAAATAATAAAAAAAAAAAACATAGACATTGTGTGCACAGTATACGTAACATGGAGCCTGCACCATAGACTTGGGGGAAACCACTGACAATGCGGTGCAAGCTTCTCCAGCCATATAGATAGTACCGTACTTCCATTTACCACAATGTATCCTTTAAAGAGATGCTAGAGCATAATTTTGGGTGGCAAACTGTACCCCTGGAAAAGGCAATTAATATTGGTAGAGCCCAAGTCTGGGTATTCTCATTTATAAGGTTTCGGAATTGGCTCCTTTGTTCTAGAACAGACACTACATTGAAAGCAGTGGTGCAATACCATTCTCTGCCACTACTTAATGTATAGTGCTGCGCTGTGTTCATTTGAGATTTTCTTTTTCTGATATACATATATATTGTTTATCAAATTAATAATTGATAAACTTAGTCAACATTTTATATTCTTTATATCCTACTTTCCTACTATTTACCCTACTATGTTCTGATTAAATTGCAATCTGTAATCTGTATAGTAAAAATGTAAATAAAATATATTTTGTACGGATGTGCTCTTACCTGTCCTCTTGGTTGAAAGTGTTGAGATCTGTCTATCACAAAAAATGTGACAGTTCTCCATAGTTTCAAAGGAAGTTTAAATGGTTAGGAACAATATGATTCAAAGTGTCACCTTCTAAATAAGGAATAAATCCATTATACTATACTAGTCTTTCTACTTCCTCCAATATTTGTCAACAGAAAGTCAGAAGGATCCTATAAACTAAAAACACATGGTCATGCTCAGTTCTTGGACCAGGGACTGTGCGGTGGCTCATATTTGTATGGACCCAACACTGTACCAGAACCAGACTCTTAGCATCAGCATTTATGATGCAAGAGCTCCCTTCTTCCCCAGAGAACATCAGCGCCAAACTGCATTCATGATTAGCTATTTATATATGCAGCTTAGAATTTCTCATATACTCAACTCGCATGGAGAAAGGAAGGAATGTCTTTTTTGCCGGTGGACCATTATCTCTTGGGAAAGCATGCAAAGTATGGCTACCTTCACATAATTGTGTCTGTCATCCACTTTTTCATTGAATCTCGCAAACTATAGTCTATAAGCTCAAGAAAATGTGTAGATCCAAGTCAGCTCACCTGGGGGAAGCAGCCATAAACATGTGTGAGGTGTTCTCCATAAACCCAGGATTCTCTGGCTTCTTTGGAGTGCAATGGCCAACAACAGAAAAGTCTAACTCCAAACACAGTCCTTCATGACAGTCATACAATCAAAAATGTCTTTATTACATCCTTTAAAAGCAAAATATAGTAAGGATAAAGTATAAATCCAACATGCATAGGCTATCATGGAGGACAGTGTTTGGAGCTATAGTATCTGTGGATTGCTGAATGTCTATAAGTGATCCACAAGAAATGGTTTTGACTTTGACTTACTCTACTTTTTAATCGATCTGTCTCATGATCCAATAAAATAACAGCCTTGGGCACTGATAAATTTAAAAGTTTTACGTTTTTCTGAAATAACATTTCTAAAAACGGACGGGACATGGCTGATTTTCCCTGTCGTGTGCATCTGCCCTAATAACCCCAGTTGTCGAAGAAATTACCGGAAATTTCCAACAACAGTCTAGTATTTAATGTATGATTTAGATAGACTTGAGTATATAATAATTATTATAATATGATTATCTTATTGTAATACATTATTATTTTGTCGCTACACTCATAGAGCATCGTTGTAAAACAGCTATCAGATCCTAGCGCACAGCTAGTCATTGAATTAAAAGCTGAAGATAACATTGTGAAGGGATTTGTTAATACCGATTCCTCTTTGTAATTTCTACCCGATGCGATGGAATAAAGAAGGTTTGTTTTCCATCGAAAGTAAATAATAACCAGGGGATTTTTGTTTAATTATGCTTCAAGTTATCTTCAGCCTGAAAACACATATCGCTCCTTATCAGCCGCCTTCAACATCCACCTCATAGGCAGACGCCACACAAAGACAATTTGTCACAGCCGCTTTCCTCCTGCCCTGTACTGCTGGAAGTTCGGTAACAAATGTAGAAGCCTATGGCAGGCTAGACCCAGCTGAAATACATTCATTAACACAGCAATAACCCCATGCTGAGGCTGATTAATTATTAAGCAGGAGAAAAACGCTGAGTACTTCATTTCATCACAACTTTATCCCACTGCTGTGATTTTACATATTTTTGCATTTGCTTATGAACTCGGAAAGGAGAATTCTCTGACTTTATGCAGCTGTTTATGTTTAATAGAAACATATTCTCAGCATTGTCTCTGCGAGCCTTCAGAACCATGACTGTGATGTAAAAAGCGCTGTTAAAAATATAACAATGGCAATGGGGTTTTATCTGGGAAACTGGATGATGAAAGAGTAACTAGGGATATTATATCCTGCACAATGTCATACTTGTATGTGAGCAAGGATGGGCTCAGACACTAAATTCCCTGAAGAATCGGCACAGCTTAAATTTAAAAAATTTCTCCCATAAAGGAAAGAGAGTTTCTCATCATGAAAGTCTACCAGCAGTTATGTTAGTTAGCAGAAGTAAATTCCAGGATTGTAGCTGGAATTGGAGCTCTGGGGTAATAGTTTTCTGCATTGAAATGCAAAATAACCACCTAATCTAAATAGATTTTCATAAACTGCCATTAGAAAGCATTGCCTCTATCCCTTCATTGTCCCTCTACATGCCTGTAAACCTAAGCAATGAGGTCCTAAAGCTGTCTAGCTTATTCATGAGTGGGAGGCACAGCCACACGCCCAGTGCTTGACTGACAGCCTGTATAATGGTGGGATGGCTGCTCCATGTGCTTGCTGGTGCAGCCTGCAGCCTGTGTGTGTATAGGAGAGATAAAACAGCTCAAGGCAGCCATGTTATAGCAGAATATGTCAGGTACTTGTGTAGCTGATGTCTGTGTCTCTGTGTATTAGGAGGATGCAGCATGTCAGCAGATGCAGCACACACACTTGCAATACTTTACTATACATTACACACAGATATGAGCAGGGGGAGGAGAGGAGAGGGGAGGGGTAACAGGAGTGACAGCACTGTCTCTGACCATGTGACCAGCCTCATTTACATAACAAAGTAAAGATGATTTTACAATGATTAATGTATGAATGTACTAGATAAAAGTTGGGATGGGATCCTTGTGAGCTGCTCCAACAGGTAAAGGTGACAGAACTAGTGACAGAGACCTGATGACAGGTGTCCTTTAAAGGAGTATACCCCAGTGGACTAAGTCCAGACACAATCTTGGAATATATACCGGTTTGTAAGAGGAACAGCTGCACATCCTTATCCTTAATAATAATAGTCATAAGCAGGACCAATTTACTTGAAAAGGAAACTTCATAAATGTGGAAAATCCTTGTGGTGCTATAATTCCCTATACCAGATATACCATGATTACATTTTGTGTAATTAAGCCTGGAATATAAATGCATTTTTTTACAGTTCTGATAGTACTCACAATACATAGAAAGGTATACAGGTCTACAGCCCTACGACCTAACACTGTCTGCAACTTTGTATGGTCCAAATTACTGCTACACTCCTTTTAATGTATATTGCTTAGCTATACTGTAGGTTGTTGACATGAAATTTCCTGAATAGGATAAATATTTTAATTTTCACAGTTACTAAAGTCATTATTCAACATTCCTGTTATTTTGTTTGGACATGAACATTCATACTCAATGGATAGTATTTAACACAAGACTAAGGTTTCTGGTGTAGGTTTAGTTGATATGTTGCTGTGTTAGAAATATAGTTTTCACCTCAATTTAGGCAAACCACTGATTTGTACCTTTTTTCATTCTAAGTGCATCAAGGCCATTTTAATTTACGTTAATTATTTAATGGACCACAGTGCAGAGGATGGGACTCCATCCCTCATAGTGACATAGATGGAGTTGCTTCTTTCCCGCATATCAGTGCTGAACTGTATTCATCATTACTGCGGCCTGTGATACAGAATTGCCCCTTCACTGGAGAACCACAAATATTTTAAGCTGCTGATAAGTGAGGGTGTTGGACTGCTATTCTTAAAACAGGACAACCTCTTTTAGATTCTAAATTAAGCATACTACAGTAATATAAGTACTAAGTGGAGATGAGTGTGCCTGATGTTCCCGTTTTCAATTCTGCAATGTGTCCCAGTCGTGCGGCGGTACACTTACCCTGAACAGGAACATCAGGTCAGCTCATCTCTTTTGCTAAGTGTTTTGCCCCATATTTATTTTAAGGGGTATTCCAGGAATATAAAAGTCAGATACAAAAACCCATAATGCTATAAATAATTGAATATAACAAAACTCAATGTCATTAGTCAGAGATTAAAATGTTTGATTTTATGATTCACAACATTTCATGGCCTCTCTCAAGTATGCAGAGTTATCATCAAGATGGCCGCCATTGGATCCTACAAGTCCAATGATCCTTTAGTTCTCAGTAACTCTTCCTACCTCTCATGCTTTGCTCCCAGTGATGATCTAACAGGTTTTCTTGCTCTATTACCATAGTAATGATGTGTGTAACTGCAAATACTGTACAGCACATCTGAGATGACATTTCACCACAACACTGGCCATACTGGATGCACTGCAACCAATCAATTACAGCCAAACTTAGTGCTGATCACATGACCAGCTCAGCCAGGTGCAGGACATGTGAGGTGGACATGTGACCAGCGGCCATCTTCTGTCCTGTGTCTGCTCCGCACAGAGGAAATCAATGAACTGATTAAAGGACCAGTAGCATTTTAATTCTTCATTACAGTGTATATAAATATAATCAGAATTTTCTGATAAGGGGAGCAAAATTTTAAATAACAACTAATTACATATTAGCTTTTATTTTAAGGACCCATTTGTATATGAATTATTCTGAATCCTGGAATAACCCTTTAACAGTACTGAACGCAATGCCAAAATCTTTCCAAACTGAAATCCAATCACTGAATAATGAATGAAGGCCTCTCTTCATTGCATATTCGGTTATGTACTTTCTAGTATGTACTTCAATACATTACTTTCAGACATGATTCATATGTCTGCCTACGTTTTTCACAATCTGCTCACGTCCAAGTTTGTGGTAGGTAACATTTCATTTTATGCTACATTACATACCATATTGGTGATTTATTGCATCTTGCAGTCAGAGGAATCACTGTGGATGGTGTAATACTCCAATTCACAGGAAATGAATTCTTTACAGATAAGTTTTATGGCAGGAGATAATAAATAAATTAACAGTAAATGGCGCCTAATAACAAAGAATTATCTTTTTGTATGGCGGGATCCTGTGTTATAATCACACACGGAACAGAACATAAAAAGAATTGTGGCTCCCGTACTGTAAGTAATTGTTTAATGAATCGGACTTTCAGACTTTGCAATTCTACAAGCGCAGTTTCTATAGCAATAAAACTCAGTCACTAGCTACTTGAACACAAAGTAATGGGCCATAATCGATGTAAAAGGTATTGTCGGAGCCATTTCAGTAAAATATTTCTCACGTTCTCTCTGGAATTTGATATCATTTGGGCTCATTTTGCTCAGTAATTAAAACTATGAAAATATGTTCTCTTCTGATGGAACTGGTACGGGGTAGTGTTGCTCTAGCTATGTGAAGAGGGCATTGATACTCATAGCTTGGAGCCTTCCTTCTATAGTTTTCTGATAAATGAGAGCTAAAACTAAAGTTTCTAACTGTTTGTATAATAACTTAAAATTCATATTCTACATTCTTAGTTCTAATTGTTCTAAGGTGCTATGTTTTTATGACTTTAAAAGGAAACCTGTTGGGACAAAAAAACACCTATATGGTTCCACTTCTCCCTATGTCTATGTATGAGCAGATGCAATCGGGTTTGGCCAAAACTTGAAAAAAGTAGCCTGAATCCAAACTGACTGATAGCACATGTGATCGGATCTGCGATCATGGGTGCTAACCCTTTAAATGCTGCTGTCAATGCCATGAAAAAGCAAGCATCATTTAGATTAGTTTAAATGCCAGCATTTAAAGCCACCTCCAATCACTGGTGTTACCGGCAGTGGGTGGGCCTGAATGCTAAACCTGAACTTCTGCCTGGGTCCACTTATCACTGTCTGTAGCCGCAATTTAAAAAAAAAACAGCTAGTGTATATTCAAATGTACAAATAGAAAACTTGAGGTGGTGCTCTTCTATGACTCATCTCAATGCATTTGGCAAAGACCTGTGTTCCGGCCATACTCTGATTTCAGATGTAAGAAGCATTGATCTATATACTGGACTGACAATTATTCACTGTTTGCAAAAACCACTATTGAATATTTATTGTACACATTAAATGGAGCTAATCCTTTGACTGAACTTATTATGGATAAATACAGAATGACTAATTATAAAATATCTAATTAAAAAGAAATCAATTTACTGCATATTACACTTGCTATTTTGCCCCTTGCACCTGTGGAGTTGTCCAATGAAGCCAGGGTAGTACACCAGCTTCATTGAGCATGTGTTGTAGGTTTGAAGCCGGGATGTGCTGCCATGGCTAGATTGAAACAACACTCAAGCACTAGGCGCCCCAGAGATGGGTCAGATGTGGTTTATTGGACCCTTCTTTTGGTAAATATAAGTGTCTAATGTTTTAATTATGGCTGTGCTCAGAGGTGATAAAGGATGATTTGAGACTTGGAGGTGGCTTAGTGTCCCAAATAATCCTCACTGGTCCAATTTAATGATTGAGGTTCACTTCTCACTAGAGTCTGGGATTTCATAACTGCTTAAAAGAAAATAAGAATTGAAGGCAAACAGAAAGTCACCATCCACCCTTCATTCCCCATTGTACCCGAGGTAAAACTGAATTATAATAGTGGAAAAAAAATGCTGGATGCTGCACATTTTTTCCACAATTTCAGAACGGAAGGGGGAAAGGAACATGTCGAATTGTGTGAACTTAGGGTGCTCTTAGACGGTCCCTGATATAAAGGAGCCTGGCGAACTTGAGTATATTATGTTCATGTAGTGCATATAGTTATGTTAAATTGCTAATTCTAATGAATAATAAGACAATTGTAAATGCATGCTTTGTTCTTGCTTTGCGACTTCACGCCTATTCAACAGTAGCTCCATAAAAAATGACTGCCACTTCAAAATCTTTATTGTAATAAATGCCTTCTGCCAATAATGGGCAAAAATGCATTGCACTTAAAGTGTAAGCCTGTGTAACCGACCATACTAAAGTGACTTATGTCTGAGAATTGCTGCTTCAGGTTATTTTAAATTAATGAGATTCTCAGAGCAAACATTGCATTTTTTTGTTTTACTAAGTAGAAAGATGTGTGGGTCCCTTCAGGCCAAATGAAACTGTAACTGATGTTTGCGTTTCACTGCATTGATCTTCTGTTGCTAGAAATCTTTAGCAACACTTAAGGTGTGTACAAGCACCCACGGAGCACTGTTGAAGGCTGGAAATAGCATTAGAACCTATCTTTGATGTCATCTATGGGAAATGGTGGAAATCGGTGGGAAATGAACATTGTAGCACATCTGCAAGTGCATACCTCTTCCTGGTTCAAACATGTCTTTCTGTGATCGATAGATTGTTCAGTAAAGCAAGAACTGGACATCATACTATATTTTATTTCAACATAGTATAATTTACATTAAAAGGTTCCTTGCACAACTCTAATCAATTTTGATTGTTCCAATTCCTTTTAAATAAAAAATTAAGCAACTTTGAAAGTATTCTTTTTTATTACTATCCTATTTTGCCTACAGAGACAACCCACCTTATGTACTGTGATCCTGTATCCATACTAATTTCTATCTCGTGTAATACCTCCTGAATGGACCTTACTAAGAAGTGAGGGATACATGAAACAAAACTGTAAAATTTGACTACACAGGGTAATTTTGTGGCCTGTTATCATAGAGATACATAGCAGCTGTAGACAGAAAATAGTCAGATTATTTATTTCAACCAAATATGTTGTAATTGAATTTGAATTTACTGTATGTGGACAGTTCATTGTATGCACAGTGTAAGTTAGGATCTGTAGGCCTACCATTCGGAGGTAGACTGCAACTCATGGTCATGCACATGATTCTTCTGGAATAATTTCTGGTTCTTCCTAAACATTTTATTGAAATATGTGAATAAAAACCACCAATCTGTTAACCAATAAATAATAAAATGAGTTTGTGGACAAGAATCTGTACTGGTGGCTTACGACTACAGTAAGACAGCTGATGTTCAACATAGATCATGTGTAACTACTACCATGAATGTGTTGTTAATGAAATAAAATTACCTAAAGGCCCCTTTCACTGAAGTTTGGGTGAGCATACAGCCTTGTGCTGGAAAAAGGAGGGGTGAACGCAGCTCAACCCTTCCCTTTTCCATAACGAAGCATGGCGCCCAACCGTACATGCAGGAAATCTATCCTTTCACTATGGATAGTGCAGTACAGTGACATACATTTCAGGCATCTGTGGGCACCAATATCAGCTGCAAATAGGTCCCTCGCATGTTCCTGTGAAATGGGCCTCAGTAACAGAATTTTCCTAATGCCATACATGCAGACTGTAAAAATGAAAACAATGTGGTAAAAATCATACCAAACATGATCAATATCAAGCAAAAAAAAAATAAGATAAAAATGCTCAAAATGGTTGATACATTGGACAAGTGTCTTTATGTTTAGTAAGTTACACCCACATGAAAAATTTCAACATAGGAAAAGTAAGAAACCCTGAAATTAAACTATACCCTTATCTGTTTTCATTTAGAGGAGGGATATATCTAGTTGACAAGACATGAATGACTTATCAATATACTTGACTGACCAGTTTAAGACAATATAGTACAATAATATTTCCAGGAAAACTGTGCATTTTGAAACAAAATTTCACTTAGTTTATATATTTTATTTATAATTTTATATTAGTTTTGAACAATCTACTGCATAGTTTTTCTTTAGAAGAGATGCTTGCAACGCATTGAGTAGTCCCCCACCACAGTAGATACATTTCCAATCTATCATTGCTATTTACTAATCATTCCAATGTAGGCTACAGCATATTATCAAATTTGTTATAAAAATGGCTTTCTACTTCACAAAGACTCCTTAATTTAAAAACTCTTACAGCTTAATGCTAGCCACACAAACCATTTTGTATTAATGCAACTAACCTACAGATTTAACTGATGTCAAATTTACATGAACTTTATAAAGTACTTTGATTTCTATTGCATAGACATCTCCCAACAGAGCAACAAAAATCATGTTTTCTATTAACTCCTCTATGGCCAACTGGCTTTAGCATCATTCAGAGAGACTGGAGAGAAGACAAAAGTAGTTTATAACAGCTTCTGTATTTTCCTTTCTTTACTAAATAGCATCGTTGGATGTGAAAGGGATAGAGACAGTTATCTTGTACCACTAGTCTCAAAACATATCAAACAAGCAAGAATGGTTCGAAAGGACATCTTTGTATCATATAGTGTGTAGATATTGTTTCATTTGTATGGACAGAAAAGTGAAATGTTACCTAATGTTGACTAATTTTTCTCTAGCTTAGTGGTCATCATCAGAAATAGATAATAATATGCATCAGAGTTACTAATAAGTGACTGTAGCATAACACTCTTTATTATATCACATGTAAACTTTCTTCACCATCTACTGTCAAAATGTCAAAGTACCCCCCCATCAGAATTTGAGTTTTTCCAGGAATTACTATTGATAGCCTATCCTCCAGATCGATAATTGATTGGTGGGAGGATACCACCTGCCTGATCCTTCTCTACCGCTTCTCCCTCTCAGAGTTGAAAGCAGGTGGCCCATGTACCTGTAGAGGCCAGGCCACGACTCCTATTAAAAGTGAGTCGTCATTTAAGAGACACAAACCCAACTGCTTTTCATGTAGTACCCATGCAATCATTACAGTTATAATAAACAAATATGCCAAAAATGTATTTTGTGTGGCTAGCATTAAAACATACAAAAATAAACAAAAAGGCAAAGCAAAGTAAATGGTAGCTCTATGGTAAATAATTTCAGGTTAGGCTCAAGATCAAACTCATGAATACTATTGTCCTTCATTTATTGCCAATAATTCTTGATGTAATTTGGGGTTTTTTATTCTTTCTTATTTTGGAAGTACAGTATATTATTTTAGTTGTAGAGATGAAACTTGCCCTTTCCATTTGAAGTAGGACCGGTAAAGCATTAATAATTACAGCAATCTCAATAAATGGTCTTGAAGTCTAACTAAAATAATAACCAACTAGAAGGTCCAATTTTCAGTGGTTTTAAGGGTCTGCAAAATTACAAAATATTTATAATATGTTGACAAGGATGCTCTCGGTACACCGTAAAAACAGTTACACATTGGTAAATGCCCATTTGTGACAATGGTCGATAACTACTACCTTTATCTAAGGAGCAAACTAAAATTATAATAATTCATCTGACTTTTCCACCCAATTATGCCTTGTTACTGGATGGTCCCTTTCACCAGCTTAGCAGACATAAGCAGACAGTGTAAGTTTTACTAAAACTAAAACTCTTAAACAATTCTACATGCTGAAATGCATAAACAGGGGTTGGAAAAATTCTAAACAATCCTTCCCAAGAAACTGATACTCAACGAGGGCTTAAACTCACATCGAGTCCCATCCGAAAATGGAACCACATTTGTTTTAAATAAAGCCAAGGGGCTTAACTAAGACTATTTAGGTATAGATTCATAACCAAAATCTCTCCTGTATGAAAAATAGCATTGACAAAAACTTAGTGGATTAATTGACAGGATATGATTGTATATTGTATTTATTTACATGCAGAAATAATGCAATGGATTGCTTATCCATACCCTTTCAGATTAAAATGAACCCTTTTGCTCAGAGAAGGATTTGCAATAATTTGCTGACAAATTGATTTGATAAGGTTTGATAACTTGGATGTGGACTTTTGGAGTTGTTTTTGTATTAAAGGTTCTAATGTGATACCGGATGCAGATTGGTGTACTTTTTGGGCTTTTTAAAAAGGCCTGCTTTCTAGTGCCAACTCTAGTCCTAAGCTGATGTTTTTGTTTCTATTGAAATGTACAACAAAACTACCAGCAACTGGAGGACTAGAGTTGCCACCAGCAGCCAATGACCCTCCTTACCAAGAGATTATAAAAAAAATTCTAAAGAATTAATAAAACTAGAAAGGACTATATACAGAAAATTTTAGATCAACATCTGTTCATATCATTTCAATCAGGACCCAAATCGAACCCCATCAATAGATTTGACAAAGCTTACATGAGTTGACTCTTCGATAATTTAATCATATCTAATCGTCATGCTGGGGAGCTTTACAACTTGGGTTATCATAAGCTATGAAGCCGATTTAAAGTTCATTTATGGTATTTGTAATATTAGATTGGAAAATGGACAGAGATATTTAAACATTTCCAACATTAATTTAAAAAAAATATAAAATCTTATAAATTAGAATTAGATTTTTCCCACTTGTTGTCATTTGTTAAATTACAAGCTAAATTATTCCCACCAAGAAAAAGAAATACAATTAGTCACCCTCCTTCATCTTGCTATCCTTACAGACCCATCTCATCACTCTGTGTTTTGCTCCACCCACTGCAGGAGGAACCAAGTGAAGTGAATGAGTGCAAAAAATTTACAAGACACGTGAACATCACATGTCTTTTAGCCCTTTCCACAATGGAGATTTCGACACCTTGCGTGGTGAGATATATCAGAAGTAGCAGGATGGACGATGACAGATAGTATTACATATATAAAATCAAGAAATTGATGGTATTTATATATACTGACCAAACCCACTGCTTTTTGGCTGGACTCCAGATGTTATCAATGGCAGAAAAATGTCTTCCATTTTGATTAACATACCTGATCTTTTTATTGAATAAGAAGGTGTGGGGGGGGTAGTAAGCCACAGCCACAGTTGCCCAACAATGGCCTATTTAAAACACATGCATGCTAGACCAAGATAAGAATGCATGTACTGTGAACACGTGGTTGGGGGATAACTGCCCAACAATCTGTGTAGGGCCAGCCTACATCCTTAATAATTACAAACCTATTAACATAACTATTTTTATCTAATAATAAATGTTTGTACTCTTTGAACATTTTGCTGATTCACTAGAGGTGATTTGAAAATGAAATTTTAATAAACATTTTAATATTGTGTCTTGGGATTTTAAGAAAGCAGTTTTATAATGTGGTGGTTACATTTTCACTATTTTTACTTACTTTTTTAAAATTGATCTCTTTTGCATTTTATTACCATATTAATCTTTAATCTGCATCTAATTAATCATGAATCTACATGTAAAAAATAAGCAATAATATCTTGGGGATATACATGTTACAAAAGAAAATTAGTGAAATAAATGTAATTTTCAGTGTGTTTTTACATTTTAATATGTTTATCTGGTAAATATACTTAAAGAACATCTACGTCCAGGATTGTAAACTAAGAACACTGACATACTGGTGCGTGCCCCCTCTGGCAGGATCTGCTTTGCTTTAAGCTTGTTATGTCCTGTTTTTTTTTTACAAAAAAAGGCTTTTAAAATTATGCAAATAAGCCTGGGGGGTTCCAGATTCCATAGATATTGATGGAGCCTCAAGCCCCTCAGGCTCATTTGCAATAAGAGTGGATAAAAGTGGATTCTGCCAGAGGGGGCGCACACCAGTATGTCAGTGTGCTTGGTTTACAATCCTTCATCCTTAAGTCAAGGATGTTGGCTTTTTAAAGTTAAATTGCCACTATTGTGATGAAACTTAAATTTTTATGTACAATAATAGAAAGTTTGCTTTTAAGTTACAAATAAATTGTCATTTATCAAATGTATCAGTGCCCACCAATTCTAAATATATCTCCTACACCTATTCTGTGTTTCCATAGAGAGTAGCGAGTTCATGTAAAACGAGAGGAGAGTTTTGTTATTAGTGATAACTTATCTTCTTTGTTACACTGCTGCCTCCATGTGCTGTAATATACAGATAATCTGCTTTACTCAAAATTGTATTTCATGTTTTTTTTTTTTTGGCTCAATTTATTGTCAATTTGTGATCTATTGGCTTCTCTGGAGCAAATGGGCTAAAAATGCTGACAAACACAAAGCTCTCGTGGGAAATCAAAGTATCCCTTTGCTGGCAATACTCCCCTGGATATTTTATTAGTAGCCACGTTTTCATAAGAACCCTTAATACAACATTGAAACTTTACATGAAACAGACCAGGTTTTGTATGAGGCTTTGGTTTGTCAGCAAATGAAGAAAATGTTAGTTGTTATTGGTAATCCTGTCACTGAATCCAGAGTCTTTAACTAAGTTGCTTCTGAAATAAATAAGATTTGTGTTTACAAAAGGAAGAATAATAAGAAGAAAGTATTAGTACGTCAGTGTTAATTGATTCCATTCCAGGTGACCTCTTCGCGTTGCACTGTGCTGCTTTGATCTTGCTTGGTTTTCAACTTCCTCCTCGTCGCTGTCATCAGAGTCACCACTTGTGCTTTCCTCCTCTTCTTCATCATCATCCTCCTCATCTTCCACCTCTTCTTCTTCTTCCTCACTTTCACCTTCTCCAGGGACATTTGTTTCATATTTCTATTATGGGCAAAAAAGAGACATTTTAGAGATACTGAACTCAATGGATTTAAAGAGGACCTGTCAGGACAATTTGGGACACTACTAAACCACCCACTGGGTGGTTATGGAACGGTGGCTTAGTAACCTAAATTTGGCTTTCGAAAGTCCCTCTATGAAAAAAAACCTTTATACTTATCTAGAGATGAGGTGTACGTGAAACCATATCTGGTGCTGCTCACACCTACGCAGTACATCAATGAAGCTGGAGCAGTACACCTCGGCTTCATTGTGCAAGCGCCGTACCCATAGCACATGTGCAGCGAAACCAGGGTGTAGTACGTCGGCTTCTCTGTGGGACTGCGCAGACTGTGGGTGGCACCGGAAAAAGGTAAATATAAAGGTTTTTTATTTAAATAGCAGGCCAAGCAGGACCAGCCAATGGGCGATTTGGGATACTAAATCATCTGTTCATAAGAACCTTGAGCAGTTTAGTGCCCCAAATCACCCAGACAGGTCCTCTTTAAGCTTTTAAGGATTGCATTACAATATGGAACTTGCAAATTTGAAAATGAACCTAATCAAATCCAATAATACTGCATTTATCCCAAATGATGAGATCACAATACAATGGGCGTCATTTATCTTTATTTTTCTTCCTGTTTTTTCTATCCTTTTTTTAGACATTTTTTCGTGCATTGCAACTTTTGCGCCTTTTTGGGGACATTTTGAAATGTACGCCAAACATTTGTTTTTCTTCAGTAAGACACATTTATCTCTTATTTCAGATGTGCTATATGATACAAATGACATTTATCATTTCAAAATGTCTAAAATTTGCAACATTTTTTGGCGCAAAAAGATCCAAATCAAACAATTCTTAGGGAAACTTGAAAAATGACTTCAAACATTTTTGCAACATTTTTATGCCACTTGCAAAAAATGTCTGAAACAGGGATCTGAAAAAAAAATTAACACAAAGAAAAAGTGAGATTGATAAATTTCCAAGGACCCCCAATGCATGTATTGCTGATTTCCTTTTGGCTCCTATTGCAATCCTGCATGAAATGTCCTTTCTGGAATTCCCTCCTTTATGTGAAATCTTGCCTTTTACCTATAAAAAGTCTACTAAAAGTAATGTAAAACTGAGCAGAGGAGCGTCATATTTGTTTGAGTTGAGTCAAGTTTAGAGGCTGTAGATGGATTCTCACGTTAGATGTCTCGATCTTCAATTATTTAATACCTAAAAAAAACTTTTGGTGTCATGCTAAAGATAAGAATTTTATCTCATTCAGCTTGTGGTTCTTTACGCTACAGTGGAAATGATAGTTTTATCTAGATCACAAATTCACGGATCACAGAACCATAAGACATAACCACAGATAGGGGAATCTGAAGTAGCCTTCCCCTTCCCCCTGCAGCCTCTAAACTTGACTCACCTCTGACAATTATAACTCTTCTGCTCATTTTCATATTTAGTTGGGGAAGATTTTTTTTTTATAGGTAAAAGGCCAAGAATTTACATAAACGGAATAGAGATATTTCATACCCTCCCTGGGGTTCTTGTAGTTTCAATGGGTAAATAAGGTGTCCCTTTTAGAACTGCAATTTCTTATATTACAACACAGCTAGCGAAATCTTCATCAAGCTGCAATTCACTTCACAGAAGTAGTCATTTTCACCTTAACTGGGTAGTCAAGGTATATCAAAATTTCTGTGCATCTGCTGCAGCATGATGTGGTCGGGACAGAATCGGCCTATGTAAACAAAAACAGAGCCGGAAGTGATGACACATGCTGCAGCTCGACTGGAGCAGGGAGAGAGGTAAGTATATGCTGTTTATTATCTTCAAAGTCCTTTTCCCCAGCAATATATAAAACTTTTTATATACCTGGACAACTTCTTTAAATTTGATTATACACTGCAGTGGGATGAACCACAACAAAAACCATTAAAAGCTGCAGAAACATTCCTGCACAGTTTATTTTACTTGTAATTGTAATATAAGGTTTAGTAATATCTACAATTATCTACTCTCATGTATTAACTAAGAGTATTATACTATGTGTGCACAATACAAACTAAGTGATAGGTCCCATATTAGAAGCCTAATAAAATAATGGGGGAGTGGAAAAAAATATTATTATCTCCAACTCCCCCAAGTTCATATTTTCTTTCTTCCATATATTTTCTTACGATTAATAATTTTGCAATAGATGAAACATTAAAAATTATAATTTAGGATGTTAGTACATACCAAAATTGTAAAGTTATGGTTGTACTGTACTTTACTTTATCTACATTTCTACACAGAAGGAGATTTATGCAATGAACCAGAGCCAATTATCTTATATGAAGTAAAACCAAGAGATAAAACTTCTTTTTGTATGCAAATAGGTAGAAAAGTAGAATTAAAGGGAACCTGTCATAAGAAATTGGCCTAATAAACCAATACCAGTTTGTTGTAAGTCAGCTTAACACCCTTGAGATCAGGTTTCTTTCGTGGCAAAGTGTGGCGGCATTATCTAGAAAAATCATTTTTGAAGTGAGATGGTAAAATGGTTACATGAAGTCATGGAGGTGGAGAGTTTAGTCCTGAAGTTAAGATCTTTACACCTCAGGATACCTCCTACACTGTGATCAATATCATGCTTGAAACTGCAGGCCATCGGATTAGTGATGTCTCTGGATGCAGGACCTCAATACAGTGAAGGCAGCTTTCTGAGGCTGGGAGAGCTTGACTTCAGTTAAAATCTCCGCCTCCTTGACTTTATACAACCAATTTACTTTAAAGTTGATTTTCTGGATGATGCCACAACACCAGATCATGAGAGAGACTTGATCTCAAAAGTGTTCAGCAAAACAGGTAGTGTTTTTTTCAGGTCAATTTCTGCTATTAAGTTTCCTTTAAGGCACCTGGGACCATTTTCAAAAATGGAATAAAAAATGAAACCCAAAAGGAAGTACATTATATCACAATTGCACAGTTTTTTGGTTTGCTTGTTTTTTCGAACTGCAGGTTTTCACCTGTATTATACTTTACAATAACATTGTAGTTACTTAAAAATTGTAGCAGCTTAAAAATTATACATAACCTCACAGCAGAAATGGTTTTCTAAAGTGGCAATTACACGTTATCCATGTTTTATAAATATGCCGAGCTGATTCATTGCCTGGCAACTAAAACAACATCCTTCTTGACTTACAGAAAATGTAAAATAATATGTTCTTTTGCCAGTTACAAGTTTGACAAGTAAATCGCTTTTAAATTATCAAAAGAGCTCAAATCCCTTCACAAAAGTCTTGTAAAAAGTAACATATATATATATATATATAACTTATGAATCTTTATATCAGTCAAAAGTCTAACCTCATTATGCCAAATTTACAATTCATTTTCACATATTATACTGAAATACAGTTGATGATAAAAAAAACCAAATATACATGGAACATTGCACATACCTCCATAGGATTTACAGTGATAGTTAAAGCAGAATCATCCCAATTCATGTCAGGGTCTTTTGTTGTCTCTTTGTCTGGAAAGTCTTGTTGGTGAACTGCCCGTAATCTTAAGATTCCCAGCACAACAATAATAACCAATATGCTGATGCAAGCTACAAGGACGATGGTTGTTGCACCTGGAGAAACTGAAGACCAACAAAAGACATGCTCAATAATCAAAAATATGGAGCAAAGTTATAAGACTTTACACGCATTTGAACCAATAAAATTTGAACACCACAAGAAAAATTCTATTATTGCCAGTGATATAGTCCTTTTCCATATCCTTTGAGAAGGTATCTGCTAAGTATCTGTGTTATTATATGCCTGATTTCTAAATGGTTTACAGCGGGACTCCCATAATCAACATTTGTCACACGTGAACAACTTGCTGGACCCCCTGAGATTGGCAGAATGGGAAACGGCTAAGATGCTGACTCCTGGCTGACTTGTGTTATGCTCCACTGCATGTAACATCGGCGGGTAGCAAAGTGGAACCTGCAGACCAATGTGCTACCATTTGTGAGGGATCCTGGCAGTCAGTCTCCCATGAACACACATTCAGTACTATCAGTTTTATCAACAGTAAAACTTTCCATTATTGCTTCCGACCTTCCTTGGCTGTCTAACCACACAATGCAGTTCCTTTTTATGTAAACAGCCCCAACCTTCTGACTGCTTCAGAATAAAATCTTGAGTTAAAGATTTCTCTTATTTGCTTCTGCTTTTGTTTGGCTATCAATCCAATGATGCCTCAGCACAGCATGACAAAAGCATCTAAAACCATCACCATTTCTGCATGCTAAGAGGACAGTATAATGATCCTTCCCTCTACATTCTCTATATAAATCTCCTGTGGGGAAAATTTGTTGTTCATGGTAACAAATCAGAGCTCAGCTTTTATTTTCCCACAGCAGTTTATAAAAGAAAAGCTGAAATCTGATTGGTTTCCATGAGCAACATTAAAACAGTTTGCTCTTAGACATCTCTTATAAATCGCAGTCTTCCCCAATTCCATCAGACAGGACCTCTTGGTACCCCTAAAATTGACACATATTTCACTATAGACTCTAATAGAAAAGTGAATATTTCAAGCCAGATATAATTGGGTTTTTGAGTCCCATGCACAGCTTTGCGGCATGGCCCATGTTCGGTAGCTAATGAGTATAGAAGACGAGTTATGCAAAAGAATGATATTTTAAATAAAACACATATAATTAAATTATGCAAAATTACTGAGAAATTTCCCAATTACAATGTAAGTTTTGATGCCATATAAAACTGCTGTGATTAACAAATGTTACAGTTCATCAATAACGATGATTATACCAGTCCATTAAAGGAGATCATCTTCTGCCATCTGCCAGTTTCTGGGTGGCACATGCCAGGCCTTGTGTGCAATGTAAGTCCGGATTTTTTCTTTATTATTCCAATGTTTAAGTTTTGCTTTATTTACATGCAAAACCTGCTAATGGTCAGAGGAACTTCCTTCCCATCTGTATTTAATAACCAGCTGTTGCGTTTAGTATTCCCAATACTTAAAAACTGAATGTGTAAATTATTATTCATTGCTGGTAACAGTACTGATGCCACAAATCCAAGTCACAACATCCTGCAGATCTTTATGGCCTACAAAAGTAGCAGTAAGTGTTCCCGTTACATACCCCGACTTCCATGTCCTAGAACTTCAGTGTTAGGATCCTGTAGAGATGGCATAAACTGAGGCTGAACCGCCATGTGGTTTACATGCTCCATGTAATTTGAATTGTGTAAAATGTTGACCTAAATGATAAAGAAGATAACTTGCAATGTGTTTAAGATTCCTCTCAATTAAAGAATTATACGTTTACATTCTTAAAAAATGTAAAACAAGTACATATTTTTCTATTAATACAATTCATATGCAACAAACTAATCTGACTCAGCACTAAATCCCATGTACGTCATCTTTTAGAATTGACCACAAATTGAAAATCCTTACATAATGTACTTATAACCTTATTTCATACATACATACATATGATACTTCTGTCCGTTTCTGCACATTCTTGAGTCCCGCCCCTAGTTAATTAGTAATTACTTCCTGGAACTCCCCTTTTTGCTTTTAGTTACTGTCTAGTTATTAGACTAGAGTAGTGCTTCTTGTGCTGGGAAATACCAAACAGTAGACATCAGAAAGTGCCTGACTACATCAGAATAGGAATGACTCAATGATTGCTGAGTGTTCTTTGTTTTATGTTAGGATTGACCTGTTAAATATATTTTTAATTTGCTGGAAAACCTCTTTTTTTTTGGTGAAATGTTCATTTTATTTAAAATGCTAAACAGGTGAAACATGCCTCATTATTCTCCAGCAAGTCCTTAAATAAAACAAAGTGCATACAACGTCCTTACAAATATTTATACAACTATATAAAAGAGATTAATGGGAAAAGCACTGGTTAAAAAACGAGAAGAGAAGAACATCTTTGATGTTTTGTTTTTGGCTTAGTACAGTGCACCCTACCTACATCCCTAGTAATGCCCCATTGAAGATGCAAAAGAGTGAGGATTAGAAAGTAATCGCGGGGGAGAGGAAAACTATAGAGAAGACCCTGAGAGAAAGGAGAGGACCTGCCCTGTCAGGACAGTGGGTAAAGTGTGGTTTTAAAGTTTGTAATGCTGTTTGTATTGCGCTGTAACGTGCAGCCACCTGCACAGGAGGGAAGCAACATTGATCATGCTCAGCCCGGGGTACATGGGCCATGAGAAGCGCCAGCTCCTCGGTGGCCAGCTGCACTCAGTTGAGGTATGGGTGACAATTTTTGGCCTCACAGTTGCACGGTAACTTGTTGCTGGTGTCCTCGATGGGAACTTGTAGTTGTAGGTCAGCTCCTCGCCACAGTAGATGCTGTAGACCTAAGTTTTATGAGCCCTCAAGCAGTACCCCAATGCCTAAAGTTCACCAACCACCTAACATATGGATAAGAGATAAACCTTATCCATCAAGAATTTATATAGAAACTGCAGGACACTCCATTATAATTCACTCCTCAAAAAAAATATCATTGCATCATTCTTTTTTTTTTTTTGGTGTCTTGACACATCTGTTATGTGGATAATAGCTGCAGAGTGGGAAGTGGCATGAATAGAAAAGTGTCTATACAATCTATATACGATAAGACGTGTCATACCTCAAGATTGAAGTCATTACTTGTGTAACGTCCATTTAATTCAGAACACTTGACTTTGAACTTTCGACCAAAGATAGAAGCAGAATCCCAATGACGATAACGTACTTGTCGTAAAACATCTTCATAGTTTTTCATTGTGTCTACACCTGAAATATTTAGTATTTTTTAAGTAAAAATTTTTTATTTCACAGTACAACAAAAATAATACTGTAATATGAATATAACAGTGCCTAAAGGGACTAAAATATTCAGATGAATGGGATCTGACACCTAGCAACCCATATTAATTAGCACTGTCTCATAAAAACATAGGACATGGTCTCATGCTTCCAGCTCCATGCACTGCAGAGTTATGGGAACAAAAATAGGCAAGAAGTTAAATGGTGTGTTGTCAGGTGTCAACCAATAACACCTAGCTAAGAGTTAGGACATCAGTGTAAAATTCCCTGAAAACCCTGTTAAGATAACAAAAAATAGTGAGTGTCTTATTAGTCAGCTATGGAACCATATTGAGGTCCTCTTCTGCCTGGAGCTCCATGTCATTCGAGTTTGTAGAGAATGTAAAACAATTCAAAGGGTCTAATGCCTTTTTACATCGAAACACCCTTACTTCCCTTTATCATCCAATCCCTCCCTTTTCTTGGTTAAACTTGATGGACATATATCTTATTAAACTGTACTAACTATGTAACCTTGCAACATAATAACAAAACCTTTAAAAATATCCAATTTTAACATCCATATGGTTCCAAAAGATTCCACTTTTCGAAACATTTGTCATCGAGGTCTCTTCTCTTCTGACATCTATACGTACCATAGATGGAATAGCCTTTAGTTGAGTTGGTGGCATCAAGATGTTTTCCTTGCATTGCGCTGCGATCAAGCTCTAAACATTCCTGCTTTGTGTTCAGTTCATCACCAGTGACCAAAATATCACAAAAATCTAAATGATGTAGAGTTTCTGCCAATACAACTGCACCTGAAGCTAGAAGTGCAACACATTTTATTAGTCACACATATGCAACATGGTAGGGACAACAAACAACTTTTTTGTATGCATTAAGTGATCACAAGGGGAGATTGCAAAAATATCATGCAAACTCAACCTCAATCTTAACCTCAAAAGAAAACCACTTGGTTCTGGATAACATTTTAATTTCCTTTTTAACTTACTTGTATGATACTATTTGTATATTCAAATACTAAATTATTTATAGCAATTTGAAATTTGATATATTTCAATGTAAATGGTTAATCCACATTTCATGGATTCTGAAGAGCTCCTAATCTCAATAAGAAAACTAAAAGCAATGCATCGGAAAATTCAAATAGAGACCCTGAAAGGAACAGTATCCCTATGGAAGATGACCAAGGTTTGGTGCATGACCAAGGTAACCAGAGTGAATCAATGTCAACCTTACTCCATCGAAAAGATCATATGACTTAAGAATGTCCTATAATGTAGAACGATTCAGTCCCAATGATATTTAAGCCTCTGTGGCCACTCACACACCGTTATTAGCAAGCTGGTGGTGCAGGGCATTGCCATTTTTGGAAGGACTTTTGCTCCCAATGATGTAATGATGGGAATGATGGGTGCAGTAACTTAAATGCCTAAATACTATGCTAGAATGTAGAAATGTTTAAAAATGTTAAATTCTTACTTTTACCAGAAATCTTCTCCACACGTTTTTCTATCCTGGTGACTGTGCTGGTGATCCTGATATCTGGAAATAAAATCACACCAATTGTATTTTCAAATTCTGATGCTGGACGAGCAAAGTGATCCATTCCAGTAACTGTGATCTTGGGTTCATTGGCCTTGAGAATGACAACGTATGCCTCTATATCTGGGATGGTAATGCAGACGTCTTCGCCAAAGCATCTGAAGTACAGAAAAATAAATAATTCAGAGGTGAAATGTCTGTGCTGGGTTGGAAGTCTAAGCAATAAAGCCAAATATACACAACCATTTTAAGTGAGACTCCTACAAAAGAATTCAGCAATCGTTGATAAGTTTTTGATTCTACCAAACTTGGATGTCCAACCAATTCACTAATATTAAAGGGAACCTGTCAACAGCAATTGACCTAATAAACCACTACAAGTATGTTGTCAATCAGCCGAACACCTTTCAGATCATGTTTCTGTTATGACTCAGTGTGGTGGCATCATCAAGAAAATCTTCTTTGAAGTGAGAAGCAAATGTATTGCTTAAAGTCAAGGAGGAAGAGATTTTAAGACTGAGGTCAAGCTCCCGCTTCCTCTGGAACCCCGTTCACTATAACTGATGGTCCTGCATCAAGAGACCCCACTAACCAGATCTCCTGAAGTCTGATGCATGTTTTTTAATCACAGAAGAGGAGGCTTTCAGAGCCCCCCACCTTGACTACGGAGTTAAACTCTCCTCCTCCTTGACTTTACACAGCCAAGAAACAAAAACTAGAAGGTAATATGCTGCTTGACAAATATTTTGGTAGTGGTTTATTGGGTAAATTGCTCTTGACAGGTTCGCTTTAAGTTATTGGATAACACATAAATCGTTTATTTATGAAAAGGGTAGTTTATGGCCACAGCTGATTTGTTAATCCAAGCTCAAAAGCACACATATTATTTTTAATTGCATAATTATTGTTGACTTGAATCACTACTACATATGTTTATTTTTTCTTACCATTTTCAGAGTGGCCTAACTTTAAATTTTTCTGTTGGGATAGCCACACGAGATCTTGCTTTTCATACTACATAAGGCACCCAGATCGATCCACAAATGCCAGCTTCCATTTTTAGGAATAACTCATAAATGCAAAAGTCTTTCCCTTGAACAGACTGTAGCTTGACATAACAGAACTACAGTAATTGAAAGACATTTATTAATATCTATATTAAACTTTGCTACATATGTATCTGTCCAGTCAAAATGGACCTTGGTATGTAAATGGCTAAGCTTTTATGCAGTACTGTTATTGCTCACAGCTATAAGAGACAGCAGTCAGCTGCATATCTCTTCTGGTATATCTCGTCTTTTTATGTCATTGTTACACAGTCTTCCAGACTGAGTACTCGGGTATAGCACTAAAAATTACAGAGATTGGAATAGGACATTGCTTGTGCTGTGGCCCCTCATTGTGCTGATCTCACTTAAAGGATGGACCCTTGATCAAACGTTGATAGCCTATTCTAAGTACGGGCCATCAATAATAAAGTCCTGAAGAAGCCCTATGTGTAATGAGAGCACAAATCATGTATGGCAGATTCTCGATGAACCTTTTCTAATTTGTACTCTCTTCATTTAATTTTTTTTCCTTTTCTGTGATAGATTTTCCTGAGTTCAAAGAACTGTTTGTTAAACTGTCAATGTCAGGAAAGGTCAATGTCCAACAATAAGACATTTCTCCTGAGCTGCGTAGAACCACACTCCGACAAACTCGCTAAACTCTCATTGATATTTGACCACTCAGTATTCATAATTGTTCAACATGGTGACTTCAAAGCTGATCGCTGCCAGGGTTAATCTTTAGCACAATCAATATGTAAATAGCTAACGGGCATTTAATTAATATTTTAGCAGCAAGCCGACTGCAAGTTAATTAGATGGCTCTACGTTTAATTGTTATCACCACTAACATATGGTTCTCCACAGTAATATATATCTACAATAACCAGCTTACAGTAATAGAGATATCTTGTTAAAAGTCAATCAGGCCCTTGTACAAAGTCAGATTTGTGCTGTTACGGATGAAATAATGTTTAAAACAACACAACCTCCATCTAAGGTCATCTGTAAAGGAAATGTACTTGCAAAGTTTAATGCAGAGAACTTTGAACACAAAAAATGCAAATGTCTCCAAACTTCAGGCAATTAGTGCTGTAAAGTTAGGCTGCACAGTCTATACATATGGGATTTATCATTGGCGATTAGGTAATTTAATAAAACTGGTTGAGATTATTCCCTCGCCAGTAGGTCTGTTTGTGGTTTTAATAAAGTTATTGGATCACAAGAATCAGATTTTTTTTACACATTTTTACTCAGTGAGGCACATTTACTAAGTTCCACGTGCCAGTTTTCTGTTGGACTTTGCACTTTCTTTTATATACAAACTGCTCGCATAAGTATTTAAGAAGTATCCGCACCACATATGTGTCACACGCAGTTTCGGACTGGCCCACCAGAGTACCAGAGGATCCTCCGGTGGGCCCTGGATCAACCCAATACTGAACCCAGAGGTCCATCAGAAAACACCACAATTTGGAGGCTGCTTGAGTATATTTCCTGGGAGATAATGAAGCGTGGGCCCCCAAATTGATTTTCTCTGGTGGGCCTAAGGAAACCCAGTCCGACGCTGGTCGCACGTGACCCTTTTGTGTGGCGCCCAGACTATTGTTCACGTGACACAAATTTCATCACTAAAATGGGCGTTTCCAGTCTGAGTACCACACTTAACATGCAAAGTCTGACAGAAATGTGTTGCATGCCCCATGTTAACGGTGCACCAAAAAAAAGTTGGTGCACTCTGTCCTGGGAGTTTAGGGAGTACCAGATTCATAAAGTTTTGGCACCACAACTCATGAATCTGCACACTACACAGGCAAACAGTATATGTCGGCTAATCTGCTTGTTTTTTGTGGGACAATACATATGTTTAATAGTGGTATTTCAGTTACATACATGTTATTGATTAACTGAGGGGGACATAAAAACACAAGTATTTTTTTTTTTTAATTTAACTTTTCTTCATTCAGCAAGGAAGATAAATAACATGGGATAGTTATTCATTGAGTCAAACCTATTACAGCAACAGAAGGTCTTTTGTGATATGATATCATGGTGGAGATGTGGTAGATTCTACATGACCCGGTAGCACATCAGATTGTTTAGTATTTTCTTTCGCTGTCGGTTATAGTTCATTGTCCCAACACTTCTTTTTATGATGTCTGTTGGACCATTGTGGAATCCATTCCTGTTAGAAACTGCATGAGGTAAAACATTGTGGGACTATACAGAATTCTAGAATTGTATCATATCAAATTGCACTGAATTCTGTCATCCCTAAAACTAGTAAAACACAGGGAAAAAAAAAATTAGTTGATATAGAGACTTTTATTTGTACTGTAAGACTTACTGGACTTTAGATGAAACCCTGATCTTTCTTTTGCCAGTGTTTGGGAATTGTCTGGAGTTTATATAAGAAACCTTTCGAAGAGCTTGATTGATGCTGTCAATATCCTCACCTTCCATAATCAACATGGATTGTGAAGGGTTGAAGTGGTACTGCAGAATTAAAAGACAAATTGGGTATTAAAATATACACTGTTCAAAAAAATAACACTTAAACAACACAATATAACTCCAAGTACATCAAACTTAAATGAAATCAAACTATTCACTTAGGAAGCAACACTGATTGACAATCAATTTCAAATGCTGTTGTGCAGCAGGTGGTTCTGCAGGTGGCGACCACAGACCACTTCTCAGTACCTATGCTTTCTGGATGCTTTGTTGGTCAGTTTTATATGTTGGTCATGTTTTCACACTCTAGTAGAATGAGACAGACTCTATAACCCACAGCAGTGGTTCAGGTAGTGCAGCTCATCCACAATGGCACATCAATATGAGCTGTGGCAAAAAGGTCCGTCAGCTGTCAGCGTAGAGTCGAGAGACTGGAGGTGCTACCAGGTGACAGGCCAGTAAACCAGGAAACGTGGAGGGGGCCATAGGGGGACAACAGCCCAGCAGCAGGACCTCTAACTCCGCCTTTGTGTAAGGAGGATAAGGAGGAACACTGCCAGAGCTATGCAAAATGACTGTGAGCAGGACACAAATGTGTCTGCACAAACAGTTAGAAACTGACTCTTATAAAGAATAAATTAGGCCCCAACATCCACAGATCACCAACATCACGTTGCACCACAGACTGTCCAGGATTTGGGAGGAGAATCCTTAGGAGCATGCCGATGCGTTGTAGGGAGCTCATACAGGCACCTGGAGGCAACACAATACTGAGCTTCATTTTGTATTGTTTTACTGACATTACATCAAAGTTGGATCAGCCTGTAGTGTGTTTTTCTACTTTTATTCTGTGGATGCCTCCAAACAGAGGTCTCCATTGGTTAATAAATTTGATTTCTATTGATTAGAGATGAGCGAGCACTAAAATGCTCGGGTACTCGTTATTCGAGACGAAACTTTTCCCGATGCTCGAGTGCTCGTTTCGAGTAAACGACCCCATTGAGTCAATGGGAAGACTCAGCATTTTCAGGGGACCAGGCTCTGCACATGGAAGCTTGGCCAAACACCTGGGAACCTCAGAAAAGGATGGAAACCACCACGGAAATGGACAGGAAACAGCAGGGGCAGCATGCATTGATGCCCTCTGAGGCTGCTTAATCGCACCATTATGCAAAATTATGGGCAACGACATGGCCATGACAGAGTTGACAGAAGAAGCTAGATAGCATCTAAAACATCCATAATTGACCCTGACACTATAGGGGACGGCATGCAGAGGCGCGCGCAGCAGGAAGGCTAGAGAGTGGCATGGCGACATACCCTAAATGGACTCAGGCTTCAAACCAATGGGTACAGAGAGAACCAAAGAGGTGAGCAAGAGCGCTCAATAATATTGGTACATGATAAAAGTTTGCCAGTATTTTTGTGGATTACACAGCAGGGTGGCGAAAAAGTTAAACATGGAAGCCATAAAACATCCAAAATTCTGCTGACACAGCTCGTTTGTCGTAAGGGACGATGTATGAGGCAGTGAACTAGTAGTAGATTAAGGTACTGCAGTAAAACTATGTTAGTTTGTTCTTGGCATGGAGCTGGCGCTCGCTGCCAGGCAGCTTTCGCCAATCCAGCCCCTGTCTCTAGGCTACTCCCCAAACAGTCACTTCAGAACCTTTCAGATAGATCAAGTGTAGTAGCGTTCTTATAAGTTTGGGATATGGCGGTGAGGGGAATGTAAACCATCTGCGCAAGAAGCGCTGAAATAATTATCCGTAATGAAAAAAGTTTTCCAGTATATTTTGTGTGCTTACACAGCAGGGTGGCGACAAGTTACAAGTTTGATGTGGAATGCCCTGCAATGCCTTGGGCGGTGTGCCTTTTATCACCTAGGCTCAGCAGTTTGAGCACCGCCTGCTGTCGCTTAGCAACGCACTGCTGCTTTGCCTAGAGCTACACGCTGATGGCGCCCATGCCCACGATGGTAATTCGAGGAGAGGAGGTGGAGGAGGGGGGGAGGATTTGTAGGTATATAGGCCTTTGAAAACCTGGACCGAGGTACCCCGCAATCCTCTGCGTCGGCAGTATTGACCAGCCCCAGGGTCAGACTCGGTCCCAGCCTGCACCAAGTTAAGTGTAGTAAGCGTTCTTATAATTTGGAATATGGCGGTGAGGGGAATGTAAACAGATGCGCAAGAAGCGCATGATGCGCATGAGCTGGCGCTCCGCTGCTAGGCGAGCTTTCGCCAATCCAAGCCCTCTTCTCAGCTACTCCTCCCCAACACACTTCTAAGAACAACCTTTTGTATAGATCAAGTGTAGTAGCGTTCTTATAAGTTTAGGATATGGCGGGTGAGGGGAATGTAACACGATGCAAGAAGCGCATGGATCGCATGGAGCTGGCGCTCCGCTGCTAGGGAGCTTTCGCCAATCCAACCCCTGTCTCTAGGCTACTCCCCAAACAGCACTTCTAAGAACCTTTTGTATAAGATCAAGTGTAGTACGTTCTTATAAGTTTAGGATATGGCGGTGAGGGGAATGTAAACAGATGCGCAAGAAGCGCTGAAATAATATCCGTAAATGTAAAAGTTTGCCAGTGTATTTGTGTGAACACAGCAGGGTGGCGACAAGTTAACAACTTTGATGTGGAATCCATAAAACAACCCAAATTTCGGCCTGACAAACCTCGTTGATAAAGGGACCGATGTATGGAGGCAGCTATATGGACGACTTTTGGAGGTAGCAATGGAGACAACGTTGGAGGCTGCTATGGAGACAATTCAATTTGGATAGTGCCTGTATGTGGGCAGTCCAAAAAATTTTTCAAACCAGAGGAGCAGTAGGTGGCCCTCCAGAAAAAATGGAATAGATTGAGTGCCTGTATGTGGCGTCCAAAAAATTTTTCAAACCAGAGGAGAGCAGGTAGGTGGGCCTTCCAGAAAATGGAATAGATTGAGTGCCTGTATGTGCAGTCCAAAAAAGTTTTCAAACCAGAGGAAGCAGGTAGGTGGCCCTCCAGAAAAAATGGATAGATTGAGTTTCTGTATGTGGCAGTCCAAAAAAGTTTTAAACCAGAGGAGCAGGTAGGTGGCCCGCAAAAATGGAATAGATTGAGTGCCTGTATGTGGCAGTCCAAAAAATTGTTTAAAAACAGAGGACCGGAAAGGTGGCCCTCCAGAAAAATTGAATAGATTGAGTGCCTGTATGTGGCACTCCCAAAAATTGTTTAAACAGAGGACCGTGTCGGTGGCCCTCCAGAAAAATTAAATGCATTAAAGTCTATAACCTAGAGCCAGTGGGGCCCTGCAAAAAACAGCCAGTTTCCTCTGCTTTACTGTAGAAGAGGAGGAGAAGGGGAAAATGGGGAGGGAGGATGGATAAATTATTCAGGTTGAGCTTCCTTCACCTGCTGGAATTTGAAATTAGGAGAAACATGCTTTATATTCATCTTGATAAGCGTCAGTCCTGTCAGCGCTTTCAGTCGACAGGCGTGTACGCTTATCGGTGATGACCCACCAGCTGCACTGAAAACCCGCTCTGACAAGACGCTAGCGGCAGGGCAGGCAAGAACCTCCAAGGCGTAGAGCGCCAGTTCGTGCCACAATGTCCAGCTTTGAAACCCATAGTTGTAGGGAGCTGTGTGATCATTTAGGACGATGGTATGTCAGTACGTAACCCCTCACCATCTTCTGTAAATATCACCCTAACTCTGCCGAGACTGGGGACAGGTGACAGTGTCTTGCTGGGGTGACATAAAGCTGGCAACAGCCCTTGTAAGCGTGACCCTTGCAGTGGCTGGACAAGCTGCCTGCTCGCCTACTCTCCCCTCGCTACTTGTCCGCAGAACTACGCACTTGCCGCTAGCTCTGTCAGAAGGAATACTGTTTCAGCTTGTGCACCAGGGCCTGCTGGTATTCATGCATTCTCACAACCCTTTCCTCTCCAGGATGAGAGTGGAAAGATTTTGCTTGTAACGTGGGTCCAGGAGAGTGAACACCCAGTAATCGGTGCTGGAATAAATTCTTTGAACGCGGGGTCACGGATAGGCAGCCTAGCATGAAATCTGCCATAGCGCCAGAGTACCACCGCGTAAGAATTCACTCCCCTCACTGGCCTGACTGTCCATTTCCTCCTCCTCCAACCCTCCAACTACCTCTTCTTCTTCTGCCCATACACGCTACACAGTGTAGGAACTCAACAGGTCCCCCTCTTGTGTCTCGCCAACATTCTCCTCCTCTTCCTCCTCATCCTCCTCCACCTCCACCTCCTCCCGTATGCGCTGAGAAACAGACCTAGGGTGCTTTGGCTATCAACAAGGGAATCTTCTTCCCCTTGTCCTCTTGTGAGGAGCGCAAGCTTCCGACTCATGCTGACCAGAGAGTTTTTCAACAGGCCAAGCAGCGGATGGTGGAGCTGATGATGGCGGCATCGCCACTGACCATCTGTGTTGACTCCTCAAAGTTACTCAGCACCTGACAGTATCAACATCCACCGTCCACTCCTCATGTAGACTTGAGGAAGCTGACTGACCTGACTCCCAGTTCTGGTGGAATTGACATCTGCGCGTCTACAATCGCTCGGCGCTGCTGGTAAACTCTGGATAACATGGTCAGTGTTGATTCCACCTCGTGGGCACGTCGCACAACAGTCGGTGAGCGGGCAGTTGGAGGCGGCGCTGCGCTGCCCTGAGAGTGGCAGCATCTGGTGCTGGACTTCCTGAAATGCGCACAGATCGGCGCACCTCGTGTGGCAAATCAGACAGATTGGGGTATGTCTTGAGGAAACGCTGAACTATCAGATTTAACACATGGGCCAGCATGGCACATGTGTCAGTCTGCCGAGTGCAGAGCCGCCACCAGGTTACGGCCGTTTTCACACACAACCATGCCTGGCTTCAGGTTCAGCGGTGCCAGCCACAGATCAGTCTGCGCCGTGATGCCCTGTAATAGTTCTTGGGCGGTGTGCCTTTTATCGCCTAGGCCAGTGATGGCAAACCTTTTAGAGACCGAGTGCCCAAACTACAACAAAGACCTGCTTATTTATCGCAAAGTGCCAACACAGAAATGTAATTTGTGATTTATACTACTCCCTTCTCTGTCACAGTTTTCATTGATACCAGCACTGAGGAAACCAATAAAGCAGAAATAGTCCCAGGTAGTCCTGTCACTTTAAATAGCTCTGTGCACAGTAAGTCCTGGGCAGTCTGGGACTACAGGAAGATACCTGGAGTCATCTCTGTGATGGCCCGGGTGCCCCACGAAAGGGCTCTGATGTGCCACCTCTGGCACCAGTGCCAGAGTTTAGCCATCACTGGCCTAGGCTCAGCAGTTTTGAGCACCGCCTGCTGGCGCTTAGCGACGGCACTGCTTGCTGTGCCTAGAGCTAACCGACTGATGGCGCCATGCCCACGGATGGTCGTTCGAGGAGGAGGTGGAGGAGGGTGGGAGGAGGAGGAGGCTAGTAGGCCTCAAAACCTGGACCGAGGTTAAGGCCCCGCATCCTCGGCGTCGGGCAGTATATGACCACCGCAGGTCACACTCGGTCCCAGCCTCCACCAAGTTAACCCAATTGCGTCAGAGATATATAGTGGCCCTGCCCGCAGCACTCGTCCACGTGTACCTGGTCAGGTGGAACCTTGTCAGAAACGGCGTTGGTCAGGCACGGATTAATTGTCGTTGACACGTGCTGGTCAGGGCTGGGACGGCACATCGGGAAAAGTAGTGGCGGCTGGGGACCGAATACCAGGGCGGCCGCCCCATAGGCGCAAAGGCTCGGTCTCTACTAGCCTATAGGGCAGCATCTCCAGGCTTAGCATCTGGAAATGTGCACATTAAGGGACTTGGGCGTGCGGGTGGGTTGCAACTATATTTGCGTTCCGCTCAGCGTCTGGGTATGGAGAGCTGAACGCTGGTGGATGCTGTGGAGGATCGTGGAGGTGCACGATGTGGTTTTTGTGGCAGGTCCCTGGGCAGGGGCTGACTATCAGCTGACACAGGGGAAGGACAGTGGTGTGCACGGCCGGAGTTGAACGCCTTGTTGCCACTGAGTGGGGTGTTTAGCATTCATACCTGCGCATACTGGGTGGAGTTAAGACTAAGTAGTGGTGGAACCCCTGCTGATCCTGGTTTGGCAAATGTGGCACACCACAGGCCGTCGGTCATCCGTGTTTTCCTTAAAGAACCTCCAGACTCTGAAAATCTAAGCCCTCGCCGCAGGAGCCCTCGCCACGGGAAGCTTCACACTAGTTTGACACATTTGGCGCTGATGCACCAGCTCTGGCCTGCCTCTCGTCTGGCCCCACCACTGCTCTCCAACCTGTTCTGGTCGAGGACTCTCCTCCGTCTCAGAAGCACTGTTGTTCCCCGGCCTCTCAACCCAGCTTGGGTCTGTCCACTCATCATCCTCCGATCCCTCAGTCTGCTCCCCCTGGACTTCCTGCCCTGACAACAACTTCCCCACTGTCTGACAACCGTGTCTCCTCATCGTCGGACACCTCTTACACACTTCTTCCACTACTCTCAACAAGGTCACATCACCCACAGACTGCGACTGGTGGAAAACCTGGGCATCAGAAAATTGCTCATCAGCAACGGCCACAGTGGTTTGTGACTGTGGGAGGGTCCAGAAAACAGTTCCTCAGAGTATGCCGGTTCAAATGGCAATTTTGCTGGGAGGGGGCAGACTGGGGGGGAGGAGGCGAGGTGCAGGAGCTGGAGGAGTGCCGATTTTCGGTGACATGGGTGACTGCGTGGAAGACTGACTGGTGGACAAATTGCTCGAAGCATTGTCGGCAATCCACGACATCACCTGTTCGCACTGTTTCGGCCTCAACAGTGCCTAACCACGAGTCCCAGTAACTTCAGACATGAACTAGGGAGTGTAGCTCTGCGGCTTCCCCTGCTCCCTCATAAGCAGGTGGTGTCTCACCCCGCCCAGGACCACGGCCCTCTACCCCTGCAGTAGTTGGACGCCCAACGTCCCCCGCCCTCGTCCTCTACCCCTAGCCCTCGGGTTAAACATTTTGAAAATGAGAGTTATAACTTGTATTTTTTTTTTAACTTTTTTTTTTTTTTTTTTTTTTTTTTTTTTTTTGTGTTTTTTTTAGTTTTTAAAACCAACGATGCTATCCTATTGCTATGGCTATTTTCTAGCCAAGTTTACAGCACACTACTAGCCAATGAGAGTACGCTGAGTTATGAAAAAAATAAACGTAATAAAAAGGAAATGGCAGACTGTGCCTAGTTGAAAACACCCCGGGCCCTAATAATTTTCCCACTTCGGTCTTTTGCGATGGATATGTGCGTCACTAAAACACAGTGGTCGCAGTCTGACTCCAAATTGCTCCCAATTTGATAGTAGATGCACTGCACAATACAGCCACCAGCATATCAACCAGAAATCAAATATATATAACGCTACTGTAGGGCGTATTAAGACTTTGTATTCTCCTAGCTATTTTCTAGCCAAGTATTACAGCACACTACTATGCAGATGAGATGACGCTGAGTTATGAAAAAAATAAACGTAAAAAAAAAGAAACTGGCAGACTGTGCCTAATTGAAATACAACCCCCGGCCCTAAATAAATTTTCCCCCGCTTCGGTCTTTGCGATGGATATGTGCGTCACTAAACCGTGGTCGCATCGACTCCAAATGCTCCCATTTGATAGTAATGCACTGCAGCAAGTACAGCCACCAGCAGACTCACCAGAAATCAATATAATAACGCTACTGCAGGCGTAATTAAGACTTTTGTATTCTCCCATGGCTAGTTTTAGCCAAGTATTAACAGCACACACTATGCCAGATGAGTACGCTGAGTTATGAAAAAAATAAACGTAAATAAAGAACTGGCAGACTGTGCCTAATTCTACTCAAACCCCTAATAATTTTCCCACTTTGGTGTTTGAGGTGGAATGTGGGTCACTAAGAGCTAACACAACGTGTAGCAATTCCCCCTGCTAATTCCCACAATATGGTACTAGCTGCAAATAAAAAAAAAAAATTATAACGTTATTGTGAACCCTAATAGGGCTGTTGGGTTCTTCAGAACACTCCTGCCTAACAGTAAGCTAATAGAACACCCTAACCTTTCCCTGAGCGCAGCAGCTCTCCCTCTGCGGCATCCAACGAGAATGATCCGAGCAGCGCGGAGCAACGCTATCTATCCCCGGGTCACCTGTCTGCGCCCAACACTGCTCTCTACGTGTAAGGGTACCACGTCATGCTGGGTGGAGTGCAGAGTCTCCTGGCTTGTGATTGGCTCTGTTTCTGGCCGCCAAAAAGCAAAACGGCGGGAGCTGCCATTTTCTCGAGCGGGCGAAATACTCGTCCGAGCAACGAGCAGTTACGAGTACGCTAATGCTCGATCGAGCATCAAGCTCGGACGAGTATGTTCGCTCATCTCTACTATTGATGATTTTTGTTGGGATTTTGTTGTAATCACATTCAACCTTGTACAGAACAAAATGTCCAATCAAAATATTTCATTCATTCAGATCTAGGATGTGTTATTTGAGTGTTCCCTTTATTTTTTTGAGAAGTATATTTAAGTAAAATGAGTAGATTATTGCTTCTTCATCGTAACCTTCGTATTTAAATTGTTACAAATAGAGTTAGGTTATCAACAAGATTCTGTAGATTTGTTCTTAAGTTGAATTTGTATGCAAGTCACAACTGGTATGTTTTGTAAATGCAGCTGCAAACAATTTTTCTTTACCCTGTGAGCGGTGGATATTCAAAAATTTGGAGCAAGGATTAAAACTTAAGCTGCATCACAGACACTAAAGTTCACAGGGGGTAAAGTTCAGTTAATTACCAGCAACCAGAGAGGTCACAGTGGGCATAGAGGTTTATCTGTAACTAGGCAACTTCAAGTCAGGAACTAACTGTATATTGAAGCTTTTTTTGCATTAATGGGTAATATCTTCTTATAAGCATCTTCTAAGCAACAGCCTTCAAATTAAAAAATTCTGAAGGTAAACAAAACTGTAATGACTGATGACCAGGGGAGCAATTATTCCTCATAATCCACTAACCAGAGTAAGATCATATACACACTAGTATGTACAATTTCCAGACGTCAACCAATGGGCCATATTCCATTGTTTCTGGCCCATCTCACAATGGTTGTTCAATCCGGACTGCTCACTCTATAAATGTCTATGGGAAATGACGTGCCTGACCCTGAATCTGGGCAGGAATAGGACTTGCTCTATCAATTGTGGCGAGACCGGTCGTCACATTCATGGTCCTGTGAGACGTGGCACCATACCGGGCTCACAGCCCAAGCACACTAAAGGAAATTAGAAATAGTCAGAAAACTACATTTATTGAAAGGAAGAAAGCAAAAGAAGAACAAATGTTAAATATGTAACTTTCTTTTATCATCTCATATGGCCTTGTTGTTATTTAGGAGGACCACAAAAATGATCTGCACAAAGGAAATAATATGTTGAGTACTGGTAGATGCTAATCACTGACCATCAACATGGTGACTCCATGATGACTACTTTATTATGGATGGGAAATTGAGTCACCAGTGATCATCATACTCCATCCATAACAGTTCTTCAGGTGCATAAACAGTTCAAACAACAGTATAAATCTAATCTTGATGTACTCAATAATGAATGTCTGAAGCAAAAATGTTCTTTTGTGTGTACTTTAGTTAAGTCTCAATTACCAAACATGATAAAATTGTACAATTAGGCTGTAGACTGGATTACTACCTTGTAAAATAAGTTGCCTTTATTCAGCAGTAAAAAGTTTCACTTGCTAATTCTCTGAGTTTATAAAACTTGAAGCTCAGATCCATCTATCTAGATAGTGATCCATATACATTGTACCAATCTGTTCAATTTGATTAACCGTTTTACAGAAGATGTTAAATATTCTATCTGAAATCTTTGATTTTAACACTATTTACTTCCAAGCAGTGTGGAAGTTTCTGCCGCCAAGGAGCCTGTTAAGTATTTATATACATCTGAACAAGATCTTCTTAGTCAGATCAATTAAAAAGTTCTGGATTAGATAGTGTATCATGGAGTACAAGACAGGCATGGAATTTTTATGCATAGTTTAAATTTTTATCAAACTGCTCAGGCTAAATGTTCATACATACAGTTTTAGATACCTATTTGAAACATTAGTATTAGCACTATTTAATTTGTATCTGTACCTTTAATCCTTGTCCAAGGTTGTCCAATGAATTGATATCTAGTCCTTCTTTACAGGCCTGCAAGCAGGAGATCACCTTGCGACTTTCTATCTTTCCAGGGCGCAGAGTAAGTCCAGCAATGCTGCCGCGAAAATACTGGGCAAATTTAGGTTTTGTGACTTCACCACCTGTCGGGAAGAATGTAAAGTTATTCAATTTGAATTTTATTACTATATGTAGAATTGAGAAAGAAGTGCAGAAAGAAGGGTGGGAGCACTCCCCACCAGTTCCCTCTTCATAGGAGTCGGACGACCATGGCTCCACATCTGCCAAAAGATAGGACATGCTCTATTGTTTGTTGCGTGAGCACTGAGCCAAGTCATCGTGCGATGAGACATGGTCTGCACATTACACCGTGACCTTGTGCCACAGGCTTCTATTGTGGTTGTGATCTAGTGTGTCCAGATCAAGGCCACAATTATGGTTGTCTGCATGGAGCCTTACACCTTACTTGTCGTACAAAATTTTAACTGTGATGTAAGTTGATGGAAGGTCCTCTTTAACTAACCTTAATTCAGTTGAAGGTTCTTGATCTCTTATTAACCATTTCTTAGGTCGTATGGTAACATACCATACATACCAACATCTTTGTACTTTTATAGCTTTAAATAATAGACATGTCTTAAATATATCATCAGGTTTGTTAGTTCCTGCATTAACAAAAATATCTGTCTGTCTTTAAGTAATATATTTGGCATTACAGGATTTGTGCTATTATACATAGGTGCTGTCATTATGAAAAAATAAATAAGAAAACTTAAGTATATATAGTATTTATCTATTCCAGCCAGTGTTTGCTGCCCAAGTATTCATTGTGGTCACCAGCATCCGAGCAGAGCCGCGCTAAACATGACTTTTCTCATAACTCTATGACAGTCCTAAGTGATAACTCAACGCATTCGCTGATTTTACAACGGCTTCTGTTGTCTTCTCATTGAGATATCAGAATAGATATAAATGTTGTAACATCACATTGTTACAAGTGTGCCACATCTGTATTGTATTGATGTTCCAGTCATTGCTTTTATGCTAAGAGTTATACAGCTGAATCAGCATTATACTTTCATTTTTTAAATATCTGTTTTTATAGTATAAATGCAGTACAATTCCTTTTGTCTGACATGTAATAATTCACAGTGATGAACAGCATGCCTTCTGTTTCCAATACAGAATTGGCAGATAATATTGCATTTTACACTGCCAGGGGTGAGAGACTCTACAGGAAAAAACAAACCTCCTGGGATTAAAAACAAAGTTTTTTGAGAGTTATAATTTACCCCTTTTTATTACCCAGGGATTGTTTGATTTTATTCATGCTAGATTATTATGCTGTATCTGTAGTGTATCTTAACTCATGTTATTCTGATCCTTTTAATAACAACATGGATGGATATTTATTTATATTTATTTATAAATGAAAGTGTTGTGCTGTTACATTTGCTTTAACATGACAGCTGGCAATAATATAAGATTGTTGTAAAAATTAAAGTTAATAGTTTCTTTGCTAATAATAGTTCCCTGAATAGTTCTCCTAGTCACAGATTCAGTGATAATGTGTGACAGATGTGACAGGTGGAGAAGGTCACTAGCGCAAGGTGATGGCCTAAGTGAAGTCAACAAATCACCACTACATCCAATCACTCACATGTGAACATACTACGTCCTCCCCGCTACCTGGTTAACACAAAGCAGAGGGGCACTAGAAACCAAAGGGGAACTAGTCATTGGGTTGCAGTGCATCATGTATGGACAGTGTTGTGGTGAGACACATCTCAGTAAAGCAATGTACAGTGATGGCAGTTACACATCATTACTATGGTAACAGAGATAGACAGCAGATTATAAGAGGGAGGAGCTATAACTTAGAACTGAGGGATCGTGGGAGTTGTAGTTGTAGATGGTGGCGATCTTGGGAATAACTCCACCTACTTTATAAAGTGCATAACATTTTGTGAATCATAAAAGCAAACTATTTAAGCTCCATTTTGTGATTAATGACATTAAGTTTTGTTGTATTCATTTATTTATAGCATTATGGGTTTTGTATGAGACATTTATATTCCTGGAATTCTCTACTGCAATCTCTGTACTGACATACTCTGTTCTCATTCAACTTCTTGGCTCTGCAATCTATGTCTGAAGAAGGTCACTACTGACCAAAATGTCATATAGTTTTTTATGGATTGCACAATTTGCGAATAAAGTAATCATAACAATGCATTTCAGCTGAGTGCTGAGTTCTTCATCAAACCAAAGATCTTTTTACCGCTGAATCTCCAAGAAGAAAGGGTCATCATTTTGATTTGTTTATTGTTCTGGACAGTAAGTTGGGGCTGTTTTTGGGCCTAAATTCTTATTTTATTTTTAAATATCTTTGAGCTAAATGAACCATAAATCAATTTTGAAAACAACCACTATAGCACATTTTACAGAATTCAAAGACAAGTAAAGCTTCATAGTCACAAAATAGTCTTTAAATTCCTTTACCCTAACAGCATATCACACATATGAAAAATGAAAGAGCAGCATCTGTTGGGAACACGGCGGATGCAGGTTCATAGTAACCTTTATTGCCAGTCTATATGAGTCCAGAGGGGAGAAAATTGTATAATCAGCAAGTGCTTGACCAGATGTACAACATGCATCTGTTTTATCCATACAATGTCAAGTCTCGTAGATGATGCATCAGGGTGGACATGAGTGTAATATATATTTTTCTAACACTAGTTGTGCACAGTGTTGTAAATAACAAACTAACTATAACTTACTATGTAAGATTTTATTACCACTGCTGATGTTATTGGTATAAAATGGTTAAGAGACACATGTTTTCTAGAGAAGTAAGAGTCCTTGGGTAGGTAAGTCTTTATTGTTGGAGATTGTGGTATAGTATGAATTGTGGGTTAGCCTGTACTGTATGTCATATTGTCACGCAGTATATGGTGATTGTTGATATGTACTATAATACTGTCATACATATATGATGAAATTTCAATTAAAAAAAGCATTTTCAATAAAACAAATACAGAAGGTCTCTGCAAATGGGACTGGTTTGGCTAAATCCCAAGTCATGTCATAAGTTTTCATGTAAGGGGGATGTGATTTCATATGAAGTTGCCTTCTTAAAGGTGGCAATAGAGGTTAATTTTTTTGTTTTCTATCAAATATATTTTGTCCTATTAGCTGTAATCTGTACCAACAACGTACACAGTTATGTAATTCTACATCCTGAGGTTTTAATAAGTGTCAGTGTTGCTGAGCCTTGTCCATGGTGCTGAATCATGTATGTAATGAACAAAGGCTTTCCATATCCCTGAGAATAATCCCTCTGCTCTAGCAATGGGATGGCAGTCAGTTTTGTTGTATGTTATTTAAGGATGTGTTTGTTTTTTTTCTACAAATTTCTGTATTTCATTTTAGCATAAATTAGTGAATCAACAATCTACAGCTGAGCTTGTGTTTTCCTGTATAATTTTATATAAGCTCAATGTTCACACTTATATGTGAGAAATAAGTTGTCTAATGTCTCATTGTCAAATACCAGCTAATATATCACATGCAACATCTGAAAATAAAATGGTTTCAGGGTATGGTATGTGAATTTAAAATGTTGTGAGCATTTCACATAGGCTTAAAGCCCTCATATATAAGTAAACATGTATTTTTGTGTATAATTTATGACAAGGGGCATACAACCTATGCAACATCTTTATTTCATATTTCAATTATTTCATGTGCCTGAAAAATGGTTGGTATGATGGCAAATGTGGTGGAGACTGTTGAACCTGTCCTTTTACTATCCCTTTAAAATATTCCTTGTACTTTGTTAGCTCGTGGTTAAAAAGATGTGAGATGAGAGTCCTCAGTTGATCATACCTTTAATTGGCTAATTAACAAAGGTGATAACAATTGCAAGCTTTCAAGAATACTCAGGTCTCCTCATCAGGCATGGTAGAAGACTACATCTGAACAGAACACACATTTATACAAAAAATGGACACAAGAATGCTATGGTTGATGAGACAAGTGATAAGAAACAGGACAATCAATGAATGAAAATAAGCAAACACTAATGCGTCCTACACTACGGTGTCCATATGTGTATACATTTGTGTTCTATTAAGATGTTTTCTCATTCCATGCCTGATGAAGAGAGCTGAGTAGTCTCAAAAGCTTGCAATTGTTATCAGTTTTTTTTAGTTAGCCAATAAAATATATAACCAACTGAGGAGACTCATCTTTCAACTTTATAGAAGTGGGATGAGCTGCAAGGTAAAAAGAAACTTTAATGAAAAATGTCCCACTTGGGTTCCCATATAGGGACTGGAACAAAGCTCCATAGAACTGCAAGTACTGTTTTTTCTAAGGTTATAAACAAAGATTAATTTTCAAAGATTCAGTTTGTAGAGGCTTTGCAGAATTTTACAAAATGTGTTTGGTTTTTTATTTGTTTCTAAATCTTTTTGATCAGAAACAATGTTACTCCAATCGTCTAGAACTCTAGAAAAGACAGTTTTATTTTATGAAAAGCTGCCAATTTTATTTCATCATTTATTTTTACCAGCAAAAAGAATGTGAAGTCAGATCACCCTGATTTCATGGCTCGTATTACCTGGAACCTACCGAGCAAGGATCACTCTGGCTTGAGTAATTTAGAAAAAGAAGGAAACCCCGATCCAGCTTACAAGGATGTAACAGGAGAGTAGATAAAATTTCTAGGCCTTATTTCATATCGTTAAAATGGAATACAATAGGGATCCAAACAGCAGAAACAGTATATGCGTTTTGGACATTAGAAATCCTTATTCATATCTATATCTAATATCCGAAACGCGTAGAGAGTTTCGGCTGTTTGTATCCCTCGGCAATCATTTGTTTTAACTATATGGAATAAAGCCTTAAAGTTTTATCTACTCTCCTGTTAAATTCTTTGGAATGTTGATTGGGTTTTCTACGTGAATTTATTTTTAACTTTTTTTTTTTCATTTTGCCATGACCTGCCCTCTCTATGCTCAAGGACGCATGTCAGCAGCATTTTACATGACTATTGCAAAACAAATCAGAAAAGATTCTTTTTGGTGCCTACTGAATTCCAGAATTATACTAAATACTCAAACCAACAAATACTCATCTATAGGCAAATATTATGACTGAACTTACAGGTTACTCTTAATGAGTCTGTACTATGGGAACTTTTACTGCTAAATAGGGATTAGCGGACACGGGAAGGTTCTGTTGGGTTCAGGTACTAAAGTCAAAAGTGAACATTCATGTCCTCTGGTAATACCCAAGATCAGTGCTGGCACTGAATGCAGATTTTACCCTTTAAATACCACTGGCAAAGCCAGAATCTATTGGGGGTTCCCTACTCCCTTCTCATCCCTACTCCTTAATTATATTAAAATTCTAGTAATGTTCATAGAATGGGTTAGTATTGAAACTTTTTGTACTGATATAGCTTTCATCTGATGGGTCAGTCTGACAGTTTTTGTTTGACTCGAAAAATATGATATTAGGTTATCTGACTTCCCAGGACACCGACCATAGAGAATTGGGCTGTTACATGAAACTTTAGGCTAACCACAGTGATGTTGGATGTGTTGGGACAATAGAAATCTCCAGTCTCAAAGGTTTTTCTTTTAAATAATCTACATCCATTGCTAAAAAAAATATTTATTGGAACTTTCCTTCCTATAATGTATAACATCATTCTGAGTCAAGGCTAAATGTGGTCTGTATTCTACCTGCTTTTAGTGTTTGTAGAGAGAACCGTTGAATATCCTTTGTATACTTCTGAATGATGAAAATGTCTTTCTATTTATGCAGCCACCAAAGCTTTCAAGGAGCATTAGTCTAGTTTCTCAAGGTCAAGTTTAGCATCAGAGCTAATTATTAAGCAAACTCAACCAACGTCTCCCTCCCTCTTCTGGACTTTTTCAATGAGCATAAACAATATGGTTTTTTTGCTTATTCTTTGGATCCTCTATATAATTTTGTTCAATACAGAGACAACATGCAGTATTTTGCAAACCATGAAATAGAACATCCTAATTATGTGAGGATGGATTTTTGCAATCTTTGCTCTCCACTTATTTAAAACATAAATACACATTTAAAGTCAATGTTATAGTAGCCACCTAGGAATGCTAAACAGAGATGAACAGCTGCATGAAGGGTACATTTACTTTTAATACCCTGCAGATGGGTTATTTATTTATGTGTACTCTCAGGCTACGAAAACTAGATGAAAGCAATACTACATTGCCATAAGTCATGTAAACAGATAACTAAACTAGTTATTGTTGCTCTATATCACCAATACATATATTTGTGAGAGAGTGTAACACCATAAATATATTCATGAATCCTTGTACAGTCATAAAAGCCAAAGACAATCTTAAAAGGCAATACATACATTTAGGTAAAAGTAATGATGCTGATTATTACTAATAAACCAAAATTTAGTTGTATAACCATAAACATGCTTGTTACCCCCTGTCTCGCACTTTCACTATGTCTTTGTAGTCTAGCATAGGTTTAGATGTAAGGTTTGAACAATGAAGGACAACATTTACTGGATGCCATTTTAAGGCTGACCATATCCCTCTTCTCTATTGCTTCATACGGTGTGCCAATATATGATGTTTCTCCTGCCCCCACCCCCCCTGGTGCACCAGATATATCAGGAGGCAGTCCTCATCGACAATTCAACTCCAATTACACTGTAACTTGTGCCCATTCAATCATGAGCTAGTGCTTGTACCAAACTTTGAGGGTTTAGGTCCACCAGACCTGACCCTGAACTTCATCATCGGGTAAAATCATTGACCTTTAACTCTTTAAATGCCACTGGTCAATCTCCATTGATGCGAGCCTGGGTATTACTAGGGTGGGTCCGGCTTGGTTACAAACAGATTTTTAAAATTCGGCTTTGGCTGAATCCTAATTTTAATGTTTCCACTCATCACTAATAAGATACATCAAGATTCTCCATATATATCAAGTACGGTCTAGAGGTGGAGTTTACATCATACAATGGCACACAATGCATCAGTGAATGATAAAACCCCCATGTTGACTCCATTTCTGTAATTGTTGTGGATTTATCTAATATTTATCCCTATTCTATGGAGAGTGGAGAGTGACAATCCTTTAAATGACTACGTGAAGGAGAGGTTATTTAAATGATATTTAATTATAAATATGTATAAAACCAGTTGACAGCATTTATTACAAAAAATGAAACACTTTCATATATATAGATAGTTGTCTGTTGGTTCCTGCCTTTGTGGTAATCTGGTAATTCCATTATAGGAGGAGAATACAACCACAGTGACGTACATCATTATAGAGTTCCCTTCTCTGTCCTAATGAATACTTGAAATAAAACAACATATTTAAAATGTAGTCTACTGTGGGGGTGTAGAAGCTTTAAAAAGTATATCTTCAGTTATTTCTCCAAGATGTTTATGGCAACTTACCTGTGGTAGATGAATGTGTGTTGTTTTCAAGACAAATAGCGATTACACCGAATATTGATTTGATTCAGATTCCCCTATTGTTCAATCACTTTGCAATTTATCATTTGAAAAAAAATCTTTATTAACACTTCTATTTTTGGATGCATTGTTTCTACTGATTTGTTAAACGTGTGTTCCCTATAAACATGCTCTGTGCTCATTCACAGCAACATTCAGCTGCCTGATCAGACTACAATTTCATTCTGATGGGTTCCTTTAAAGTTTGATGCAACACTGTAGATATTGTGCCAAAATAAAAAGAGTAAGCCAGCTCACTCCTTCCATACTTAATCCAGGTAATGACAGGTGCTCAAAAACATTGTCCGAATTCCACGGACAGACAATGTTATAAGCGTGAAGGAAAATCCAGCACACTAAACCACACTGGGATTTCCAATGTACAATCTTCATCTTTATTTAATAAAAGCACAGGCTTACATATACACACAGAGCTGTAGATATCGGGGTTGTCCAGGATCAGGTGTTTTATATAGAGGTCCAAGGGGATAACAAACAAACTATGTACACCACTCTTCAGGACTCCAGTGCACCACACTGCCAGTCATCAACAGCTTCCATTTATAAACCGAAGCTCAGCCACCCAACCCCTACAGTCCGTAGTCTGCTAATGTTTGTGTCACGTCTGGGCCTGCTGTCTTCTCTATTCGTGCTGGTAGGATTAGGAGACACTGAGTTTTTCGTCATCCTGCAGTCTGAACTAGGTTCTATGGCTGTCTGGCCTGATGTCAGCCACATCCCTCACTGATTCTGTCTTACAAGAGTTAACACTGTGGACCTGTAATTGCTTGCTTCTTGCTGTGGCAGGGCCTAGGTTCCCTATAAGTGTCCAGTTTATCTTTGACTCCTTGCTGGTCAAACTGCTATCTTGCTGTGTTCTCTAGCTCTCTTGTATTTCTGGTTTCTGAATTCTTGCCTGTTTATTGACTAGTCTATGTGGATTGCGATTTGGTTAGTGTTATTCCCCGCTGTTGCTTAATCGGATTGTATACCATGCGTTATTGTGTTTGTTTGTCTGTATTGTTTTGTGTTCACACTTTACCCAGGGAGGGAACGTCACCCAGTTATTGGCCTCCGTTTAGGGGTGACCCAATAAGTAGGTAGGGACAGATTGGGGGTCTCAGTGTCAGGGCTCACTGTCCTTGTTTTTGTCCTGCCATTACAGTTTGTGTGCTGTTGATGCCATGTCACCACTGACCCCTTGTTAAAGGATAGAAGCCAATGATGAATGGAAGGAATGTGCTGCACTGGAGCACTCAAAAGGGCTTTATAGCCAGTCTTATAACTAGTAATTAATAGATGCAGTGAAGTTCTGAACCCGAACCTCAAATATATGTTTCGGGTCGGGTCTGACCCAATACCCATTATTTAACAGCCTCAATCATGGCTGTTAACTTTTTGACTGCTGTGGCAAAGATGACATTGAAATGGCTGTGACGTCTTTGGGGAGCGACAAAATCTGAGAAAATGGAGCCGTGAATGAGCCATCTGCATCGTTTTTGTAGGGGGCATTTAAAGAGTAAACACTTGAGATCAGAGCCAGCACCGATTACAAGTGTTAAATGGAGGAGGCTTATGGGTGAGCTGAACTCCAACCCCAACTTCTGTTACGGGATTGGGTCTGCTCATCACTACTTATGATTCCTTTTGAAGTACTATAGAACCTAAAGAGCCACCACGTAAAATACATTTTATGATTTCTTTTTTTCGATTTCAAGGAGAGCTTTTTGCCACTTTTTAGAGCAATTTTCACCATTAACTAAAACTAACAAAACACTGAAATAAAATAAAACCAAATTTAATGTCTACCTGGTTTTGCAATGCAATGAAAAAAACTAGCCAGTTCCCTGGAAAGAAAATGTATGTATAATGTTCCTCCGATACTTAATCCATCTTGTATGACTGTCTAAAAGTGAATTGTGTAATTGTTCGAATGTCCTTGGTAGTTAAAAATAAAAACAATAGGAGGATGGATGACTGCTCTGAACCTTCATTAGCCATGGCGTCTGGAATGTGGGAATTAATTAGTTGAAATAAGTCCTGTTGCTAATGCTCATGTTTGTGTATTCTGTTATCATAACAGCGAGCACAATTCTACAATCAGCATGGCGACCTTAAATGCCTCGAAGAACAAAAGCTGCATCGGCTTGTTGTAGCATGACATAATAGTTATAAAATGTCACTCAATGCAATGCTTTTACCGCAACATAACTGATTCCTTTAGAAAGACTTGTTATAGTCAATAATGGACAATTTCCTTTCATATTTAGTCCTTGACTTTTTTTTTTGTGACCAAGCAACATTCGTGATAGAAGAAAACAGTTAACTACATTTTATTAAGTGCTCCCAGAGCATGAAACAGCATGACAACTTGGTCAATACAAGCTGTGTATGAATAAAACTGGCTGATCCAATAAAACAATCAATAAAAAACAACAATATAAACAATATCAATGCAATGAAATAACAGTCACAGTCTGTGCAAATAATAGTCCTTATGTCAAGGCAGAAAGTATGAAGAGAGAATCTTGAACGGTATCTGGTGCTTGTACAATGTCACTCAATGCGGGATACAGAAAATAAGGATTGCTTCAAATATACTTCAAATGTGATTGCTCTAATTTAGTCAAGAGTCAAGTATCATTTCCAAGAGAAGATGGCAGTCAGGTACCCCTATGTTATCTGTTATCAAAGTCATGAAAATATCAAAGTTAGTATTTGATTCCTATACCTGGAGCAAGTTAATATTAATTTGTAATTTGAAGGGCATCTACCACCAGGATCAAGGATTGTAAACCAAGCATAATATAGTGTTGTGTGTCCCCTCTGGCAGGACCCACTCATCTTTTAGCTTCTTATGCCCTAGTTTTTACCAAAAGGCTTTTAAAATGAACACCAATAGAGTCTGGAGCCTCTCAGGCTCATTTGCATAAAAGTCTTTTTTTTCTTAAAAGCAAGGGCATAAGAAGCTAAAAGAAGAACATTTCCTACCAGAGGGGGCACACACCAGCATGTAAGTGTGCTTGGTTTGCAATCCTTCATCCAGTGGTGGAGAAAAAGGTGGTGCTTACCTAAGATACCACAGGAGATGGAGGAGGAAGTTAGAGCAGCTGCTGACTCAAGTGGTGAAGATTCCCAGACAAAGTTTTTCGACTCTTCCTACCTCCTTTTATCCACAGCAGGGGTGACCACTGGCTGGAGGTATGGTGGAGGTTTCTATTCAAGGAGCTATTACTCTGTAGACCTCCCATTGTCCTCAGAAGGAGAGATCACTGACTGAAGGTGTGGTGGAGGTTCCTGGCCAAGGCACTTTTACCCCTTTCACTTCTGAATGCCCAAAGCAGAAGGGACCACTAAATGAAGTTGTGGTATACATTCCTGGCCAAGTCACTTCTAATCCTCCCAATTCCCATTGTCCACAGCAGGAGTGACCACTCTCTGAAAGTGTGGTGGAGGTTCTTATTTTTTTTCTTAAATCCTGCCCATACTGGATTTGAAGTACAGTTGATGTTACTTTCATGTGAATTACTATTTATACTTAAACTTTACCCATTAAAAAACATAGGAATCTGTCCAACTCCTGCTCTGTATACAGTGAATGCTGCCCCTGACTGAATGAGTTCCCTTCAACATATAGGTACATTGTTTAAACAAAAAGACCCACAGTTCAGTGTATTATGTGTAAATCTCCCTGCAGCTGGAAACCTTTCACTTCTTATAGGTACATGTCATAGGAATCCCATGATGTTACTCAATATATTGTAGGCTAATAGGCTCCAATACAATGAAAATAATATGCATAGTTATAAGCTAATATTAGCAATACTGACTAAATTGTAGTCAGGATATTGGACTTTCCAACAAATCAGAAAATTACATCATTCACTCCAGATAAAAGTCACAAAAGTACTTTGTAACTTCCAAAAAAGTTGCAGCCAATGATAGATGCATTACAGTAAAGGGATGTTTTCCAATAAGAAATAAAGTGAAGAGATGGAATACTGGGGCAGATTTACTTACCCGGTCGAGGATTCGGGTCCTCCGGCGATTCACTAAGGTCGCTGCTGCGCCGAGGTCCGCCGAAGTTCACCAACCTATTCCTGGTGCATGTAAGCGCGTGTCAAGTGACACTTTTTTTAAAAAAAAATACTGCGTTTTTTCCGAATCCGTCAGGTTTTCCGACGGCCACGCCCTACGATTTCCGTCGCATGCATGCCAGCGCCGATGCACCACAATCTGATCGTGTGGGCAATTCGGCGCAAATCTGATAAACCCTTAGTAAATGTGCCCCACTGTGTAATACCGTGTTTCCCCGAAAGTAAGACAGTGTCTTACATTCTTTTTACCCCCAAAAGTCCCACTATGTCTTACTTTCGGGGTATGTCTTATATTGGGAAAAATGTCGATTTTTGTTTTAACCATTAAATTAACATTTATTAACAACCTGAACAGTGTGGGAGGTTATACAGTGTAAGGGGGGGGGGAGTATTATACAGTGTGGGAGGTTATACAGTGTGAGCGGGGGCATTATACAGTGCTGGGAGGTTATACAGTGTAAGGGGGGTATTATACAGTGTGGGAGGTTATACAGTGTAAGGGGGGTATTATACAGTGTGGGAGGTTATACAGTGTAAGGGGGGTATTATGCAGTGCAGGGAGGTTATACATTGTGAGTAGGGGCATTATACAGTGCAGGGGGGGATGGGTGTTTTAACACAAACCATAGAACTGTGAAAGCAAACACACTGACACACACTACATGCATACACTATACATTTAAATAGGCATGCACACAATGTTCAAATATAGATCAGGCATCACACCTACATACACATTACACATAAACACAGAACATACATACTTTTCAGTGTCACTGACTGCAGGGCTGAGTAGAGGCTGGTCCAGGCTGACATGTGCTCTCCCCCCCCCCCTCCAGGTCCGACTGATGTAGCAGAGTTTAGCAGCTACACAGGAGGGGGAGGAGCTGCTCCAGTAACACAGACGGCAGCAGCACACAGCAGGAAGCTTCTCCCTGGCTCCATGCTGCAGACTCCACACTGTGCAGCCCTGTCTCCTCTCTCCTCATGTGACCGGAGCCTGCACGGAGTAGCTGAGCTCCGGTCACATAATCTTCTATCGGCCAGGAGCTACAGCAGTGACATGAAGAGGCTGCAGCACCCGGCTCCGTCCGCTCTAACTATGTCTTACTTTCGGGGTATGTCTTACATTAGCCTACCCCCCTAAAACACCCACTATGTCTTACTATCGGGGGTGTCTTACTATAGGGGAAACACGGTACTATTACATCTTTCCCAATTTTAGTTTACATTTTATGGAAATATATCAGTTCTTTTATAAACCAGTGTAATAATAAATATTGAGCATCAGTTAAATCTAGTTGTAAAAGGAAACAGCTCTGCCCTAAAATTCCTAATAAAGCTCTACTTTTCTCTCTTCAATTTCATGGTGATAAAGCATGTTAGAAGTTGGTTTGGCATCATATAATCTCACCCTAAGGGGCCACTAAATCTGGTCATAATTTAGTACTTCCCTGTATGGCTGGCAGCGCAAACATTAGCAATGTGCTGTGCAGAACAATGTCAGCTTAACATACACTAAGTATGACCTTCATGGAAAGACAAAGCTTAACCAAGAGCTTTCCTCTTTCAGAATGCAGTATCATCACTGTCTAATTCTCAGCCAAAATGACATAAAAGCTATTAAATGTATATGAACGTACAAGTAAGTAATCATATAAATATTCACATTAAAAGCCACAAATATTGTTATTACAAATGTCAAACCAATAATAATTGGTGATGTATGGTGCATGTATATCCATATATTAACTGTTCTATAACTACAACTACTAGCAGCACTACTGTCTATAGAATATAGTATCTCACCTTTTTTAAGGTTCAGCTTTTTACTGTTGTGCTTACGTACATTTATTATACTTCTAAAGTCTACCCCTATCTGCACAATACAATGGTACAGCCCATGGATCATTCCTGCATAATACAACTGTGAATGTGGTCTGAATCTGCCCCTATCTCATATTATGTGGTCCTTAAGGTCCTATAAAATTAAAAATTGAAAAATCATATACAGTGCAGCAGCTGATTGTTATTGATGAAACTCCTACTCCAGGTCCTGAACCACATAAACTTGCCATCTGTACTATGCTACCACCATGACACCATGGCAGCATTAGAATTGGCCCTGTGAAGGAAACTAAGTCTTATGTAGCCCTTTCCAAAAAGAAAGAATGACACACCTAGGTTAACGAATAGGTTAACGATCATGTGACCACGGTCATTAATAAAGACTTACCTACGTATACTATTGGTTGACAGACATGACAGAACTATGAGACAACATTGTATAAATAAAGATGGAAAACTTTAATTAGTTTTCTGTCATTTAATGCAGTTGTTAAGAAGACCAGGGTAGATTGGGGGGTTTAGTGCTACAGATAACTTCTTAACCAGTCCTGACAAATTCATTACTTTTAATAGTTTCTCGTCATCAAACGTAGGTCATAAATTGAGTATTTAGACCTGGATTTGGAGTGTGGATAATTAGGCTTCCGCCGATAGCTTGTAATTATTGGTATGATACAAGTTTTTTAATTAGAAAGTGATGGATTAAGAGATGAAACACAACAAGGAAAGTCTCAAGAAAGAAATTGACTCCCTGGGACCCATACACAAAGAACAAGCTATAAGAACTAATGTTTACTGTATTTTTTGTTTTTTAAACAATGGTTTTTGTTTAATTTTTCACAATATACTACGACATGCAGAGGTGGGGTACAATAAATAACAATGCGTATATCATTTAATGGGCATCTACCAGCAGGATGAAGGATTGTACACCAAGCACACTGACATACTGGTGTGTGCCTGCTCTGGCAATATCCGCTCTTCTTTTAGCTTCTCATTCCCTGGTTTAAAAAAAAAAGGATTTTAAAATTATGCAAATGAGCCTGTGGAGCTCTAGGTCCTCAGGGTCAGATGCATAATTTTTAAAGCCTTTTATTCTTAAAAACAAGGCTTAAAGAAAACACCAGCATGTAAGCGTGCTTGGTTACAATCCTTCATCCTGGTGGTAGATGTCCTTTAATGTTAATTGAGCAGTAATATATTAATTTATAGTTTGAATAGGGTCAGCGTATTGACTGTGAAACTATGAACTGTAGTTTACACAGCAAACAGCAAAAAGTATACAGGCAGTCCCTAGGTTTTGAACAAGATAGGTTCTGTAGGTTTGTTCTTAAGTTGAATTTGTATATAAGTCAGAACTGTATATTTTATTAGTGCAACCCAAGCCACATTTTGGGCTGTCTTAAGAACAAGGATTAACAAAAGATCTTTATTGCAGACACTTTTGATAACAGTAGCATGGGACTAAAGTACAGGAAATTACCAGCATCCAGAGGTCCATATGTCATAGAGGTCATCTGTAAGTAAGGTATTCTTATCCCGGGGGCTATCTGTATATATATATTTTTTCTTTGTTTGTTTTCCTTTATTTGTTTTTTTTAATGTACAATTTTCTTTCCAATAAATTACCGTACCCATTTTACTATCTTGTATGTATAAGTAAGAACATTAAATTAATAAAGATAATCCAGCACCGTACTGCACAAGCAATACTAAAGCAGATTTTGGAAAGCTTTTGTACATATTCCATGGATAAATGCTTTATTTCTCCGAGTGCTTAGTAAGAAATAGAAAATCACTGTGAATGAGTTGCAGCTTGGGGAAGATTTGAAGTGAATTGAGGTAAGGATGATAATTCATTAAAGTAACACATATTACAGTTCTTTAGGCACACAAACAGTCAGGCATACATTATTTAATGCATTTACTTGTATTATTCTATAATTCACAGCATTGAAAGCATTAATTTGTGGGCATGCATTTTTTATCTGCTCAGGACTATATAAGACTCAGGACAGCTGGATCTACAAAACCCTTCGAATTCCCTCACTGAATGCACCAACACAATAAATTACTAACCAGGAATAAAGAATGTTTTTGTTCACTCCCAACAATTCATATTCGCTACAAAACATTATTAGAAATGACAACCATCTTGACTGAGTTCCAAAACAGCAGCTGCGAGAAGACAATAGCTGCTTGGAAATGAACGTTCCATAATGGCGTTACATAATGCATACAACGAAATACACGTCACTATTGGGACTGTATAATGTCGCCTGTAAAAGGTTCTCTTGGTGCTATTGCTATGTATTATGTAGATTCTAATCATCTACTAAAGGCAAATACTAAAAGGGATCTGGGATACTAAGCTACCTACAGGTCCTTATGGATCGCCCTGTATCATTTTTAAGTATTCAGGTAAAAAAAATAATAAACTTAATACTCATCAGGAAAAAAAGAGAATGCACTGGAGCTCATAACCAGGGGCGAATTAAGGCTACAATGCGCCCAGGTCTGTGTGAGAAGTGTTCACACCTTATTTCCCAGAATTGTTGGCGACTGAGGGGGTCACTTTTAATTTTAGCAAGACACTGATTTGTTTTTGGTTTGTTTCTGATTTTTTTGAGTAGTGCCTTTTTAAACTCATATTGTGCTAAAAGTTTAGTATAAATGGAGTTTTTTGCCACGCTTTCCAAATGGTAGCCCTAATGTAGCGTCTTGTTCTCTAACAAGATGGGGATTTAGTATGGAATGCGAGGCCGCGGGGCAGAAAGTGTCCTTTCTGCAGACAGGATGTTATAGAACAGGAGGAGCTGAGCAGATTGCACATGGTATCCTATCTGCAGGCAGCATGTTATAGAGCATGTTATAGATTTCCAAATTGGGGGGCTTGCCGTCGGACTTTCAAACTTATTCAGACTGAGTGTGGGATTTAATGTTCAAATTGTGTCGCAAGCCCAAGCACTTACATGCACAGCAAAAAAAGAAGGAGAACTCCGGGGAAGCGACACATGCAGGATGTTGACCACAAAATCTTAGTGAATCGCGGCACAGTGCATGATCGTCGTACAAAGCACTTTCAGTGAACTACAGCAGCCAGGTAAGTAAATATGTCCCAGTGTTTTCTCTGCAGACACATTGTTATAGAGCAGGCGGAACTGAGAATATTGTGTATAGGGGCACACCTACTTACCTGTCCAATGGAGTTCACAGAAAGTGCATTGTCTGCCAGCAATGCACTGTGCCGTGATTCACTTAGATCATGTACCCAATATCCTGCATGTATCGTTTCCCCACTCAGGTCCGACTGAGTTCACCTTTTTTTAGTGGTGCATGTAAATGCATTGGTCCGAATTAGTCGGATCATCCGACGGCATGCCCCCAATTTGTGTTGCATGGAAACCTGCACAGCTGCATCAAAAACGATCGGGTGCAACACAATCCCAACGCAGCCGTGTAATCCGCAAAAAGAAGAACAGTCCCACAAAAGTGTTATCTGCGACCCTTGGTAAATGAGCCCCATAGTGTCCTATCTGCAGGCAGCATGTTACAGATCAGGGAGGATGGGAATATTGTACATAGTGCTCTATCTGCAGGCAGCATGTTACAGAGAAGGGGGAGATGGGAATATTGTAAATAGTGCGCAACGTGGTCTAATGTAGATACTTCATTGCTCATAGCCACCCCATGGTGAACCAGAGTTATTAAGAGGTTGGGAACTCTTTGTAATTCTGGTTGTAAATACAATCTAACAAAAGACAATGTGATGTAACAAAATAGAAACCACAAACCTGCAATTTCTCTCTGTGTATTTACTGGCAAGATTGCACACTATGGGGCACATTTACTTACCTGGTCCTGTCGTGATCCCCGAGGTGCGTTGTCCGACATAATTCACTAAGATCAAGCGCCCGATATCCTGTATGTGTCTCTTCCCCGCTGAGGTCCACTAAAGTTCACCTTCTTCTTCCTGGTGTACATGAGTGCATGTCTTGCAACACAATTTGAATTATATGTCCCACACTTAGTCCGAATCAGTTGAGTTGTCCGACGCCCACGCCCCCGATTTGTGTCGCATGAAAGTTAGCGCCATTGCGCCAAAATCTGATTGCGCCAAAAACCCCTGTTAAATGCGGCACAAATTGGAAATAGTCAGGAAATACGACGGAAATGCGGTGTGGGGATCCTTAGTAAATGTGGGGCAAATGGACAGGACCCTTCTAGATGCAGAATATTTGCAGATATATAAGACCATGCGGCTGAATGTTTCTTTTTAGTTACCAAGTGCACTTGTCTTTGTTTTTCTCCTGTGTTCTCTGCATTTGCAGGCAGTTATCACCTTTTGCTGTACTCTGTGTGTAGATAACAAAGAACAAGAAAGTCTGCCAGCATCTTCAGAAATTTTCCACCTTTATTGAAGCCTGTACATGAATACGACGTATATCGAAGCTGCATGGCTCTTTTTCAACACTTGACCATGTAGGAGAGATACGTGGTGTTCACTTACAGACTCCAATAAAGGTGTTAAAATTTCTGAAAATGCTAACAGATTGCCTTGTGCTTTGGTAAAGTGCCCAGATAGGGAGAGTGCTGGCACTCTTCAATATTCAATAGTATCTGGATAACAGGACTCTTGTCCTTTTCATTTTTAGTTTCTAATTTTGCCTTTTGCAGGTTTCTGCTTTGCATTAAAGTTACAGTTTCAGCTTCATTTTACTTGCTATTATGACAATGTAAGTATTTATATCACAAGCTTTTGTTTCTTAAAGCAAACCAGTGAACTATAAGCATGAAAAGCAATCTGAAGGCAGCATATTATAGAGCAGTGGAAGCTGAAAATACTGTACATAGGGGCACATGTATCATAAGGCTGGCTTGGTCCGTTTTTGAGACTTTTGGCTTTATACATGTGGGGTTAGGTCTATAGTGAATTTGCGACTTTTTGGAACAAAAAGTCACAAAAAGTCTCCAAAAGTTCGAATTTCTATGCCTGGTCAGGGACAGCCTTAGATTTGTGCCATATATTCAACTTTATAATTTTACTTGGTATCCAAGGATGTCTATAGTGAGTCAAGGTGAGCATTGCTGCTGAGTCCAGAAGCTCATCCCCATGCTTTCTCTGCATGCATCAGTAATGACATGTGACCTGGGTGATATCATCACAGGTCCTCTAGCCTCTAAAAATTACCAAACTGTAGACCATGCACATATCTTAGCACACGAAATCACAGCAGCCTGCATAGAGTGAAGCAGAAGTCCATGCAGTCTGCCGTGATTTTATGTGCCCTGATATGTGCATGGGGTACAGTTTGGTAATGTTACCATGATGACATGATGTCACCCTGGTCACATGGCATTAAGCCACCCCACCCCCTGACTCGCTCCAAATAACCCTGGATACCAGGTAAGTTTATAACTCTGATTTTTATGAATGAGTGAAGGAATCAATTTTTAGCTGATAGGGTTTCAGATAGTTACTAGGGCTCTATGGGACAATGCCACTACCCTGTTTCCCCGAAAATAAGACAGTGTCTTATATTAATTTTTGCTCCTAAAGAGGCACTAGGTCTTATTTTCAGGGGATCTCTTATTTTTCCATGAACAAGAATTTACATTTATCATTGAACAAAAAATTATCTAACATCCTTATGACTCCAAACTCAGAATTTCAGGCTGTATTTCTTATGATCTATTTCTATTAGAACCATTGGCCCCAGTCTCTCATGTTTAGTAAAAGCACTATATGTAAATGTCCCTTCTTATCCTGGTAGCTGCTGGTATCACATTTGCAGCACAACAGTCAGTGATTTACTTCCATGAATTCTTCTCCATGTCACATCCTACTGCAGCATCTAAAAGATTTCCTAATACTAATATATGACGTGGGGGGAGCTGCTGCAATGACTGCCGCTAGGTCTTATTTTCAGGGGAGGCCTTATATTTCTAAGCATGAACAATATTGTACTAGGTCTTATTTTTCAGGGATGTCTAATTTTAGGGGAAACAGGGTAGCTGTATTCATGGAAAATGTGGTGACAGGTTCTCTAAGAAGGAGTCAATAAACAGTACTCAGAGCCCGGATATACATGATAGTCTCAGGGTCCACTGATGACAGAATACTGAACTGGAACTTGTGTTTTTTTGTAGATGTAGAAAAATCACAGACATCATAACAGAAGCCTAATAGACCTTATCATAGTTTATGGGGTACAGTAGACTATTTTGGTGTTGACATCTGACGTTTGTTAGTAAGTTATTTCACTGACAGCAATAGAAACTTGAATATCACTGAGGTGGACACAGCATGGCTTTGTATGTATGAGACGGATATCCATTGTGTCAGCTAGCCTTTGTTTAACCTGACACAGTAAACTTTAGATGTTTTTGCTCTTAGATTAACTGGTTCTTTTAAAATAGATGTCACTTATCAAAGGGAAAATATGTCATTAATATCAGATAAAATAGCTAGGCAACAATTTTGAGGCTTTAATCCAGATTTCTCAAAATATTTAGTAAAATGTTAAATATAATTTTGATAAATTGGTTAATCTGTTGTTATAAATATTAATTCAATTTTGCTAAATCTTCTATTAGGTAAAATGTCCATATGTTTTAAGGTCTTTAAAGCTAAAAAATACATTTTAAATCTTATTGACATGCTACTGAACATTCGTTTCCAAAATCTTGAAATACGTCTTTTACAAAAACCATGTAAAATGTTTAATTTTTTTGCGATGGCATGCTTGCAGTCATCTCCACTGGTTGACAGTGTGCTAACCTTTTCGTATTCCTGAGTTTCAAAGCGGCAGGTAAACAATCTGCAAAGATTGGATGCCCCCTGGAGCCCTTTGCACTCCAGGATTTAGCTGCAATATCTTATCCACTTTATTGACAGTGTAGCTGCTAGCGGCTAAACCATTGAGAGTATGCCTGGTGCCCTTTCAGCCTGAAGATACCCTCCAGTTAGCTGGAGAAGGTGGTGATTGGTCTATTTTAATGTGTGTAATCTCTTATATTATATAATCGACAGTGGGCTATGGATCTGCTGTGTCATTTAACTGTTTTGGCAGTAAGTGAATCATAAGGGCAAAAATAAGCCAAAATTTGTGCCTGCCAGGATAGGAAAAGCTGAACATGTATCACAAGTAAAAAGACAGGATCATACATAAGGCGCAAAAAAGAGCCGCCAAATGTCTCAAAAGTTCACCACAGCGAGACAAAACTACGATACATCTGGCCCAGTAAAGTGCTGCTAATAAGCCGAAGATTAAGTAAGTCTCAAAGCTAGAGTAAAGCTATGTGGACACGACAATAAAATGTTGATGTGTGCTAGCCGTAGTTTCCTCTTTTATGTGCTCAGGCACATGGATGTGAATTTCTTTGACTGTCCTACGTTGTAGATTATTTCTTACCTTGCCAACAAGCCCCGACAGTCAGCTGCATTGCAATGTGTGAGGGATGGATTGGCCAATCATTTGTTACCAGGTATGGCTCATACGTTCCTCCATCCATGTACAGAGTCACCACTGGGAAGTCAACATTTATCACATAGTAGTGCCATTCTTTGTCACAGATCTGGAAAATAAATGAAGTTTTCAAAAAATCTGCATTAGTCAAATAATGTTATCCATGCACATCAACTATATAATCCTACAATTGACCAATAGTGCCAATGCCCTATACATATATATTTTTTTTTTATTTCACACTTTTTCACACTATTTTTGTGTTATATGCTTTATAAATCCAGTTATGGTAAAGATACAGTAGCATAATAAATATCTATTTGTTTCCATTACATAACATGAAATTTTTTATAGGCACATAAGGAAATTTGGGAAGGTGGAACTGCAGGGGAAATAGAAAGATGCAGCTATGACGAATGATAGGGCAGGACTACCTTAAACACTTTGTAGGGACAGAAGAAAATCTGTGAATGTTCTTCTAATTTTAATGTCTCAAAACATTGAACACTTTTCACTTTGTAATGTAGATTAGTTCAGAATCTATGAAACTAAAAATTACTATAAAATTCATGAATTCATTTATTCACAATTTGTTTGGGTTTTTGTACAAATTCATTTTTCTTGAACATCTGGTCTACTAGCTACAACAATCCCAAATAGCAAAACAGCTTCTGTATTTAATTTGTAAGTAATAAAGAAAATATTACAGTGATAAACCGTGAAAAAACTCCAGCCTTTGTCATTATTGCCATGAATGGCGGCACTGAGAGTAGGAAATAGTAAAATATGATAAAATATATGTAAATATAATTGGATATATAATCAACTCTGAGATGGGCAGTTAAAGACTAGGAAGTCTCTGCAGTTATTCAGTCCATTAATAATAGATGCTCAGTAATGGGTAAAATGTATTTCCTATTAATAATAACTAAACAGACAAACAGGGAAGTTTATATCACAGGGGAAGAAAACATGTCAAGTCTAAATTATTATTGATAGAATTAAAGTATTTCCTTATGTCTGCCTGCTTTACTCTAAAAAATACTTTACTTAAAGGGAGTATATTTGCTAAAATAAAGCATATTCAGATATCAAACTGGAGAAATTCCAGTCATATAGACATGCACACAGCAATGAAAGGGGTAAGACACTTATAAGAAATTTTAACAGGGTTAAGTATTAGACCATACATCCACACTCCTCTCCAACTGCTGATATAGGAGTGGTTATGACTAGAGATGAGCGAGCACTAAAATGCTCGGGTGCTCGTTATTCGAGACAAACTTTTCCAGATGCTCGAGTGCTCGTCTCGAATAACGAGCCCCATTGAAGTCAATGGGAGACCCGAGCATTTTTTTTAATAAAACTGAACAGTAAAAGAACAGTGCAAAAAAAAAAATCAGATGTTTGCAGATGTTTTGCTTGTAAGAACACATTGAAATAACACTATTCTTCACTTTGCAGGTGTTCGCGCGTGCCTCCCGCTAGGTTCAGAGATGTTCGGAGCATCTGAAATGTGAAGAAATGTTCTTCAATGTGTTCTGCACTTAAATGGTCCTGTATTCACTGTTTTTAATGTTTTAATTCTATTCTTCACATTGCAGGTGTGCGCGCGTGTCTCTTGATAGGTTCAGAGATGTGCGCGCACAGCTGCAAAGTGAAGAATAGAATTAAAACATTAAAAACAGTGAATACAGGATCATTTAAGTGCAGAACACATTGAAAGAACAATATTCTTCACATTCCAGATGTTCCGAACATCTCCGAACCTAGCGGGAGACACGCGCGAACACCTGGAAAGTGAAGAATAGTGTTATTTCAATGTGTTCTTACAAGCAAAACATCTGCAAACATGTGTAATATTTTTTTTTACAATAAAAATACTTTTATTCAATTTATTTTATTAATTTAATGCTCGATCTCGAGCCGGTGAGATACTCGTCCGAGTAACGAGCCGGTCCGAGTATGCTAATACTCGACAGAGCAGTATACTCGGACGAGTATACTCGCTCATCTCTAGTTATGACATATATGATACATACAGTAATAAAGAGTATTGACAGAGTATATTTCATTTGCTGTAACCAGCAGGACATTAGAGGTTACAAGAAGTCCCGAGTCCTGCTTTCTGAGAGCCACGAGACCCTTGGCTTCTGGCAGTGAATGGAAAGCTTTACCAGGATGAGTAAACAGCTGGTACAGAAAGTATTCAGACACCTTAAAATGTTTCACTCTTTTTCATTGCAGCAAATTGTAGGCCAATCTTTTGCTTATCCATGTACACTCTGTGCCCCATCTTGGCAGAAAAAAACAGATGTAGATATTTGTGAAATATCACATGGTGTCCTTTTGGTCCTCTTTGAGATGGTTCTACTTCTTCACTGGAGTCCAGCTATGTTTAATTAAATTATTTGACACACCTGTATTTGACAGACCCACCTGTCTATATAAGACCTCACATCTCACATCGCATGTCAGAGCACATGGGAATCATGAGGTCTATGGAACTGCCCAAGGAGTTCAGGGACAGAATTGTGGCAAGGCACTGATCATGCAAGGTTAGAAAATAATTTCTGCAGCACTCAAGATTCCTAAGAGCACAGTTTCCTACATATTCATTAATTGGAAGAAGTTTGGTATGACCACAACTCTTCCTCGACCTGACCGTCCAGCCAAGCTAAGTAATCATGGGAGAAGAGCCTTGGTGAGAGAGGTAAAGAATAACCCAAGATTGATGTGGCTAAGCTACAGAGATGCAGTAAGGAGATGGGAGAAAGTTCCACAAAGTCAACTATGACTGCAGCCCTCCAGTAGTCAGCGTTTTATGGCAGAGTCTGACGTTTATAGCCTCCATGTATTTATTACATGCTCAGCTGTATGTATAATTTTATACATACATTGGGGGTCATTTACTAAGGGCCCGATTCGCGTTTTCCCGACGTGTTACCCGAACATTTCCGATTTGCGCCGATTGTACCTGAATTGCCCCGGGATTGTGGCGCACGCGATCGGATTGTGGCGCATCGGCGCCTGCATGCGCGTGATGGAAATCGGGGGGCGTGGCCGAACGAAAACCCGACGTATTTGGAAAAACCGCCGCATTTAAAAACCGAAAAAGTGTCGCTTGGGGAGCGCTTACCTTCACCTGGTCCGAGGTGGTGCATTCCGGCGCGTTGAGATGATTTTCAGCGCAGCAGCACCACCTGGTGGACAGCGGAGGAACTACCTTCATAAATCCCGGCCGGACCCGAATCCAGAGCAGAGAACGCGCCGCTGGATCGCGAATGGGCCGGGTAAGTAAATCTGCCCCATTGTTTTTCTACTCAGTTTTATTTTTTTTTCCCAAAGGTTTGAGAAGCTGACTAAGACTTGGAATGTGAAAGCATATTCCAAAGAGATGTAAGAGTCCATTACAGATGCCCAGAAGAAAATATGCTTTGGCTGTATAGACTTTACTGGAGCTTCTGTTGAACAGTCTTTTAGTTTGACAACTTCAGTGATTCTAGTCACAGCGTTAACTGCTAACATTTCAGTGAGAACAGAGTTGTTTTTTCTTAAGAAAGAAACTGTGAAAAAATAAAACTTGCAAGTGACACTAAATATTTAGAAAAGTTTCAGAACTTGCATTGAACACACTCTTAATTAGAAAAAAAAACAGATATATTTCTGGAAAGGAACAGAACACATTATTGACCCGAAAATATGCAGATATAACAGTTTTCAGATGAGAGCAGTAAAGTGGAATGTTTTATTATTGTGCTCAAATAACAATAGTTACTATATGAAACAGAAAAGTGCAGTGTCAATTATAACCAAGGCAATGGGAGATATTTATTAGGGCTTGTAAACATGTTTTCTGGTGTTCAAGCCCCTAAATAATCGCACTGCCTAGCAAACTTCCTGGAATTGTGACTATTTCCCTGTTTACCCTACCTCCACATCAAATTGATGTAAAGGGGTGTGCATGGGGGGTGCGGCCAGGGGCAGAGTGGGCCAACATGGGGCCATCCTGCACAAAGACTGAAAATTTACTATAACCTGTGATCATTTAAGCCTGAATGGTCACTGGTTAAGGTCAATTAGACACCAGTGCAGCCAGCAGCTGGATACATAAAAAGGTTCTGGAGGAGCAGTAGGGAACAGTATGGACAAGAGGGAACAGTATGGACAGGAGGGAAAAGTATGGAGAGCAGGGAACAGTATGGTGCTGCATCTGGCAGAAATAAAAGGTATCAACAACTGAGTACTCTCAACTTCCATCTAGATATACACTGAGAATTCTGCACATGGGAACATGATGAAATAAACAAATTTTCCTCTTGTGACCAATTAAAACATTGCAAGAATCAAACACAACTAAATTCTTACTAGATTAGATTAATGGTAGTAAAAAAAATTGTTCAGTTTTAAATTTCACCTGGTGAGTGACTACTATTAGATTATTATTAGCATTAGACTAATCTCATAAGCAACCATTCAATGCCCAATAACATTTTCATTATAGTCCATCCTCTCTATCTCTATTAATGTTTGTTTTTGCTTTTTTCCATCTGCTTCTTCCTGTGTTTTTCAGATCTCTTTTTGTGACATTTGTTACATATGTCTCAAAAATGACGCACAAATGTCGCAAGCTTTCTCTTCTCTTTTTTTGGCCAAAAAAGGTCGCAATTTTTGACAATTTGAAAAGATAAATGTCATTTGCGACAACTAAAACTTATGAAAAAGAAGATAAATGTATCTTACTGATGATAAAGGAATGTCCGGCGGATGTTAGTGCACATTTCAAAAAGTCACCCAAAAAGTCACAAAAATTGTGCCAATAAAAGACTCAGAAAATAAAGATAAATGACCCCCACTATTCTTTGTTTTTGGACAGACCATTTAAAATGTCTCAGATATCCAAAGCCAGTGAGCATAGAAAATAAGAAGCTGATAATTTTACAGAAATTAGGTGACTAATGATGGGAAACTCATACCAGAATAGATAAGGAGGGCACCAGATACTGTGAATCGGGGAGAAGGGGGGGGGGGTTCCTATTAACTGACCAACTAATAAAGAAGCATTATCTAAGAAATAAATGTTTCCTGTGTGAGTAAAATTTATAGCAGTTAATTGTACATTTTCTCATGTAGAACACATAAATGCATGAGAAAAGACACCTTTTCTTATCAATGTAGTAAAAGTGACATTTTGTCCTTGGCCAGCTTACGTTTTTCCCATACTACTAATATTGTGTTCCAGACGCCACATCAAATGGATGTAATCGCTTTCCATTTCAAACAGATATATCTATTATCACAAGCAACATGGCCAAACAGGAACAAGAGATAAATGCAGCAATAAGGAATGACCTTTAATCCATACCTGAAACAGGAGGAAAAAGTGTTTTCTGAAGGTGAAATGGTCTCCGGTGGAAATTGAAAGTAAATAGATTGGCAAAATGGAAAACTTAGTTGAAATACAAAATAATGTGAATCATCCTAGTGGCTTAGAAGATATGTTGCTATGCTCTGACTCTGATCATATCTCTATTATTCTGAACATAGAGGAAGCTAATTCATCATGTGTCATTCGGGAAGCATAAAAATAATCTATTGGGTAAGAAGTCGGCTAAAATGAATATCGTTCCAGTGACTTTTGCCACACAACCAAAACTTTAAGCTGGTTTCATTTAGAATCATCTTCTTTGTCCATTATCTGTCAGCATTGGTGATGTCGATTGCAGACATTTTCTTTTTAAACAAAGTTTGTTTTATAGAATGTGAGACAAAGCACAGGACCTTATACTAAAACAATGTTATGCACATCTTAAACGGCGTAAAATTTTAGCTAAAAGCTTCCGATGGAAGACTTCATTGTGACTCTACAGTCCTGTATAATGAAGCTTTAAACTATCCAGATGTTGCCATATGGTGCCTCCATACGGAAGCATGGTATGGAACCATTTTTGTAGCAGATTCATAATAAAAAGCCTCCATATGCCCTGGCATAAAATTGGAGAGATTCCTGGCACATGTATTTACAGACTTTAATGATTAGAATAATATGGTTCTCTATACTATGTACAGAGCTTCGATACAGTATGACCATGTGTTCATCATGAGTATGGTTATGCATTTTATTTCATGCGGTTGCATAATTTTTCCAAATCATAAAATATGCTAACAAAGCCGTAACTAGGAGAGGCAGGGCTCCATAGCGGTCTTCTGAATGCGCCCCCCTTGCCTCTGAAAAATATACACATTACACTCATGTATTCACACACATTTCTTTACTTAAATACTTAAACATACAGTTCACTCAAACACACACATTTATACACTCTTACACATACGCACACATATAGAACATATACACATCCCATATACACACAAACAGTGCCATATACAAACATACAGCATATGTACACACATACAGTATATACACACACCATACAGTGTATACACATCACACAGCGGGTCATTTATCTCATAACATGTCTCAAAAATTCCGCACAAATGTCTTAAGTCACTTCCTTCCATTTTCTTAATTTTCTTTAAGTATGAAACAGAGAAAAAACGTATGGGTGAAAGTTTCACGTACCCTAATGTCCTGATGGTGGTGGAAGTTGGTGTACGGAGTGCACATGTGGTTCTGGCTTTAAACTGTAAATACTTGAGAAAGAGAAGATCGTAGCACATCCAACAAAGTTAAAACACTTTATTATTCATTCTTTAAAATCATACATCGGTGTACAAACGTTTTTTTCCGTGCCTACTTGTACACCGATGTACGATTTTCCCTTTTTTTTTTTTAGTTTTTTTCATTTGGGGTTTTGGGATTGTTTAATTTATCTTAAAGAGTGATAAATCTGAGATCTGAGTTTGTTTTTATTTACCACTTAACTGACAAACAAACAAAATTTTTAAATTCTTGGGCAACCACTTTTGAACTGTTTTCTTTACCAGCAGGGGATTTGAGTTTTTGAACAAAAATATGCAACGATTTTACACGATTGCTCAAAAATTTACGACTATTTTGAGAGTCAACATTTGGATTCTAAAGATGTTACCACAGACTTTATTGCAAATGCACCCAAGAGAAAAAAAAATCAATGATAAATGACCCTCGTTGACTATTTCCAAAGGGAACCAGAATTACATGCAAGGTTCTGTAGGTAGATTGGAGATTGTAGGTAGATTGGTGTAGATCTGTGTATTCTGTTTTTGATCCTTCAAGCTCTAACATATTAATGGGCTATCAATGGCCAATAAAATTAACGTAGATACCTCCTTGTCAGCTGATAGCAGCACTGCCAACAAAACTGCTACGCATAATATCGGGAATCGGATGTCTGACGTCCAATTTATCAGAGTATATCGATCATCTATTACAACCATATGTTCAACGACTACCTGCCCACTTAAAAGATACGACACATGTTCTACAAATCCTAAACACAATTAAGTGGGAACCACATTTTATAATTGGGACTCTAGACGTCACATCACTATACACCGTGATAGAACATACTAAAGGATGTGAGGCTGTAAATTATTTTCTAAAGAAATCCGGACTCATGCCGGATTCACAAATCAATTACATAGAAGATTGCATAAAATTCATCCTTAATCATAACTACTTTAAGTATGATGATTCATTTTATGTACTTTATGTACACTTTTACAGTTTTTAATTTCTTTTAATTTGTTTCAAATCTGTTGGCGCAGGTACTATATATTGTTTCTTCACTGCTACGCATTGGACCAAACTGGAAAAAATTGTTTCAGCTGAAGTTGCCAGGCAGGATACTACAGACTTGGATAGCATGTACTGTACATAGTTTAATCACTAGTAGCCTGATGTTACTCTTTACTGCCACCTGCTGTGAAACAACAACCAGGTTTTAATTAATGGTTGTTGTGTGGCAGCAGTTGGAATAGCAGCAGCCTTTAGTGGGGGCTCTGGAGTTACACCCCTTTAATCTCGGATTATAGGTGGTTTTCCCATAGACATCATAATTCCCCATAGAAGTTATTTATCATAAAGCCAGCTCTTTGGGATATTCCTATGACTGTATTTGAAGTTCTTCTACTTCCCATCAGAATGTATTTATGTGGCTTTGCCCATTTAATAAATCTGTCTGCAGTGTTCTTCTGCAGTCCTGGTTGTTTTTGTGATTTTTTTGCCAATGGTGCAATAATGGTTCGGGTGGTAAGAATTGCATTCTGCAACTTTTTGATGTCATAAAATTGTGTGAAAATGAGGTGTGAATTTTTTGCCACTTTTGCCAAAAAAGCCCAGTAAACCCAATGATAACTAAAACCCTTGCAGTCCCCCTGTTTTGCTGATCACATGTGATGCAACTACATGGACCCATGTATAGGACTTAAATGTTGTTTATGGAAAACCCCTTAAAAATATTCTATAGAGCAACCAATAACATGTTGGAAGCCTGAAGACTCCTTCAAAAAGGGCATTTTTTTTATTAATATGGTTTTTGCTGATATGTCATATGTAATCACAATGGCAACTTCAATACAATCACTTCAGTCAGAGCTCCTGCTGAGAAATTGCAATTAGTAGCCTTAATTCCTGCAAAAAGCGTTAAGAATTAGCACTCATTAGTTACAAATAATGCAAATTGTATTTTAGAAATACAGAAGTTTAAGAAGTTGTGATCTTTCTAATAGAGTTCAGAAAAGGGGGCTGAAAAAGGCAAGCTGAAGAACAGATTTTGCAGGCAGAAGAATATTTTGATGGCAGAGACGCTATGAATCCTCACCACAGAGTTGTAGACGGTCTGTGAACCATGGCTATATAAGGTGGCAGTTGACTGAGCGCTGAGTGAGGCAGCAGGACTTGCGGTTTAATGTGGGTGATTTGGGCAGCTGTCAAATCACCTACCACTAGTATAGACCTACTGCTGGCATGTCCATAGAATATGGGTGTCAGGCTCCAGACGCAGTGCAAACACTGAAGGACCTGAGTTTCCTAAGAAAGTAAGACCCTGATGTGGCATTTTTGGTCACTATGCAGCAATTTTAGGCCCAATCCATATTGTCATTGATTATGACACCAAGGTATTTGTAATTCCTGAGTCGTTCAATAGTTTGGTCTAATAGTAGTGTTAGATCTATTGCTACCCAGTTGTACGAATTGAGGCCTGTTTGTTAGGTAGTCATGTGTCCAGTTGACAGTAAAGGGTTGCAAATTGCGGTGGGTCCTTTTGCCCCTCATCAGTGTTGGGTCAATGGTGTTAAAAACGCTTCAGAAGTCAAAAAGGTAATTCTTACAATGTTGCCCTTATGTTCCAGGTGAGAGTAGGTCCTATGTAGAAGGTACAGCAATGCGTCGTCCACACCCATTTTGTTGTTGGATGCAAATTGTAATGGGTAAAGTCAACCCTTCTCAGCCTCCTTCATGTGACACAGGAGAATTCTCTCAAAGGATTTCATTATATGTGATGTTAGTGCAACAGGACGGAAGTTCTTGTAGTTCATGAGATTTTTGTTTTTGCAGTGGTCTAACACAGGACAGTTTCCAGATTTTAGGGACTGTCTCTTGAGAATTTTGTGGTTGAATATATTGGTCAATGCCTGGCTTAGCTCGTTAGCATAGGTTTTTAATAGCCGTGGACAGATTGAATCACGCCCAACAGCCTTGCTGGGGTTGAGGCCATATAGGGCCATACTAACCTCCTCCACAGTTACCATCAGTTCCTGATTTCCACAAGTATTGACTCCACCAGTTGGTGTAAGTTGGGTGTAGTGGTTGGGTGGCCAGTAGAGATGAGCGAACATGCTCGTCCGAGCTTGATGCTCGTCGAGCATTAGGTACTCGAAACTGCTCGTTGCTTCGGACGAATACTTCTCCCGCTCGAAAAATGGCAGCTCCCGCCGTTTGCTTTTTGGCGGCCAGAACAGAGCCAATCACAACCAGGAGACTCTGCACTCCTCCCCAGCATGACGTGGTGCCCTTACACGCGATAGCAGTGGTTGGCTTGGCCAGATCAGGTGACCCGGGGATAGACTAGCCGCTGGCCGCGCTGCTCGGATCATTCTGTCTCTGGATGCCGCTAGGGAAGAGCCTGCGCTGGTCAGGGAAAGCGTTAGGGTTTGTTCTATTAGCTTACTGTTAGGCAGGAGTGATTCTCAAAGACCCCAGCCCTTCTTAGGGCTACATAACGTTCTAATTCTTTTTTTGATTAATTTGCATCTATTTACCATTTGTGAGAATTAGCAGGGGACGTTGCTACCTTGTGGTTTAGCTCTTAGTGGCACACATATCCATAGCAAGACCGAAGTGGGAAATTCAGTAGGGGTTGGATTATCTATATTGGCATATCCTCAGTGTCATCTCATCTGGCATAGTAGTGTGCTTTCTTTATACTTGGCTAGAAAATAGCCATAGAGAATACAACCGCTTGACGCCTACGTAGCGTTCTTATATTTGATTTTCGGTTGATCTGCTGGTGGCTTTATTTTCTGCAGTGCATTTACTTGCCAATTCGAGCAATTTGTAGTGAGACTTGCGAGCCGCCGTGTTCTTGCGCTTAGTGGAGCCACATATCGAGCAAGGCTGAAGTGGGAAAATTCGGTAGGGTTGATTTCTATTAGGCACTAACTCAGTGTATCTCATCTGGCATAGTAGGTGCTTCCTTTTGACTTGGCTAGAAAATAGCCATAGGAATCAAATAGCTTCTTGAACGCCACAGTACGTTCTTATATATTTGATTTCTGGTTGATCTGCTGGTGCTGTAGTTTCTCTGCAGTGCATGTACTTGCCAATTCTGAGCATTTGTATGGAGACTTGCGACCGCTGTTTCTGCGCTTAGTGGCGCACATACCATATCAGGCTGAATGGCAAAATTCAGTAGGGGTTGGATTTCTATTAGGCATAACTCAGTGTCTCTCATCTGGATAGTAGTGTGCTTTCCTTTGATACTTGGGCTAGAAAATACCATAGAATATCAAACAGCTTCTTGAAGCCTACAGTAGCGTTCTATATATTTGATTTCTGGTTTGAATCTGCTGTGGCTTTAGTTCTTCTTGCAGTGCATATAGCCATTCTGAGCAATTTTGCGTAGACTTGCGACCGCTGTGTTCTGCGCTAGTGGCCACTATCGCATAGCAAAGGCTGAAGTGTGAAATTTCAGTGGGTTGGTTTTCTATTAGGCTCTACTCAGTTGTCATCTCATCTGGCATGTACAGTTGCTTCCTTTTGATACTTGGCTAGAAAATAGCCATAGAGAATACAAATAGCTTCTGTGAGCCTACAGTATCGTTCTATATATTTGATTTCTGGTTTGATCTGCTGTGGTCGTTCTGCAGTCATGTACTTCACAATTCTGACATTTTGGTAGTGAACTTGGACCGCTGTGTTCTGCGTTAGGTGGCGACACATCCTTAGCAAGGCTGAAGTGCAAAATACTAGGGTTGGATTTCTATTAGGCACTAACGCAGTGTCTCTCATCTGGCATAGTAGTGTGCTTTCCTTTGATACTTGGCTAGAAAATAGCCATAGCATAGGCAAGCGAATTGTTTGGTTCTTATCAAAAAAACAGAAACAACAAAAAAAAAAAACGAAAAAAAACCACCAAAAAAAAAAAAAGTACACAAAAAAAAAAAAAAAGTTTACGGACTCTTCATTTTAAAAAAATGTTTAACGACTCCTACGGAGGAGACGGTGTAAAGAGGAAACATTGATCGGGGCAATACTAAAGCTCGGGACGTGGCGGCCCACTAGCTGGCAGGGGTCAGAGGGGATCTCGCGGCGTGGTGAGACACACCCTTGCTGATGGAGGGAGCAGGGGAGAAACGCCGCAGAAGCTACACTCCCTAGGTTCATGTCTGAAAGTTACTGTACTCGTGGTCATGAGGCATGTGTTTAGTGCCGAGAACAGTGCGAACAGGTGATGTCGTGGATTGCCTTACAATGCTTCTAGCGAATTTGTCCACCACTGCAGTCGTCGTACCACGCAGTCCACACATGTCACCGAAATCAATAGCTCCACTCCTCCAGCGCTCAGGCCACTCCTCCTCCCCCCCGTCTGGCCCCCTCCAAGAAATTGTGCATTTGACCGGCATACTCTGAGGAACTGTTTTTCTGGACCCTTCCCACAGGCACAAACCACTTGTCCGTTGCTGCTGAAGCAATTTGCGGCTGATGCAAGGTTTTCCACATTTCAGCAGTCACTATGTGGTTGGGTGAGATTACGCTCCTTGAGTAGTGGAAGGTGTCTCTAAAGATTGGCTCGTTCCGACGATTTGAGGAGACACGTTGTGTCATACAAGTGGGGAACGATTGGGTTTGTCATGGCAGGGAAGTCAGCGGGGGGAGCAGCATGAGGGAGTCGAGGAGATGAGGTGACAGGACCCAAGCTGGCTGTGGTTCGGTCAGACGGCTCTGTGACACATGCTTTGAAAAGGAGGAGAGTCCTCGACCTGAACAGTTGGAAGAGGCAGTGGGTGGGGCCAGACGGAGAGGCAGGGCCAAGCTGTGCTATCGCTGCGCCACTGTGCCCAACTAGTGAAGGCTCCCGTGGCGAGGGGCGTCGTGCAGGCCCGAGGGCTTAGATCTGTCAGACGTCTGGAGTCTTTAAGGAGAAACACCGTGGATGCCGACGGAGCTGGTGGTGTGCAACCATTTGCCCAAAACATGACTCAGCAGGGGTTTCCCACCACTATATCTTAATAACCACCAGTGGATGCGACAGGCATATGAATGGACAAGCAACCACCGCACTCAGTGGCAACAAGAACGGTTCACCTCAGGCCGTGCACCCACTGTCCTTCCCCAGTGTTGTCAGCTTGCTATGTCAAGCCCCTCTGCCAGGACTCCGCAACACAAACTCCCCATCGTAGCCTCCCGATCCTCACACATCCACCAGCGTTTCAGGCTCTCCATACCCAGACGCGGAGGCGGAAACGCAAAATGTAGGCAAACCCACCTCACCCCCAAGCCCAATCGTTAAGGCACTCAACAGATTTGCTTAGCCTGAAGATGTGCCCTATAGGCTAGTAGAGACGAGCATTCGCACTCATATGGCGGCGGCCGCCCTCGGTATTCGGTCCCCCAGCCGCCACTACTTTTCCGATGTGCCGTCCCAGCCCCTGGCATCCAGTCACGTGTCAGACAACCATCAGCGTGCCCTGACCAACGCCGTTTTCTGACCAGGTCCACCTGACCACGGACACGTGGACGAGTGCTGCCGGGCAGGGCCACTATATATCGCTGACGGCACATTGGGTAACCTGTTGAGGCTGGGACCGAGACTGACCCTGGGGCTGCGCATATACTGCCGACCGCCGAGGATTGCGGGGCCTACCCTCGTCCATGTGTTCAAGGCCTACTATCTCCCTCCTCCTCCCCCCCCACCCCCGCCGTCCTCCACCTCCTCCTCCATCCAGCCGTGGCCGCGCCATCAGTCGGTAGCTCTAGGCACGCAGCAGTGCCGTCGCTAGCACAGCAGGCGGTCTCAAACTACGCTGAGTCTAGCGACAAAATGCCACCGCCCAATAGCTATTACCGGCATCACGGCGTCAGACTGATCTGTGGCTGGCAAAAACCGCTGAACCTCAAGTCCGGTGAATGGTTGTGTGTGAACGGCCTGAACCTGGTTGGCGGCCTCTGCACCTCGCAGACCTGACACATTGTGCCATGCCTGGCCCTATGGTTTAAATCTGATAGTGGCTGCGTTTCCTCATACATACCCACCCATCTGTCTGATTGCCTCACAAGGTGCGCCGCATCTTGCGCATTTTCATCAGGAAGTCCAGCCCAGATGCCTGCCCTCTCGAGGGCACGCACGCCGCCTCCAACTGCCCGCTCACGCCGACTGTTGTGCGCGACGTGCCCACAGGTGGAATTCACACTGACCATGTGTATCCAGATTTACCCAGCACGCAGAGCCGATTGTAACTGCCAATGTCACTTCCACCATAACTGGTGTCGGTCCAGTCACTTCCTCAAGTCTACAATAGGAGTGGACGTGGATGTCTGATATCTGTCAGGTCTGAGTACTTTAGGATCACACAGATGGTCGATGGCGAATGCCGCCATCATCAGCCTCACTCGACCCGTGCTTGTGCCTGTGAAAAACTCGTCTGGTCAGCATGAAGTCGGAAGCTTTGCGCTCGTCACCAGAGACGGGGAAAATATTCCCTTGTTGATCCAGCACCCTGAGGTCTCTGTTTCTTCTCACGCATATCGGAGGAGGGGAGCGTGGAGGAGGATGAGGAGGAAGATGAAGGAGAATGTTGGCGAAGACACTAAGTGGGGCCATTTGTTTAGTCCTCACTGTTTCAGCGGTATGGGCAAGATAGCAAGAGGAGTATGAGGAGTTGGAGGAGGAGGAACTCGGACCGTCAGTGCACGTGAGGGCAGTGAATTCTTACGGTTGGTATACTCTGGCGCATACTGCGCAGATTTCATGCTAGGGCTGCCTATCCCGCGGGACCCTCGCGGTTCACGGAATTTATTTCGCAGCACTCGATTACGGGGGTGTTCACTGACCTCCTGACCCACGGTACAACAAAATCGTCTGACCCTCTCATACCCTTGCATAGGAAATGAGTGTTAGAAGTGCATGAATACCAGCAGGCCCTGTTGCACAACTAACATATTATTCCTCTCGACAGCGCTAGCGGCAAGTGCGTATTCATGCGGACACAGTAGCGAGGGGAGAGTAGGCGACAGGCAGCTTGTCGCAGCACTGGCCAAGGGTACGCTTGCTACAGGCTTTTGCCAGCTTTATGTCCCCCAGCAAGAACTGTCACCTGTCCCCAGTCCCCCCCTCGGCAAGTAGGGCTGATCTTTACAGAAAGATTGTGAGGAGATTACGTTAGCTGACCATACATCGTCCTAAATGATCACACAAGCGCCTACAACTACTTGGGATTTCAAGCTGACATGTGGCCACAACGAACTGGCGCTCGTACCCCTGTGGAGGTTCGTGGCCTCCCCTGGCTGCGCTAGGCGTCTGTCCTAGGCGGGTCGTTTCAGTTGCAGCTGGTGCAACATCACTCACCGTAAGCGTATCACCTGCATGTCGACTGACAGCGCTGACCAGGCTGACGCTTATTAAAATGATAAATCTGATTTCTCAAATTTCCAATCCCACCGGTGAAGGAAGCTCAACCTGAATAATTGATCCACATCCTCCTCCTCCCCTCATTTTCCCTCCTTCTCCTCCTCTTTGACAGCTAGCGAAGTAAAACGGCTATTTTTTGACGGGCCCACTGGCTCTTGCTATACTTCATGCATTTAATTTTCTGAGGGCCACCCTACCCGGTCCTCTGTTGAAACATGTTTGTGATGCCACAACAGCACTCATCTTCCATTTGTTCTGAGGGCCCCTACCTACCCGGTCTCTGGTTTGACAACATCTTTTGGGACTCTGCCCACATACAGGCAACTCCAATCTATTCCATTTTTACGGGAGGCCCCCTACCTGCTCCTCTGGTTTTTGAAGAATTTTTGGGACGCCACATCAGGCACTCAATCTATATTCCATTTTAACTGAGGTCCACCGACCGGCTCCTCTGGTGTTGAAGAATTTTTTTGGGACTGCCACATACAGCGCACTCAATCTATTCCATTTTACTGGAGGCCACCTACCTGCTCCTCTTGGTTCGAACATTTTTGGGACTTGCCCCATACAGGCACTCAATCTATTCCATTTACTGGAAGGGCCACCTACCAGCTCCCTCTGGTTTGAACAATTTTTGGACTGGCCCACATACCTCACTCAATCTATTTTTTTTCATTTTACTGGAGGGCCACCTACCTGCTTCTCTGCTCCGGTTTGAAGAATTTTTTGGACTGCCGATCATCCGGCACTCAATCATTCCATTTTACTGGAGGGCCCCTCCTGCTCTGCTCCTGGTTTTGAAGACATTTTTGGGACTGCCACATGCACAGGCACTCAATCTATTCCATTTACTGGAGGCCACCTACCTGTCCTTCTGGTTTGAACAATTTTTTGGGACTGCCACATCAGGCACTCAATCTATTCCATTTTACACTGGAGGGCACCTACCTGCTCCTCTGGTTTGAACAATTTTTGGACTGCCACATCAGCATCTCATCTATTCCATTTAACTGGAGGAGGCCCACCTACCTGCTCCTCTGGTTTGAACCCATTTTTGGGACTGCCACATACAGGCACTCATCTTCCATTTTTACTGAGGGCCCCTACCTGCTCCTTGGGTTGTGAAGAATTCTGGTACTGGCCACATACAGGCACTCACTATTCCATTTTACGCGGAGGGCCACCTCTGCTCCTCTGGTTTGAAGAATTTTTGGGCTGCCACAAACAGGCACTCAATCTAATTTCCATTTTACTGGGGCCACTCACCTCCTCCTCTGGTTTGTAACAATTTTTTGGGACTGCCACATACGGCACTTCAATCTATTCCATTTTACTGAGGGGCCATGCGACCTGCCTCCTCTGGTTTTGAACAATTTTGGGACTGCCACATACAGGCCTCAATCTATGTCCATTTTACTGGAGGGGCCCAACCTCACCTGCTCCTCTGTTTGAAGAATTTTTGTGCCTGCCCAATACAGGCACTCATCAATATTCCTTTTACTGGAGGCACCTACCTGCTCCTCGTGTTTGAACATTTTTGGGACTAGCCCACACAGCACTCAATCTATTCCATTCTTTACGGGAGGGCCACCTACCGACCTGCCTCTGGTTGAAAAATTTGGGACGGCACAACAGGCACATCCACAATCATTGTCTCCATACCCTCCACACGTTGTCCTTCATTGCTACCCCGTCCAAGTCGTCATATAGCTGCCTCCATACATCTCGCCTTATCAACGAGTGTGTCAGGCAGTAAATTTGGGTTGTTTTCATGATCCCACATCAAAGTTGTTAACTTTGTCGCCACCCCCTCTGTTTATCCACAAAAATACTGGCAACACTTTTAAACACATTTAGATATTTTTCAGCGGCTCTTTGCGCACTGGTTATCATTTCCCTCACCCACCCCACACCCCATATCCTAAACTTATAAACGCACTACCCTAATTGATCTTATACAAAGTGCTGTTTGGGGATGTAGCCTAGAGACACGGGTCTTGGATTGCGAAAGCTACGCCTGGCAGCGGAGCGCCAGCCTCCATGGCGATCATGCGCTTCTTGCGCATCTGTTTACATTCCCTCACCCGGCATATCCAAACTTATAAGAACTACTACTACAGCTTGATCTTATACAAAGTGCTGTTGGGGAGTAGCCTAGATTACAGGGGCTTGGATTGGCGAAAGCTCGCTGGCAGCGGAGCGCCAGCTCCATGCGCATCATCGCTCTTTGCTATCTGTTTACATTCCCCTCACCCACCGGCATATCCCACTTATAAGAACGCTACTACACTTGATCTTATACAAAAGTGCTGTTTGGGGAGTAGTCTAGAGACAGGGGCTGGATTGGCGAAAGCTCGTCTGGCGCGAGCGCCAGCCCATGCCAAGATCACAAAAGTTTTAACTGCAGCACCTTTAATCTACTACTATTTCCTGCCTCCATACTGGTCCCCTTATCAAACGAGCTGTGTCAGCAGAATTTTGGGTTGTTTTCATGGCTTCCATGTTAACTCTTGTCGCCACCCTGCTGTGTAATCCACAAAATATACTGGCAAACTTTTATCAGTACCGATATTATTGAGCACTTCTTGCTCACCTCCTTGGTTCCTCTCTGCCACCCATTGGTTGAGCCTGAGTCCATTTAGGTTGTCGCCATGACACCTCTAGCCTCTGCCCTGCGCCCCCTCTGCATGCCCGTCCCCTTAGTGTCAGGGTCAATTATTGCATTTTTTAGATACTATCTAGCTTCACTTCTGTCACTCTGTCATGGCCATGTCTGTTGCCCATAATTTTGGCATAGGTGTGGCGTTGTAAGCAGCCTCAGAGGCATCCATGCTGCCTGCCCCCTGCTGTTTCCTGTCCATTTCCTGGTGTTTCCATCCTTTTCTGAGGTTCCCAGGTGTTTGCCAAGCTTCCCTGTGCAGAGCCTTGGTCCCCTTGAAAAATGCTCGGAGCTCCCATTGACTTCAATGGGTTCGTTATTCAGACAGCACTCGAGCATCGGGAAAAGTTCGTCTCGAATAACGAGTACCCGAGCATTTTAGTGTTCGCTCATCTCTAGTGGCCAGACATAGCTGTGTCACCTGGCGGGTTTACCCGGGAGCCGTCCGAGAAGCGATTGAAGAATTGATTCATACCATAAGCTCTATACACCCATTCCTCACTCAGGTTGAGTTCCTCCCCAGTGATGGTGATTTTGTTAATCCCTGGCCAGACCTCCTTCATGTTGTTATTTTACTACGTGGTGAGTGCCAAATTTTTCTCCTTTTTTTCTTCTTGAAGTTTGAACGCTCTGTCCTGTGTCAGTTTGAATTTTGAGCACCACCACTCACATTTACTTATATGCGATACTTTTCCAAGAGAAGAAACTGGCTGGAAAGGGTCATATACACCCCACCCACTATTGTTACAAGATAAAACCTAATAAGCTGTGCCCCTTGTACCTTTTTTTTCTCTTTTTCTAAATATTTAACATACTCGGCCTGGCTCTTATGGAAGAACAACATATTTACAAGGGGGGCTGTATATAGTTACACTATGGGGATGCTATGCATGAACTATTAGTTGGCTGCATACAAATACTATATGGGCTATATTTACATGGTGGGGGCTGTATATACATTGTGGGGATCGTGTAGATATAAAGAACTGAAGACATCTGGCAGTAAAATCAAAGTTCTGTTCCATGATGAAACAGATTGATCCTACTGTGTGAGACAGCATCAGCATGTGTAGTGTCGGTCATTAGTAATGTTGTCAGCATTTTCTGATCAGGGTGCGGGTGCTTTTTAAAGATTTGTCAGTAAATTCAGTGGGATGAATATAACAGGGGATAGGCATCTTGCAGTATATAGTTTTCCTCTCAAAAAGGCTGGAATCTGCCATGCTGTGAGCCCCAATATGTATAGAACTATTATAATGTATAATGGTAAATATTAAACAGTGGTATTCTCTAGTAATCTTTGATTTTAATATTGAGTCTTATGAAACATGGTGTAGTAATTTTTAGTATGATGTGACATTGAAAGGTTCTCTGAATGTGTCTGAATGTTTTAAATTACAAGAATAAGTAGACATGGTCTACTGCCATAAATGTAGAGGTGCCTGGAAAGTTAAAATATATGTTCATTCATATGGTGCCTGATATCTATAATAACATAACAGGAGGATCTTAGTTTTGCATGGGAGCAACTGACTCTCAAAGACCTCCATTTGAGGTGTTAAAGTTGTATTCAGAAATGGACATTCATGTTTAATTTAATCTGCTATAAACATACATATTTCCTATTTGAAGCAATTAAAAAGTGTACAGAAGTGAAGATAATTTCTCCTAAAAATGTAGTCATATGGTCCCCTAAAAACAGAGGACACTCTTCTTGGATACGACCATCACTAATAGAGTGATAGAGCAAAGGTATTGTTTCTGTATATGAAATGTCTTGGAGTTGCTGCATGTCCTACAGCCATCCTGTGGTAGCAAATGCTGAATTCAGGTTCTCGGATATCTCAATAGAGTATTTGTGGCCACCGCTGCCAGGGTAAAGGGGTGGTCGCATCCAAGGACAGCTGTCTTGTTCTTAGGGACAGCATGACTACATGATAACATGCAGTTGAAGAAATGTATATACAGTGTGTGGCAAATGAATTAAATTAAATGTGAATGCCCAAATTTGAGATTCCTTTAAAGGATTTTTTTAGAACAGTGTAATTCATTCTTTCTATAATGTTTTAAATGATCTAAGAGACCATTTGCATACTGTCAGGGAGGCTTTACCATCTACCACATTATAATTCTAAAATGTACCACATTATAAAAATAAACTGTAGCTATGGTACTAGTTTGTAAGACTCACTGTTACAAGCCTTCACAGTACAGTCCATGCAGTTTCATTATGATGAGTTCAGTACAATAACACAACATGCTCAAAAACATCTTCTAAAGGCTGCAATTCACCAGACTATAGATTGCTTCACAAAAACATGAAATAATACACATGATCCCATCACAAAATAGGTTTGCTTCAAAATGTCATTTGATGATCCACATGTCCACATATTTAACTTTGCAGCAGCTCTCACCTCTATGTCAGTTTATAGAGTTTGTGTTCCTCTCTGAGCTGCAGGAAGTAGACCTAGCTGCTAGGATTCACTCCACACCCCTCATGCTCCTTTAAAAAGAGTTTAATCTGATACCTCAGTGAGTTTCTACTTAGCAAGATGGAATTCAGCTGAGATTTCAGAATTTTAGAAGAGTAAAAACCAGATTAAAGTGGGCAAGGAGAGCAAAAAGTACCAAATTAAATGAAGAAAAACGTTTTGTGCATCAATAAGGTATATTAAAGGTATATTAAAATTTTCTTCACATACATTGATTTATGCAAAGTTTTTTAAAAAGTAAGTGGGGGCATTTAGCACGTGGGCAAGAATTACAACTCAACCCCTTTCCCAGGCCAGGGTGTGACCTTTGAGAGGGTGACTTTTGATGACTCGGCCTGACAACTCTACTAAGCCTGCAGCAAGTTATACGCCCTCCAAAACCTCTTAGTATATCCAGTGTGTCATGCATCGGCAAGGTTGGGGGGATCAGGACTGGCGGATAATATGTCCAGTCTTGATAAATCTTCCCCAGAGAAAATGTTACACTAAAATCAGATTAGACTTAGTAGAGATATATTCTCCTCATTGTCTAACTCTAAGGTTCTGTAAGTGCAAAAATAATCCTTGAACTCCATCACCTCCTCTTGAGTTTCATTATTAACAGACATTATAACAATCTGAGCTCAGTGATCAATGTGCACAATACACGTGCTGGATCATGTACCTGCAACCACAATGGTGCATAAGGCACATCTTTAATGGTATCAGAGGGCTAATACTTCTACCAGCAATAAACATTGAAATAGACTTAGCATGAAGTGCACATAATGAACTAGTGATTGTTGGAGGTAGCCATGGAAATATTGCAATTATGGTATTTATGGGCTTCTTTCTCTAATTGTATTTATACAATGAAAATATAGGGTATTTTGGGAGTGTCAGGTAATAGACTTATCAACTGTTTTTAAGAGCCTGGCCTTGAAAAAGTGAATGTACAGTTTGAAAATGGAAAATGTATGAAGGTTACATTATATCTGAACACACACTGTATATACCCAGCAATCTGTTTCATACCGGCAGCACAATCATGTGTCATAATGTCTTTATTATAATATAAAAGCAGAAAGGTTCAAATTGTAGATTTTATAAGGAATTAGATTAAATACCATGTGGGATTCTAATACCGCCTACTATTAGAACACTTTTCATGTTGAACGATTCATAGGAAATGCTTTTATTTTTGTTTGCCCAAACTTTGGCTTATCTCCCGAAATGCAGAGTTAAAGGGGTATTCCCATCTGGGCATTTACATTTAATTTAATTCTTTTGCCATATGGAAACATTTCTTCAATTGGATGTTATTAAAAAAATGTTCCTGTGTGAAGATAATTTCTCATAAATATTTCCATGCTGTCCCTTAGAAACGAGATAGCTTCCTCAGATACGACCACCTCACATTTTGGCAGACCTGCTGGAACACCTGGCTTCAGCAACCATTACCACAGGACGTCTGTGGGACGCGCAGTAACTCCCGGATATTTCATATACAAAAACCATTTCTGTCTTTCTGAAATCACTCCAGCAGAGGTGGCCGTATCCAAGGACACAGTCTTGTTTCTAAGGGACTACATCACTACATTTATGAGAAATTATCTTCACACAGGTAAAAAAAAAAATTGATAACATCTAATTGAAGAAATGCATATATATGGCTGATTAATGAAATTGAATGTGAATGCCGAGACGAGAATACCCCTTTAACAGAGTAACAGACTGCAATAGAAAGGACTGTCTCCCTTTTTAACTGTGACATGCATATTTTAGCCAATCAAAATATTGATACAGTTATATTAATATAGCTGAAATGCATATGAAGTGAACCTGTTACAAGGAATATCAATTTTAGCTGTTGACAGGTTCCAATAGCCTATGCTGATTATACAAATGTCTTTGTTAGCATAGGACCCTGCAATACATTTATCCTGCAGTGTCTGACAGAATTGTGTTGCACACTCTTTGTTAAAGGTGCACCAAAAAAAAACTTGGTGCACTCTGTTGGAGCAGTGCAGGGTGTGCCACATTCATGAAGAACATGCGCCACAATTCACCTTTCGCACCCTGCATGCTACACAGGTTTAGTGCAGGTTGCATTGTTTTGGATGAATGTGGGCCCCACTTTTTTGTGTATACATGGTGACCCTTTTGTATTTCAGGAGGATGAGAGAAACTGACATACCTTACAGCCAAGCAAGTAATGGAAGGAGGAAACATATCTTAAGCTTTGTCTGGAACATGACCACCATCTTGAAAATCGCCATAATGCATAAATGGTCAGAGTTTTTCCAATATGAATCTGGTCATTTGGCATATGAAAGAAGATGATCACTTGCTGCAGTCATATTTGCAATATCTCCCGTGGTATAAAAGTTATCAACTGCAGTAGTTCTCATTTGACTTCACAAATAAGGGATCCAGCACCTTCAGCTCCACCATGGAAAACTTTACCAGTATTGTTGCAACTTTCTGTGTTGATAACTTTTGATCAACAAGAGATATTGCAAGTCTGATGAAGGCAATTGATTTATAAGACATTTCTGGTCTTCTTTGATATCCTATTGGAAAAACATGCCCGTGATATAAGTTGGCGTCTTTCATCTCTAAATTTCATCTCTTAAAATTCAACGTTACTCCGAATCCTCTCTGGTAACACTCATAATTGGTATGTGCAAAACGCCTGTGGCATGTAATTGCAGGTGGCGCATGCATGCTGCCATTTTCCTAGGGATCTTGTTGCTCCTCGTGACATCACTAGAAGTGACTAGATCCTAGGGAAAATGGTGGCATGCATGCTAGCTCCGTCCGGGGGATGTTAAGGAGCAGACCCATTTTAAAAGGGTTAACACCTGCGTTTGGATTTTGTTCAAGGATTGTCTTAACCCGAATCTCCACTCATCAATACTGATACCGAACAAGTATTTAATATATTAAAGAGAAGTAGAAATACTGTTATATAGACCCCCAATTCATGGTGGACTAAACACTGCTGGAATGCGTTTTCACAGAATTGCTTATGTTTGTTGATTTTTAATAAGAAGCATTTTGGGGACAGATGTGGGTCATTTCATAGGAGCAGCATTATTTTTCCCTTAATTTCTTGCTTCATCACATTTCTGTCAGTAGAATTTACTTAGGTGACCGGATCAAATTCTATTTCAGAACAACCAAAAGAAATGAAGTGGGAAATGTAAGAGGCAGCCTGGGTAGAAGGGTCATGATATAGATTCTATGTTTGGGTAATTCTACTACAGTTCATAAAATGTAGAAGACTGAAGCTAAGATTCAGCTACTTCATAGAAAGCAGATAAGTGAAAGCAGGGAAAATGTACTTTGATCCATTGCTCTGGGCATTAGCATTTTCCACTCAACCTTTACATCCAGATCAAACACCAGAATCTGCTGTGAAGGTAGTAGCTGTGCTCCAGCAACCGGCTTCAGAACTTGTCACCTAGTAGCCTTGGTGGCTCTGCATAAAGACATTGAGTCGTAGTATATTAATCCCAGCTTAGACCAAAATGTCAATCCTGCAGTCTACAAATAGAATTTGCTTTATAGTCAAGCATTACACACAAATCACTTACTATACTAGGAGAATATTAACCTCTTGCAGGATATCTTCCCCCCTTGCTGATATCGTACTATTTCTAGTGATACACTATAATTGCCATATTTTATTTTTAGACATTTAAGGAATACAAAGCAAAACTGTGTTAACAAAACGCATCTGGTTGATACCCATAGTCTACTAACACTAAATCACTTACAGTATAGCTTAGCATAAAAAATAGATATATATCTTTGTGTTTTTACAAGGCTTTGTACATTGGAATGGTCTCAGGAGACCAATCTGTGTGGGTATTACACAGGACGTGTTCTGGGAGAAATATTCATAATTACGTTTCAAGCATAAACCATTACTATTTTTAGTCCCTTTGAGACAGATCCCCTATGGATGGAATTCTTGCAGGTCTGTTAAAAAAGGTCATGAAATAATAGAAGGCATACACGATGCACAGAACACTTATTACGTAAAGGGCAAAAGATCGTAAACTAGAGATGGTCCATGGACCTGTGTCATGAGTAAATCTATTACCAGAATCATATTGTAAATTCTTCAAATGATTGACCAAGCAAATGAGAAATGGTCAGAATCGGTAGATAAAAAACTCATATCAATATCAGACGCCTATTTAATTGGTTGATGAACCCCACTGATGAGGGGCTCTTCTTACTTAAAGTTGTGATGGGTTTTCCTGTACTGTAGGCAGCTTCCCAATGGATGGACCATTCTTATGAAGACGGACCATGGTTCAGACCATGGAAAAAAAATATATGTTGGGTGAACCCAAGGACAGAACACGTTCAGAAATATGCAAGGAATGCTGAAGAGCAACCGCCAAAACTGTAACAGTTTTTTACAGTAGCGGCACCACCAAGATTCTGTGCAAGGTGTTCAGTTCATGGGAACAGACCAACATATGGGTCCATTTTCACCAGACCTCAACACATATTGTCTGCAGCCGATCTAACAACTTTTCCAGAAGAGTAGATCCCTCCTCTGCCCACCTATTCCCACCTCCAGGGAACCCCAGCTAGATTGAAATCATGACAGCACTAGAAGATAACTTTCTTTGTTGCCGCCGTTTTCTGCTCTTTCTTCCAATAACAAAGAATGGCAACAATTCACAATTTCTATCAGGGTCTTCTATCATCCTTTTCCATATTGGAACTTACCTTTGGACCACCTCATAGGAAAGTGATGTATTACACCACCTATGGACTAATCAATGTTCACTGTATTAAAAATATAGTTTTTTTACAAGTGAAGTTCTAGAAGTAGGACCAACATACTTAACATTCAGTAACACATCTGGAGTTGTGGCATCTGTATATGTTGCTCCTTTAAAAATACTACATGATTGTTGACTGTTCTCACTATCAATAATGGATCCTCTCTTATATCTCAAATGAAGTTACAAACGTGACAATCATCACACTCTCACACACTTACATTGTGAATCAATTATCATGACATACAGTAGCAGTGTAGATACTGTAATATACATTTATACACATACCAATGAATGTGACTTTTTAGGTCTTCTGGTTTTATTTACAACATAATGGATTTGATGAGGATTTAGTCAAATCCTCGTCAGATCTAAACATTTGCAGAAAACAATTGGGGTCAGTGGGCCACATTATTAAAGCCCCTGTACCAGTTTTTGCACATATTTTCAGTGCAACACTGCTTGCAAATGTTAGTGATATAGTCGCGGTACTATGCTGATGCAACACAAATTTCTGCCACTAAAGGGAGTTCGGTACACAGTTGTACCGTGCGCCACATTTACTATGCGGGGTTGTCAGAATTGTGTGCATGCTCTTGTTAAGTGCACCAAATAAAGTTGGTGCACTCTGTCGGAGCGCTGCAGGGTGCGCCAGATTCATGAAGAACGTGCGCCATAAAATATTAATTAAAGCCCTTTGCACATACACCAGGTGAACTGCAAGAGGGCAGTTTGCACAGTTTAGATGATGGGCCAAGTTTTTTTATAATCTCATTTATCTGCTCCAAAAAGTGTCTAAGGAAAATCAGTTCAGTATAAGCCATCCAATGAGAATGTACGGTATATTGTTCTACTGATTCGCACTAAATTTTTTTTTTTACCAGTCTCATGTGGAATGGCTCCTCCTAGTGAGGATCCCGATTCATGAGCTATGTCATTGTTTCTGCCCCAGTCCTTGCTGTAAACTGATATTGATTCGTTGCACCATAATGGAACAGACCTGTGTTGATATGCTGTAAACTCATTGACTAAATAAAGCACAAGAAGGAGTTGCTGAAAGTAAATAAATTTTATGTGTTGTGAGGATTTATAAAATGAAAGCATGTAAAACCTGTTTGATTTAAGGAAACCTACACATTTAGAATGGCGGGGTAAGCGTTAAGTACCGAGCACAGCTCAGGGTGAGCTGGTGCCGGTACTTACTTTCGTCAGTGTTATAAACCGCGGTATCGATGTTTAACCACTTTTAACACTCTAGAGCAGAAGAGGCTTTGGGCGCTGCGTGAGCACGACCGGCGCGCGCCTACATAGGAAATAGCGGGATGTTGCCGCGCACGGTCACGCGCAGCGCCGAAGCCCTTCTGCTCTAAGTTTAAAAAGTGTTAAAAATGCGATACCGCGGTTTTTATAACACTAATGAATAAGTACCGCACCAGCTCACCCTTATGGTGTCGGTACTTACAGCTTACCCTGCCATTCTAAAGTGGTAGGTTTCCTTTTAAAGGACATTGATGGGTCGGTAGAAGGACAGAAGAATGGACACTAAGGTATACAGGTTTCACAAGTAATCCTTTAGCGCATTGCTTGCAGATGCTCAGCTGGGACTTTTTTATCCTACACTTATAAAAGCTGTATGTTCCCAAAGCTGGTATCACAGCTAATTCTTGATTGGTGATAAATGTAAACAAGAAAGTATGTCATTGTAGATAGTAGAAGTTTAATTTTTATTGTTTATACACAGGATTGAAGATTACAACTGCCAGGACCCTCACCGCCCATGAGAAAAGACCCCTTCCATTCACAAGAATGTTCTAACTAATTAATAGAGCACAGTGCTCGCCAATTTGTGGCACTCAGATAGCCAGTAAATGAGAGTGCTGGAGATACCATGGCACTGTACTCAACAATTTCCAATGCTCTCATAGTATGATATATGCTCATCTATAGGGTTGGTTAAGTTCTCCTTATTGGTGGTGGTCTGTTACAAACAGCTCCTAACAGCTAGTACAATATGGTGGAGATGGTTGGTAATTTGTTGAAATAGCCAACCCGATTTTCTCCTCTTAAAGAGGACCTGTCACCCAGTAAGCAACTCCTAGTACTAAAATAAACGCATCAGTGTTACAATGCTAGCGTTATCGGAAACCTCAGATAACGCTATCTAACACTGCTGCAGAGTACTATAGAAACGCCGGACCACTCTCAAAGCGCCCCGCTCACTACATAGTGCCGTTTTTCAGGGTGGCAGGTCCTCTTTAAAGTCTATAAGTTAAGACAATCAAAAATTTTGAACCAAATTGTACACTACTTTTCAGAGGCCGAAGTTTTTTTTTTAATATAAAAAGCTTTGGAGGAAGCAATTTTAGAAGAAGCATCTTCTGCCATGACCTAATGTTTATTCAGACCACATCAGTTCTGTATACATTTAGACATCAGCCTGAGAATAAGTTGAGTTTTACAGCAACCTGAAATTTCCATTTTCCATGCAACATTTTCTTAGTCCAAATACCTAATGTACAGCCACTGAAAACTATTTACTACCACATACCAGCACGTTAGAGAAACTTTATTTTTAACATAGAAAAGCGGCGTAATGGTGTTTGCTTATTTTGCAATATTTTACAAAATTTTTGATACTCTTCCTGTAAATTCTTCCCTTCTTATCCATTAGCTATTCCTTGCACTTGTAATCTCCACAAGATATATGTTCAGGCATTCTGCTTTGATAAACCGATGATGCTTATCTAGAGGTTTATAAAATTTCTTAGCGCTATTGTTATGCATTTGCTAATATATGTATCTGCCGGTGGAATAAAACACTCTGGCATTTTGCTCATATTTTGCTGAGGATTTTTCAGGATAAACATTTGTATATGTGTTTTTACTTTATAATGTCACCACACACAGCACTGCCATAGTAATTGTTTTATGCACATGTCAGGCCTGTTAGACTAGCTATTAATTCAATTACTTATCAAAAGGCCAAGAATGACAGATATGTGAATAATTACCACTCCTGTGGATTTCATAAACAGTGTGACTCCAACTTGGATAAAATAGGAAAACCAATACACGGGAGTGCATATAAACAGTAGAATGAATATGATTACCTATCTGTGACATGAATTTCAATTGTGCTATAGAAATAAGGTATAATTTCCTTTCAAGACCGTCTTTATTCTATATTTAATATGCACCAAAGCAACTCTCTGGTTTACAATAAACATGTGACAATATATGTGGAATCTATGCTTGAATGTTTCTGGAAAGGTTCTACCCATTCCAAATTGATTCCTAATTTCTCTTTTCAACAAATTATGTTATCAGGTTTCCGTTTCTAGTCTCTTCCTTTCCTGTCTAATCATTTTTTATGCTTCTATTTACAGATAAAATTATTTGCCAGTGGCGGCCATTTTATTTTCCATGCAAATTACTAGAAAGTTGAGAAAAAAATTAAAAATGAGATGGAATAAAAAAATGATAAAATACTGATTCACTTCACCTTCAATCTTCAGGTCAGTGAATGATCACAGAGATACCACATTGGAAATACAAAGGAAAGAAAAATAAAAACAGAAAGGAAAGCACAATTAGCGTTGTACAGGCGGTCTTCTACTTAAGAACACTCGACTTACGACCCCTTGTTACAAACGGACCACTGGATATTGGTAATTTATTGTACTTTAGTCCTAGGCTACAATTAACAATGAGGCTTTATTGTTAATATTCATTCTTATGACAACCCAACATTTTTAAAATCCAATTGTCGCAGAGACCAAAGAAGTTCTGGCTGGGATTACAATGATAAAATATACAGTTCCGATTTACATACAAATTCAACTTAAGAACAAACCTACAGACCCTATCTTGTATTTAACCCAGGGATTGCCTGTATTTTCAAGTTATTATATTATTCTTTGCAGTGATGGCTGTTTGCTAACCTTACGAGGTTGTGTATTAGTCACAACCAAGTGTTTCAAGTTTTTGATGGTGATCCACGGGGCAGCCCTCAGTAATCCAACTGTCCAAAAGGTTTAGTGGGTCTAGCAGATCCAGGGGTTGTGAGCATTTACTCCTTGTGAAAATACTATTTTTATTATTCCATAAAAAATGTGTAAATGAACAGCAAAAACCCTTTATAACATAGTAACAAATAAAAATATGGAGACACGTTTTGTGGCTCGTACCGAGCACATCAACAGTCCAATACCAATATTGGACCAATAACATACTCAAACTTGTCTACACATTTTTATATGTTTTAAAGAGTTTTTACTTTGCATTTGCACATTTTTTATGGAATGATAAAATTTGTATTTATACATGCTCTGAGTGCCGAATGGAAATTCTTTTCACAAGGAGCTATATTCTCACAACCCCTAGAGATCCCACATGTATATATTTATATTTTTAAGATACATTAAAAACTTTGAAAAAAAAAATTCTCATATGTCCTACAACTTTTTTATATTTTGTAGTACGGAGCAGCATTACAGAGGATATTTCATGAGATGAGTTGTTATTCTGTGATATGCTGTTACATAGCAATGTAGATTTTGCCAAGTTTAACTTGACAGCAAATGAGTTAACATTCACTTCAATTTTTTTTCTTAAATGGGCTGTCCAGCCACTCAAGTAACATGAGAATGGGGGTCCATTGAACCCCCAAATACACAGAGCAGCCTGTTGCATATGCTGCCTTTAGCTCTTTCCATCTCTACTGAAAGCTATCTCTGTCAGTTTCATAGAGAGTGAATGGAACAGCAGAACATTTTTTACCTGCCACACCATTCAATTAGTGTACAACAGACCCCCATTCTCCTGATCGCTGAGGTCCCACCAACGCACCTCCACCAAGCAAGTTTTAACATGTTAAAACTGGATAACCCCTTTAAATTTTTAAAATATTTTCTATGTTGTGTGATATTACTGTGCATTGTGTTACCAGATTCAAGCTGAGAATGAGTACGTCTGTAGTCTATCTATATGTGGCTACCAAGTCATTATAACGGGAATTGTAGCATGTTGAGTCTTTCTGCTGGCATAAAACAATTGTATTGAATTCTTTTCATGAAAATTTGTAGTTATTAAACATGTTCTTTAATTGTGTTGGCAACATTTAGTATCTTAAACATATTGTAGTTAGGTGATTGACTTTTGTTTATTATTACTATTACTAACCACAAAGCCAACATTAGTGTTATGCAGGATCAGGGAATGGACTGGTGAAACAGACAAAGACAATATACCCTGAAAATGAACCCCCTTCCACACAGTTCATTTCCCTACCTATCCTCAGCAATCAACAATTGGTCAACTTTCCCATCCGGAGCCAAAGTGCAAACATGGACACAAAGACAAGACAAACAGCGAAGTATAGTCACCAAATACTAATGAGCCAAAAGGACAATGCAGTACAAAATCACAATGTAAACAGACAGTCAGAGAATCAAGTAAACTGTTTCATAATAAAACCAGAATACAAAAGACAGAATAAATACTAGCGTGTTTCATACAAGACTATAGCGAGCAAAAAGTGCCAGTCCACAAAACCTCTTATCTTATGTTAGCGTCCCGGTCCATAAGATCATTGGATTAATTGTATCACATCAAACAGGGCAGTAATGAGAGTGGGGAGATGCCCATCACATCAAATTAACTGTTAGCAAACCAGTGTAGAGTTCGTAGTGGACAGATGGGTGTGAGGAAATCAAGTCTGCAAGGAATGGAGCAAACCAGTGTTCAGACCAGCAAGGGCAGAGTGAAACAAAATAGCGCTTATTACTGCTTCCTTAGCTATTCTTTATGGCCAGAGGATGACACAGGCACAGATGTTACACTCAGGCAATGAAAAGTCATGTATTATGTAATATTTTCTCTCATACCCAATTTTGTAGTCAATAACATTTATAGTAAACTGCAGCCCCATAAAATGATTATATGTAGCATGCAGTGCGTTTTAATAAAGTACCCTAAAGTGTTTCATGGATTGATACTACAAATGAACAAAACTAATTGTCTGTATAATTAGATATTTCTAAGCAAATTATGGCTTAATTAATTTTATTGTTTGCCTTTGGTATTCAAGCACATAACTTCGACTTGAGAATTATTGAGCTCCACGTATATTGAATTACGATTTATTTATACATAAAAATTAAATCAAATTACATATACACCATTTTACTTATCTTTTCATTGATCCTGTGTTATTGCCCAGAGCTTTTTTTATATGGGCATCTGCTACCTTCTACTATTGTCAGTTCACAATTCTTACGGACACTTTTCCCAGTTAAGGTGAGCGAGTGTCTATAATATAGTTGCAGAGTTCTAAAGCGCAACATCCCATTCACACCATATACAGTTTTTACAACCCGAATACATGGGGACACCTTTTTTTTTTAGATTTGTATGTTTAGATTTGAACAATAAATCAAAAGCAATTAAAAAACTCACATTATACAATGTGATGCACTGCTTTACACTAAGAGTCATTGCTGGATATATGAAACTGGATAGCTAGATAATCACAAACACATCAAACTGAGGAACAGAGGTCAGTATTAAGATTAACTTGTCTTATAGCAATTCTGCACAGAGACTGCACAGGCAGAATATACTAAAGTTGTGAGCTCAGAGATTTGCAGGACCCCCAAGAGCCACAATAGAGTATGGGTTGCTACTAGCGTTAGAAAAGTTTTTAAAATGTTTACTCAGATTCTCAGATCTCTGTATACATAGTCTTATTATTGTATGTCTATAGTATAGTATGTCTTTAGCATTGCTAGGGAACAACTGTACCCAGCATGTAATATACACTCTCAGTAAGGGGTAGATTAAGATTGCCATTGGCCCTCATCTGTATAAATATTATTGCTGCTACAATTCTGGAATTCATTTCCTACATATACTAGAATAAAGCTTCTTGGGGAATGAAGGAAGGCCCCTTCCTCTTGCTTTCAACCTACGGGTCAGGACATTTTGAGGACCTTCAGGTACTGAAATGGCTTTTGTGTACATGTGTATTGAGAGCAGAAACAGATATACAAGGATTTCATGGGTGAAGGTATAAAATTTTGATTGGTGGTTTTGGCAGGCCCCGAGAACGGCTTGGGTTCGGGCTACCTCCCAAACACCCTACTTCTCTCAGTGCGGATAATTGCTCTGTGCACATGCTGGCTTCCCATGCTGCCTCTTCACCAAGTCCCTGCTTCCTTTCATGTATTTGGCTTATTCATGAAAACCTACCGTACCTATCTTACTACTACTAGGACTAATAGTGTAATAGGTAGAGTAGTTTTTAATTTTATAAGCAAAAAAATTGATGGATAATAGCTATGGGAGAAACAGCATTATGCAGTTCTCCATGCTCTGCATGCACAGCTTTGGTTGAATACAGAAGCTACTCAGCAATGCAGGGTTACAAAATTGTTAATTGTCTGATTGTGAAGCAGCACAGGGAGTATAATGGATCAAGTGGTGGGTGCACGCCTCCAGCAAACCCCATCCACCGGTGAGGTTAGATATCCAAAATAAAATGCAATGAGATAGTGCTCCGGTAACTATAAAGGTGATCTTTATTCATCCATGGCAAAATAAGGAAATATTAACATATTTTTTACAAGAATTAAGCAAAATTCATAAATAAGCATATTAGTAAACTGCTTGTAATCACATTCCCTACTCATTCCTAAAAGAAAAGAACATTTTATTTTCACTTTAAAAAGGAATTACTAATGATAGACCACTAATAGATGATTGCCATTAATATATTACATACCAGAAGTAGTTGTCCCCTATGTTCCTGTAGTAAGTGCTTGTCACTGCAGAATCAGCTCCAACTGAAATTGAATGGCAACTTCTTGTGTAGTTACAACCTCCCACTAATAAAGGTACAATGGGGCAGATTTATCAAGCAGTCTGAAAGTCCGAATATTTCCAGTTGCCCATGGCAACCAATCACAGCTCAGCTTTCATTTCACCAGTGCTCATGAATATTTTAAAGGGGAGCTGTGATTGGTTGCCATGGGCAATTGGAAATATTCTGACTTTCAGACTGCTTGATAAATCTGCCCCAATGAGTCTTTAGTGGTGGGAGGATGACTCTGCCTCTATGTCTCTATACAGTGTTGACTTGCTTATTTTTGTAAAGGTCAAGTATTGACAGATTACAGGTGGTCTCTGACTTAAGAACACCCGACTTGCAGATGACCCCTATTTACAGACGGTCCTAGCTGACCACTGTGACCTCTGATGAAGCTCTCTGGATGCTTTACGTTAGTCCCAGGCTGCATTGATCAGATGTATTGTGTCTGTAATGACGATTTATTAATAATCTTCATTAACATGAACACACAAATTGTACAAAATCCAATGTTGCATGGAGCTGCAATTATAAAATATACCGGTTCCAACTTACATACAAATTAATTTTTGTACGTAATCAGGGAACTGCCTCTATCGAAAAGGCCATTTCTAGTTATTGTTTGTAAACCCCAGTTAAACTGCATGTTGTTAGTTAGAAAATCACAATTAATCATCATGGAATCTTGAAAATTAATTCTTTACAAATCTCATACAAACATAAAAGTAGAGAAGGTGTAAAATCACTATGCATCAAGATGAATTTTAAAACATTTTAATATTAGAGCGAGAATTATTATTCAGAGACCATGTCGGCTTTGAGATTCTTTTCAAGTCTTATGAATATAAATCACTTTTCTTTTTATACCTAAAGCACAAGGTTGCAATATGCAGAAACATGCATAATAATGCTTTCACGATGCGAGCTTTTGTTGTACAAGGAAACGTGCCATGCCGCGTCCCTCCCCCTCTCTTTTAATGTACCTTTATGATTTATGCCACACATTAATGTTAATTATTTCTTGAATAATATTTCTTTGGGTCTATGTAATTCATTTCAGGAAAAGAGTTAATTTCATTACTGGCCAAAGAAAAGCCAAGTGATAAAATATTCTACCCACTTACAAACATGCAGTGTTTTAGACCATGGGGATTGTTGGATGTATTTTGGCTTAGGAGTAGATGAGCATTTTAGAGTACATTATCCTGTGAGAAAGATTCCTGCTTAATATGATGCCTCAAGGCTATTCAGTAGCCAAACAAAAATCAATCACACTCCTTTCCCTATAGAAAGTCCATTTTCTTTATCCCTTGTTCACCTATGACAATGTCACTGAGTTCTTCTTATCCACATCAATACGCCAGAAAATGCATTAATATTGGTGTAGCTTTATACATAATGGAATATACAAACGCATATAAGTAACTACACTACCAACTTCCTTCAGCAACCATAATGATAGCTTTATTATACTCTAAAATAAACAGGGTGAACATATAATGATATTATTAATCATAATTTTAAGACATAAATGAAGAAGGATGATAACTACATTAATTAGGGTTGTAATAAAAAAATACACAAAAATGTAATGTTTATGTCTTATCTTTTAATGTATGATTCTGTGTTTATAATAATAATAATAATAATAATAATAATAATATCATTGTTGGCCTTAATATTAATAGAATCACTAAGATCATTATGCTATTATTTATTGATTTATGCATAAACAGAAATCTGCTGTTGCTTCCTCAGGGGGTAGTACAGGGGATAATACAGGAGGTACTACCCCCTGAGGAAGCGACGGTGAAACGTGCGTTGGGGTTCAGTGGTTCATGGCTATTTTTCCTGATTATGATGCAGCCTGTTAGTAATTTATGATCTCTTTAGCACTGTGCACTTTATATTTTGCTCCCTGTTATTCAGGTGTTTTCCAACCAGGCTTTGCTACACATGGCCATTGATATTTATTGGGTATTATTGTCAGCTTTGTTCATGAAATTATTATGTATTATTTAAGCACGCAGCACTTTTGTTCATATTGACTGATACTGTGTACATGCAGTCCCTGACTTACGGTGTTTCGAGTTACGGACAACCCGTAGATACGAATGGGGCACTTGGCACCCTGTGCATGCGCAGTCCACTTCCGGGTTTCAATAGCGCTGCTTGGAGTGCTGCGCCTCCTCATTGGGCGGGCCATGGAGGTGACGGGGATTATTGGGCAGAGCGAGCAAAAGGCTGGAGCGGCCATGGAGGTGATGGGGATCGATATAAGGTAAGTAATTGCCGGCAGTATCGGGGGGTTCAGGGAACTAAGGATACATTCGCTGGTGCGATCTCACGCTTCCTTAGTTACCAGCCAGTGCACTAGAAGCCGGAGATTCCAGGTAACTAAGGAAGCGTGAGATCGCACCAGCTAATGCATCCTTAGTTACCAGCAACCCAACTTACATACAAATTCAACTTAAGTAAAACCCTCCGGTCCCTATCTTGTACGTAACCCGGGGACTGCCTGTATATATATGTTGGGTATTATTGCCAACATTGTTCATGAAATTATACAACGTTTCATTTAAGCACGTTGCACTTTTATTTATGTTTACAGTGACTACATTGTCTATACTTTTCTATGTCAACAATGTATCTACTTGAAATAGGATATAAATATTGCCATCTGTAGTGCCCTCTCTGGCAGTTTATTTTCTCATATGACATCACTGTTTCAGGACTAGCCATACACTTTTTTGTCCACCAGGGACTGTTTTTATGGGTTGTTTTCAAGTCATGGTGATTATACCGATTTTTTGTGTATCCTTAATAAAATTTATTTCGTGTTCAAATCATTGTTGATATTATTTGATATCTTTATGAGGTGTGTATATAGGTATATATCACTTTTGTGTAGCAGGCCTCGTTTTCCAAAATTTGTATTCAATGTTCATGATGTCATCACTGCAATACCAACAGGGACCACCAGAGGAGCACCAGTATAGATTGAATGGACGGATTACATTTTTTTTATCATTCTCTCTTTAAAGATCAAAACAAAGACTTCTAGATAATAAACCTTTTAAAAAGTAAAAGCTCAGCACATCACCCATACTAAAAACATCTAATATTTATTTAGTAGGGTCAAAAAGCAAGAACTCAAACAGAGTACACTTTTTCTTGTTTGAATGTGTGTTTTCTTTCAATCTATGAAGCGTTGTACTTGACATAAGCAGTATAATGCTATTGTTCTATATGTGACCAACTGCATTGATGGTTATTTACACGTGGCCTTGGTATACAAATTCTGTTAAAGGCTTTACATACATACAGCTTTTATAACATGTCTGAAGCCTCAATGTGATAGGCTGCCAACACTGTAGTTGGCCAATGGAACAGAAGAAAATGGGCTAATAAAATGTGTGATTGTTGATCTACAGTTCTATTCATACTTTTTTCTATTCATATTTTTAAAGCTACCAGTCTGGGTTTTTACAAGGGTTTCAAGTTGAAAAGAAAAGCAACAAATGGAGACCAAACATTTTATTTTGATGCATTCTTTCAGCAACACTTGGCAAGTTCTTTCTATAAGGACTTTCCTTCTTTCTATGTTTTAATTTCTAAAGTCTGTTGTTAAATGGGTCATATGAAAAGATTTTCAATTAGCTGCTGAAAGTGAACGTGCTGTCGCCCTCCCCAAATCATGTTAAAAGGTGCAGTTAGTAACAGAGTGCAGAAATATTCTTGTCATTAGGTATAAGGGTGTCTTCTTTATTTCAGGGGCATCATCTTAATCTAAACATCTACATAAATGATGCCCATTTCATTATGAATCTGTTGTTGTACTTTAATCAAATCTAATTATCATAAAAATTATCTATTAAGCTATTAAGTGTCTAATAGCTTTGGGTCCCTCTTCTAGACCTACATCTAGAGTATTTCCAGAAAAATCTAGATGTCACATGGCAGCATTAGCGAGAGGGAACCATGTGCTGGTAGGGGGGAGGCACAGGTATCAGATACTTACTGTATGGTAGGGGACTTGGGAGTCTCTGACTACTTAAAGTTTAGCCGGAGAGACTATAAAATCCCCTGAAGTGCCCCAAAGTGAATGAAGCACAGGAGCGCAGGTTTAGGATAAGCTCAGTTCACTTCCACAGGGACAGCCTAAAGGAACACTCCAATCAACGCCAATTCATTTAATAATGCATGATGCAGGGCCTGAAGGAATAAGCGGGACTCCTTTTCATTGTATTTTGAGAACCTAAAGCCATTTTCCCCCGTCTGGCGCTGCACAAGTTATTATGGATTTAATTAGCTGTTACTGGAGTGTTCCTTTAACCGAGAGCTGAACATTTGTACTATTATCTGTATGGTCCATTTCAGAGGACTGAAAATCCTTGTACTCCTAATTACTGTTGCCCCTCACAGTCAGACCCCTTATTTTGTAGATAGAGTTGTTCTGTGACACAAATTTTTGCTTTTATATCACAGTATAATATTACAGCATTACATGTATAACTACTTCTATAGTATGTGATTATTAGTGTGCCTCTAATCACTACTATTTTATTGTTTTATTAGGTTGACCAACGTAAAATGAAAATAAATACATAAAGGCCTCCTTGATCAGGGGCATAGCAGCAATAAAATCCTGGGGTATAATGGGGTACATGTATCAAACTCTTGGCTTGCCTTTTTCTTTAATTTTTGAGAGTTTTCATGGTTCTTGTGCTCACTTGTGACTTTTTTTGGCACCTAAAACTGTCTGCCTTCAAAGTTTGCCATTGTCTAGTTTTCTGCAATGTTCCCTGAGATATCACCTAATTCCAAATGTGATAGTTGTAAATTTTTGCACAAATCTACGGCTACCCCTGACCAGATATAGAAATCAGCTGGGGAACTTTTTGCGACTTTTGTTTTAAAAAACGGCAAATTTACTACAGACCAAATGACTCACGCATCAATAAGGAAAAAACACATCTGCGCAGTAAAGTCTAGAAAAGTCTAATAAAAGTGATGGGAAAAGAAAGACTTATGATACATGTGCTCCGTTATATATATGGTGAGGGACAGATTCTCTTTAGCTGACTTGCTGCCGGTCTATCTATTAACTTCCCTCTTACTGTAACTCATCGGTAATCTGTCGGTGAATACATAGCAGATGACCTACAGAGATTTCTACCAGCATACCCAGACTTTCCCTGTGAGAATGGTTCAATCACAAGAAATTTTGGATATTAAGTAGGTTGATGGGAAGTAGAAATGAGCCGATGCGGCATTACCATTCCGGTTTGGCCGCACAACTTGGACTTACTACCAGATTGTTAACCGAACAGCCAGCCGAATTGATCACACATCTTCCTGTACTACTCCTGTGCCTTGTTTACTATTATGTGAATTTTCAATGAGCATTAAAATTTTACTATGAATGGGGATCATTTATCTTTATTTTTCTTCCTGTTTTGTGACATTTATCATTTCAAATTGTCTAAAATTTGCTATGTTTTTTTGGTGCAAAAAACTCCAGACCGAACAATACTTAGAAAATGGAAAGAAATGACTTGAGACATTTGTGCAACATTTTTGTGACATTTGTAACAAATGTCGCAAAAAAGAAATCTGAAAAAAAAAAACATTTAACACAAGGAAAAAGTGAGATTGATAAAGTACCAAAGAGGCAGATGGAAAAAAACTAGCCTAAACAAACAGAGATAAGCTAAATGACGCCATATGTGCTATAAAACGTAAATATTTAATATAAAGATTGAACTGAAAATCCTTACAATCTATACCTAGCATGTTTGTATTACTTCCATAGACATGGTTCTGTAGGTTGAATATTTAGTAGGAACACAGGATATTTATCTATTGCTTGTATCTTTCTTTGTATTAGCACTGCATAATTTGCACGGGGATTATGTCAAACATACAGTGAATTGAGGATTTCTGTCCTACATTTAAAGCATTTTGTCTACTGTAGAAGAAAAAGCTGCTGTATAACATGATTAGAATGTGCCTGGTGTAGCGGAGATCAGTGCCCCGGTGCTGGAGCTTGCATGGAATAATTCCAGTAATATATTTCTCTCTGGTGGGAAGCTGATTTCATTTCGCTGCATTTGTTGAAAGTGTTTTCACTCATTCAGGCATGTTGGGAGAAATCATCCTGGTATTAGTTATGCAAATCTGCACAGAGCGGGGTCACCGCCGCTGCTTGGTTTCCCCTGCAGTAACATGCTCAATTTCTGTAAATACCAAGAATGTCAAGGAACGTGGGGATTGCAATCAAAGGAAAACATGCATGTGGCTGGATCTTTATAGATACATCCCTAAAGTCCTTTGTTTCTGGAACAAAAAAGAGATTTTGCAGATGTATATTCATTTGTAAAACCATAATAAATATTCATGTGGCACTACAGATATATGTATTTATCATTACATAGTGTATATTAAAATTTCTTTACAAAGGTGGGTTATTGATGACAGGATCCAACGACCTACGTATCTCAGTTCTTCATTATCAGAGGAATAGTTTTTCCCCCTGATTTCCGCTACCATGTCAATACATATGGGTGAAATTTATCATAGGCCTTTCTTTTTTTCTGTGACCTTTCAACTTAGCAAAGGTCGCCACTCAAGAATTTTTCAGTGTTGCACATGATATATATCTTAAGAATATAGATTTGGATGTATTGAAAAGTTGCACTTTTGGTGTAAATTGTAGTGAAACATTGCAATTTTGGTTCAGATACACCCCAGTACCAAGAAGGTGTTCGGAAAATGTTTAGAAAGAGTTGCTCAAGAGTTTGAGATTTTTGTGTACCATTTTGCAATAAAGTTGCAAAAAAACTAATCTAAATATATCATCTTCTAAGATATATCCTAATTAAGTCCAAAACCTGCAAAACACAAATAAATAACTCCCTATTTCATCTTTTATCCCCATTTGTGTACAATTCTCAATGTAGGTCTTGACAAGTCTACTATGGAGGTGTGGGAGGATCCAAGGTTGAACCTCTTAACTTTGTCATATATGATAACACACTTAATGAGGTTGTCCAGTCTGTGATGTGAAATTCCAAGTTTTTTGCTATCACAGGATAGAGGCTAACTTGCTGAATGGTGGAACATACAGAAAGACTGGAAGAGTCACAGAAAGCAGTGAAGCAATGGTGGAACCTACAGAAAGGCTAGAAGAGCCCTAAATAAGCATTAAAGTGGAAGTTCTTTGCCCTCATCCCACAATGATGACCATTTCATTATGAATAGTGTTGAGCAGACACTTCATAAGAATGGGGGGTGGGAGGGGGATTGGTTTGGCTCAACCTACAATACATTAAAAAGAAGAAAGCTCTCATCTACCTTATAACTATTTTGTTTACTTTAGTCCACTGTCAGCAAATAATTGATGTGGTTTGTGTATGGAAAATTTATCCAATTTTTCAATATACTTTCTGTATCAATTCCAAACAGACGTCAAATCGTGTTGCAAGAGCTTACAAATTTGGCTTATTGGCTCATTGTGCGTCTAAGTGTAAAACACAAATTGTGCAAGAAAACAAAGTGTCAGAGAGAAAAAGCTGCGCTCAAGATTGAAAGTCTAATTCATTAAAATTTGTGAGCATCGCAAAAAGTGGAAATGAATGGCGTTGACACGTAATAAATAGATGACAGGTGGCGCACCAGAAAAATTACTCCCCACACCGTAAGATAGGTACATACAACATAATAAATGTGCTCCAGTATTTATATCTATATCCATACACACGGCTGTGATCTAACAGCACTGTTCAAGTATTAGCTGTAAAATACTGTAGCGTTCATTCTCTGTACCATGTACATGGTCTTACTCGTGATTGAGAGGCTTTAAAAATGGCACTTTTAAGCACATGGTAATCTACTTAGAGAATGAGTCTGATGAATACCAAACAGTTACATTAAATTCATTACCCGACAGTGTGTGAGGGGGCTGCAATACACTGGAGAGTGAATGGGAAGATTAACTGACCCTGGAGTGTCACGGATTTCTGATGTATCTCTCGGAGAATGTTTGTGGCAGGGTGATTGTTTGCAATGAATAGAAATGGCCATTGAAACGCAGAAGAGTTATATGGTAGATGAGAGCTTTCTCCTACTGATAAATATTTAGTCTGCTTCAAGTCATTATTGCAGGCAATTGTGAAGCTATTCATTTACTATAGTACCTGAAAACATATAATTTATTTCATATTTAGCATCAGTGTCAGCTTGACACCATCTCGGCAGAGGAGGTAATAGCAATGGATTCTGTATAGTTGGCAGTAGAGTAATCTATATATAATCCTAGCTCTGATTAGAGAGAGCTGGAATGCTGCCCTTTAGGTATTGAGAGATTTGTGAATTCTCATTGACCGTCCTTGAAATCATACCTCCCTATTCCTAATTCTGAATCCAAGAAAGACCGCTGCAAATATAGTAATTGACTCTCGAACTTAATTGCTATATGCTGAGGATAGCAAACCAAGGGAGAAAATAGTAGGATAGTGTTAGAATATAAATGTTCTTACATACATATTACGCATTCAGCTTTAAGCAGTTTCTGTCCAGGTCTTAAAATTTGTCAACATTTCAAAAAATTTAAATCTGCTCCTCTTGCAAATTGTGTTTCTTGTGAAATGGGAAGTAAATATTCCAAAGTTATAAAGCATGATTCGCTATTGTTTATTATTTATAATAATTAATTCAATTAATTAATTAAATGGTGCTGTACAAACAATAGGGGGTTCACATAAATTACATTAAGACAACAACAAATACAAGTATAAAATACAAAAACTACAGTGACTACAGGACTACCACTATTTTACCATCTAGTGTTCTACCAGTCCATCCTGCTACAGGACCATTGGTTAGGAAGCCTTTCAGTGTAACGTTCCCCCTGCACTCCATTCCAAGTCTAAGGTGTTTTTTGGCCAACTATCTAAAATGGACACCACATGACTATCCTTGAGCGCAAGATGTCTTGAGAGATAAGGATCAGGCAATTGTATTGCAAATGTCCAATAATTTTGTTCTTCCATCTCCTATTCACTACTCATGCACTGCTCGGCTGTAAGATGGAGTTGACTGAAATAACCATCAATTTTTTCCAAACAACTCCTGTATCTAGGGTTTGTAGCAGATTAGCCAGTACTGCAGTAGCAGTATTGACCAAAACACCCTAACCGACAAAAAAATTTAGAAAGCTGCTTGTGTTCGTCGGCAAATAAAACAATCTTCTACGCTGATAGTCTGTCTGAGCCATCCAATGACAATTCACTCTGTTCTGCTCCCGACACCTTCTAACAGACAAGACAGAACCAAAAAACTCAACCTGCTTCTCCACTGATCATCCCTTCTCACAAAAACATCTGGGGGGCTGTATCTGGCCACAAATATACAGCTATGGTGACACTTTATGGAAAGATGAAGCGCTAAGATTCGTCCCTGCATTAGAACGCATCCTTTCCAGTCACTCTCCCCTGTTATTTACGCCTGTTTTTAAGAGGCATCAATAAAGAAAGAAATTTTACAAAAGTGGTGAGTTGCAACTTTCTCTTTCTATATGCCTTGAACTTGGGCACCATACTGAACTGTACACAGGGAAAAGATAGAGTATGCCCAATCTATCCCTGTGTGTACGGCCGTGTGGTGCTGTTTCCTATGGAGAGCTATGGAGAGTGGAGGGGTGAGCAGCGCTCATTCCTCCTCCTCCTCAGCACGCCACCATATATGTGAACCCATACATGCATGTGAATATAGCCTTAGTCTACCAACTAGGGAAAATCTTAAAGTGCGTTATTTTTGTCAAAATAAGGCGCTGTAGAGCCAGAGTGAAGAGTTTACTGCAGACCTCCTATTATGGTGGTATAATATAATTTTCTGCTGAAATTAGTGAAATATTCACTAAAAGGACCTTTATAAATTTATTGGGAAAATCCCCTTTTCCAGAGCTTGGTATTCCATCACCTGGAAGGCATGACTTTATTTTGTACTATGGATTAATTATTTATGAATTAATTACAATAATGAATACTTGTTATATTAATGTTTTAAAGAGCATCTATCACCAGGATGAAGGACTGTATGCAATTGATCCTGAGGGGCTCCAGTCTTCACTAACACCTATGGAGTTTGGAGCCCCTCAGGCTCATTTGCATGTAGTCCTTCATCCTGGTGATAGATGCCCTTAAAGCACATTACACATTTTCTCGTGTTATAGGAAACAGAGATTGCACTACTCAATAATCGAGAGAGTAAATAAGTAGCAAATTATTTCAATATGTTTGTAGTAGACTGGCGAGTTATATACATGCCTGGTCTGATGAATTTCAGCTTCAAGTGAAGAAAGGGTCAGGAGTTGTCAAAATCAAGTTGAAATTTATTGAAATATACTGAAATATATTAGGTTTTTGTATATACAGTATGTGTTTCTGTGTAAGATGACATAATTGTATAGGATTTAAAGGGGATTTGCGTGGGAGATGAATGTTAAGTGATTTACTCATTTATCTTGAATCTTTATCCTGTTACATAACCCGATTACTATAGAGTTTATAATCCCACACGGAGACTTTGATATTTTGCTGCAGTATATCAAAGTAAGATATAAACATTTTTAGTTTCTCAGTTTATTGGAACCTCAATGTTTTATTACATAGCCATTCCTTACCAAATATTGGGTCTTGGCAACAAATTTCCTAGATATTGTAGTATTTTGGGTCTTGGGTCTGTCTGTATTATTGTCAGAAGCGGAGCATTTATTCAGATTAATGACTGATGCCCATTTGTTGCCTGTGATTTAGCATGGGGGGGGGGGGGGCACTTTGTCTCTGTTTTCACACCTAGTGAACCAATGAACCAATTACATTCTGCAATGTATATGATAAAACAATGACATTTGTTTATGTATAAGTCATTTCCAAATGTAAAATAGGTCATTTCCCAGCAATTGATACCATTGTACTGTAATGATACATGTTCTAATTTAAAATCCATTACAATCAGCCTCCTCCATTTGCAGAAACACAAGCCTTATCTTGGTGTTCCAATAACACCTAATTACTTTAACGTATTATCAGTAAAATACGGCGCAGAAAAGCATGTTGATAATCCTCTTTCAATTAAGACCTCAGATGTGCGGGTATATTTACAAGGGCTTATCTCCGTCATATTTCTGCTCACAGCCCCTCCATTCATAATCTGCTAATGAACCTATCTCAGCCCGCCAAGGAGCAAAAAAGTCACAATAATGATGTCTTTCTTTAATATTCGGTAACAATCTGAGATTTGCACATGGTAATCTAACATAACAAATATGTGGGTAATATCTTCTGTAATATCAAGTAAATCGTGATATCGGTTATTTAACAATGAAGGGAAAACTTCATGCTTTAGCGCAGTTCATATCTTGTAAGTTGATAACATGGGGGTCATTGATAATATACAGACAGTCCCCAGGTTACGTACAACATAGGTTCTTTAGGTTTGTACTTAAGTTAAATTTGTATGAAAGTCGGAACTGTATATTTTATAATTGTAAACCCAGTCAAAGATTTTTTTGGTCTCTGTTGCAGTTGGATTTTAAAAATGTTGGATTGTCATAAGAAGCAAGATTAACAATAAAGCCTCATTACAGACACCAGTGATAACTGTAATAGCTGTTTATAGTAGTAAAGTAAATTAACAACATCTAGAGGTCCGTTTATAACTAGGAATTGTCTCTAAGTCCGGTGTTCTTAAGTAGGGGAACTTCCTCCTGAACCCATCAACATTCAGTGAATATGTTTCTTATTGTGCATGTACTGAGAAGAAAGGAGTAAGGTCAATGGAAAGGGACTAGGGGCAGCCATATTTCACATTACTGAAAGCAAACAAATATATGACAAGTGTTTTGTTTCCTTTTTTTACATAATATTTGCTTCATTACAGATATTTGTGCTTATAATAGATGCAAACCTCACAATCACAGCTGAACATCCATAGATGTGCCGGCCGGATCACAACTGCTTACATATAAATAATGGATCCAATACTGACCAAGGATACATCATACAAAGATATCCGACAATCTTAAAGGAACAACATTTGAAGATTTCATCTGAATATTTGTATAAGAATGTGTTATACATTATTTTCCAGATTCGCTGTCAAAAACTTTAGCACTTCACCACTTTTCTAAAAAAAGTAGGGATATCAGGGTGGGACTTAATGGGAGGTTACTCTTTCATTCAGCAGAATGATCCTCAGTGTGTCTCTCTGCTTTCCAACTCCATATCTATATTTTATATGTTTTTCTAATTTAAAGGAAATCTGCCATAAAAATCCATCATGATAAACCAGGGGAACTTACTCATAGATCCAGGCACCGTGACTGTGGTAATCTTCTTATATTTGTTATCTATGGCCTGCTTCCTTCTAAAATCAACTTTTAACATTATGATAATGAGCCTGAAGATGGAGAATCTCTCCGTACTTCCACGTCACAAGTGCTACACAGTGTGCTACGTGCTGAAACTTCCTCTGCTGCAGTGAGATTACATTAGGCATAGAAGGGGAGACAGTGTAACAGACTGTGAATCTGCAGAGCAGGTAGGCTATGGTAACACTCCCTTTTGGCTAATTACAAAAATTATAAAAGTAGATTTTAGAAGGAAGAAGGCATTGGATAAAAAATATAAAAACATTATCACAGTCACAGTGCCTGGATCTATGACTAAGTGCCCCTGGTTTGTCATGATGGATTTTGATGGTAGATTTCATCTATAATTGATGTAATTGTCCCTAACTTTTGCTTTTTATTAGCTCTGATCCCTCACAGATTGCAACCCTCCCTCTTCCCGCTATTACTCTCTTAAACCAATTGGCAGTGAAGAGAGAGGAGACTGATAAGCTGTGAGCGATCATTGCTAACACCAAGATAAAGTCTGGGAAAATGCAATAAATGTTACATTATTCTAATACTATACATAAAGTACAGAGGACTACATCATATATCTGTGGAAATGCATATAACACCCATAATCCCTTTTGCTCTGCTCAGGGATTTCCACTGCTGGAAATCTCTGACACAAAAAGAAAATCGACACTTATGTATCTACTTGTTGGCTTGGCTTTTTTTATTTTATCTGCAAGTATTTTAGCGCACATGCACTTTTCAACTTTTGTTGCGCCAAAGACAACCTCCCTTTAAAGTTCAGCAATGGTCAAGTTTTCTTTAGTTTTCCCTGATATGTGAATGTTGCAACTTTTTAAAAATGTCCCAACCAAGCTCCAAATTTTGATGCAAACCCACACCCATCCCTTAGTGGCATTGAGCCTTTTGCGACTTTTTGGAGACTTTATTATGACCCATCTATTATGACTCTATGGAACATTGAAAATATATCTTTTTACAAAAGCCAAATAAAGGTTTTATCTTTGCACTTGTTTAATAAACATAAATGATCCCACTGAGTCGTGTGCACAGTCACAATCCTCGATACATAAATAGGACTGGGTAGCTCCATAATTGTCAGCTATTTCATCTCCAGCCCCAGGTAGCTGGATGCATGCCCTCAGAGATTCCAGCGTGCCTAACCACATCTGTCGCATCCATACCACATCTGAAAACATGGCTAATTTATTATCAGAGCTCAAGGAAATCTCTGGAGTGCCTGACTATCAAAGCAGAATGACAGTAGACTTAAACAGGATTGGGGAGCCCCCTAGGATTTCATTGAAAGCCACCTCATTACATTAGCTGTGCTCGCATGGTTAGCCCCTTTCTTCAACACTTATTCTCAAATTAGATGTGCATATACAGATGTGACTATAATCGTCAGTAAATATTATCATATTCTTTACCCTCTATATTTAGAGCAAAACTGGCAACCCTACTTCAACTTCTGGCTACCAAAATGATATGAGAACCTTGGTATCCAAAGAGAATGGGCAATTCTCCCTGGCATTGAGTATTGTTCCCGCATCCCATGCTCATGTATATTTTGTATGTGGACCTATGCTTAATAGTCACATCATGAAAAATTACAGTGACTTGAGGTCATAACTATGAGTTTGCCAGGAGGACAGGGTCTTTGGGTTTGGTATGGTGCCTCAGTAAATTACACTGTGGCTCACCCACCTAATAGCATAAGGCTTGTAAAATAACAGGTTAGATGCCTTGCAGTGATAAATAGCAGTTGTTTTCAATACAAAACTCCACGCAATAGATGCCACTGTTGTTGGCAACACATATTTGATTAATTCGGCTGCTTGCACTTCCACATGACAAGACTAGCTCTGCCTGCCACACTGGTGCTCAAGGGTCATACACCTAGAACAGTGGTGGGGAACCTATGGCACTGGTGCCATAGGTGGCACTCAGAGACCTTTCTGTGGGCACTTAGGCCATCACCAGAGCACTCCAGGTATCTTCCTGCAGTCCCAGACAGCCCAGGACTTGCTGTGCACAGAGCTATTTTAAAGTGACAGGACTACCTGGGACTACTGGAGGAGTGGGAAGGTGTGGACAGATCTGGATTATCATTGTAGCTCCTGTTCCGGCCCTGACAATTCTTCCTATTTATGGGACCCTGGAGGGAAGCTACAATGATCATCCAAATTTACTGCTTTATTGGTGTCCTCAGGGTGCTGGTATTAATGAAAACTGTGACAGAGAAGGGAGTATACATCACAAATTAAATTTCTGTGTTGGCACTTTGCAGTAAATAAGTGGGTCTTGGTTGTAGTTCGGGCACACAGTCTCTAAAAGGTTCGCCATCACTGACCTAGAATATACAGTTATCGGGCACCTGATTTTTTTGGTCTATAATAACTCATAGGTTCCCTTACTGGGCCCTGTTCCAAAACTACGTTTGAATGAGTAGTAGTATAACACCCTAATTCTGAAATCCATCCCCCAACTACTTAACACCTGTTTACATCAGTCACAGCACTCTCGAATAACGAGTACCCGAGCATTTTAGTGCTCGCTCATCTCTAGTGGGGAACCTATGGCACTGGTGCCATAGGTGGCACTCAGAGACCTTTCTGTGGGCACTTAGGCCATCACCAGAGCACTTTAGGTATCTTCCTGCAGTCCCAGACAGCCCAGGACTTGCTGTGCACAGAGCTATTTTAAAGTGACAGTACTACCTGGGACTACTGGAGGAGTGGGAAGGTGTGGACAGATCTGGATTATCATTGTAGCTCTTGCTCCGGCCCTGACAATTCTTCCTGTTTATGGGACCCTGGAGGGAAGCTACAATGATCATCCAAATTTCTTCTATTTACTGCTTTATATGTGTCCTCAGGGTGCTGGTATTAATGAAAACTGTGACAGAGAAGGGAGTATACATCACAAATTAAATTTCTGTGTTGGCACTTTGCAATAAATAAGTGGGTCTTGGTTGTAGTTTGGGCACTCAGTCTCTAAAAGGTTCGCCATCACTGACCCAGAACATACAGTTATCGGGCACCTGATTTTTTTGGTCTATAATAACTCATAGGTTCCCTTACTGGGCCCTGTTCCAAAACTACGTTTGAATGAATAGTAGCATAACACCCTAATTCTGACATCCATCCCCCAACTACTTAACACCTGTTTACATCAGTCACAGCACTCCAATGAGCAGACCTGAAACATTCTTCAGTCACAAGGACTTTTAAAAGTTTATGCATAAAAAAGTCTGCTATGGGGCCCAGCCTCTCCAGGTAACACCATTGATATGGCACACATAGGGAGTATTTATTTAGGGCTTTCTGACATTTTTTGGCAGACTTTATTTTTCCTACATTTTGTGTGCGATATTTTTTTGTAACTAACATTTTTATAACTTTTTTGTAAGAATACGTTCAAAGGTATGTTATCAAAAACATAGAAAAGTACTATAAAAATGTGTTTGCCTCACAGGGTGAATACATATTCGTTATTATGAGTACATTAATCATATTCTTGTTACAGGTAGCACATGGAAATTTGGTAGAAACCAAGGGTCTCTAGGTGGTTAGTATTGTTTTTCTTAATAAGAATCACTTGTGTGCCATATGTTGGTCCCGCAATTTTGCTCCTTTGACGACACTCCCTCTTTTTTTTTTTGGTTGCTCAAATTTGGAGGTAGCTTTGGAATCCCAACACTTTGCCTGTACTTCTCTGTTTCTGACACTTATTAGCTATGGTTTTTGGTGCACAATTAGAGCAACTTGCCTTTGAAGTTCTATTTCAACTTTATGGAGGTGGAGTTAGTTTACAGTGTTTGCAGCCATGCAGAAATTCATTAGGCCCTTGTGCCAAAAAGTAAAATCCCAGGCAAAATTTCCGTACAATTTGTGCTCCACTAAAACAGACCCTACAACACTGTTTATATAGGAATGCCCCCCATAGAGTATACACACTGCACATGACCAGCCAGTAAAATAGAACATCTTTAGCTACTAGAGCTCATAGAAACATACTGGAATAGCAGCCCCTCTTTTGATAGGTGTGGGGGTCATGCTTAATGGAATCTAAAACTTGTCATCCAATGTAAAAACCATTTGCAAGTCTAAACATTGCTCAGAATTTTCTTTCTGCTGCAATCATTTCCAATGTGTTTTAGGGTACAATGCAGAAAAATAACATAATTCAGTAGTCAAATAGTATTATTGTACCGGATTCCTGTAAGTAGGAATGGCCCCCGTATGGCCCCCTGTCACTTAATCTACTGTTTTCATGTAAGGTGCTTTTAAGTTCCATTGAACCATTCTTAGTGTAATAAGATAAGATTTATTATTCAAGTATTTTAACAGAATCCTATGTTTTACTGTAGAATATTTTAGCACTAAATTCAGCTCCAGAAACTATTACAATGTCGTCTCTATTATCGAATAATTCATCATGACTGTTAACAATGCCATAACTTATTTAGTGAAATGTGACAGCATTTTTGGGATGTCTCGCCGTGCTCCAAGATTAATTGGTCTGCTCACTGAAAAGCACCAAAGATCACTTGGATGTTGGAGAAGAATTAATGGGATATGATACATCATTACAGAATAACTAAATGCAATCTTGTGTGTCAGAGTAAATGAGGAGATATTAAAGTCCACTTATTATTTAAAAGCTGCATATTCTCGGATGCACTAAAACATTCATTAAAAGTAATCTGTAAAATTTTAGCTTGTTTTTTTTCTTGTCTGAGTCATAGTCCAATGGCAAGATAACAAGGAATTGTAACATGGTAAAGTGTATATGATGTGTTATATGTTTGATTTTTTTTTTATACTGAAAACACATAAATATAGTAAGTACCTCTAGGCTAAGAGTGCTTGGTACTGTAGACTCAGGTAAGCCCCACCCATAAAAAGTATTTTGTTGCCAACCTACAATACAGGAAATGACTTGAAAAATCACCATACCAGGACCTTATTAATGAACATAAAATAAAGATTCTAGCAGGACGATAATACATAGACAGATAAAGATGACCCTTCATCCTGCAGACATTTTTTTATGGTAAAAAATGTCTGAAGTAAAAGACAGGAGGCTTCACTTTACTTATCAACAACATGATGGAGAACTTGCCCCTGGCACTTATACACATAAACCAAAAACATGAGGTAATGTAGCCAACCTCTTTAAGTAAAGCAGCTTCTTTCTGACTTTTTCACTTCTTGTTTTTCCTGTAGTGAGCAGTGTAGTTGTAAGCCTTCTAAGGTTCATCCGCATAAAACAGATAAGGAGACTAATGATTACTCTTTCCATACCCACATATTTCCTTTATTGATTACGCCCTCTGAGAAGATCAAGGGACTGCCTGTAAAGAATTAAGTCATGAATAACCTTATCCGGTTCCTTTATTATGGATTTATGGGACAGAAAGTTACTTTAAACAGGACACAGGAAGAGATTTGTTTAGTAAAGTATATAACAAAGTTAACTATTATCTTCTTCATTATTGATTTATAACATTTTGGTGAAAGCTTAATTATGCTTTCACATATTTCTCAAAATGCGATTTCCCAACCCCTGTCTTTTGACTGAAGAGAATACAGAGGAAAATGCACATGTTAGGCTCTCTCCATTTATTTCTATGAGACTTCCAATAAAAACCATTGGTCCAGTCCAAAATCAGTGAGCATGAACATTGTGTGATTTATATCTATCATACATTTTTGTCATGCTTTAAAAACATGCACAAATGGTTTAAAAAATTCTCATGGAAGTAGAGTAGTAAGTGGAAGTAGTAGTAAGATCCTCCTGCACCATGCTCTACACATTGAAAAAGAGAGTGGTGCTGGAATATCCTTCTATTTCTATTGATGCTAGGTGAGCCTCTTTGAGATCTGCTGTAGCTTGATCTATTTGTATGTTTAACTCACATGTTCTAGAGCTGCAGCTGATTATCTTCAGTTTTTCAATTCTGTCAATTCTCATAGAAATGGAGGAACAGGGACTGCTAACTTGGAAGCAGCAGCCTTTTGCAGCAATGGGCTGAGCTGGCTTTTGGCAAAAGAAGTATTTCAATCCTCACCCTCTGCTGTTGTAAGGGGTAACTACCTCAGCTGTACTGGTTCACTTTCATTCCTTAATTTTCCTTCAACACATACTTCTTATGGGAACCGACTACTGAATGATGAGGAACACATCCACAGCTACCGCATGCTGCCTTATCAAAGGCTTCTTGAAGCTGGTGCTCATTGCTTTGGGTTTCAGGTCCACCATCTAAATTCTCGAATGATGCGTTGGTAAAGCTTCACTGTTCCAGTCTTCGTCTAACTGGGTACATCTCTACATACTGCCCTCTACTTCAGCATCACCATCTTCCACTAACTTCATGGGAATATCCCTTTTTATCCGGCTGTCCAGTGGTCCTTTCCACTGCGACAAATTGAGAAATCTTCCACTAAACTCAAGGTCCAATAATGTAAGGCGGACATGGCACCTTCTACCAGTCAAAATCTTAGAATGCCTCAACAGAACCGGAAAAACTCTAAAAGACAAAATGCTGTAGCCAAAATGTAACAGAATATATAAAAATACATTTATAGTCGGCAATAAACTCATACACTCGCAGTTATATTACATGTTATAAAATGTTACATATTTACTATGTTATTCCACTGTTATTCTAGATGAAATCAACATTTTCTGGACATGAAATTCAGAGGTGGACATACAATATATTTTGTGACTTTTCTACAAGCAAACAGGATTTGTTTCCTCCTCACTTCCCATGACCTGACTTGCCACATTTTTAAATGTCAAGAACTGTGATTTTTACAGTCATTAAGCCGCCTAAGACAGGACATCAGAAAAAAGTATTAAATTCAAAGCTGTTCCTGGTTCTTCTGTGATAAATCAGAGCCGATATTTGTACATATATGGTTTAAGCCACACGTAAAATATTTCACAAATTTTAATTTGCAATAAATGTTTACAGCCTTGCATTTTAAAAAGAAGGGAAAAAAGTAAGATTAACGCGAGTATTGACTACAGCAGTTAAGTTCCCACACTAATCCTGCCTGACGATCAACATTTTCCTGTCTCGCTGCCAAATCCCATATAAGACGAGCAGGAAGGTGACCCTTTCATTCTGCAAAACCCTCTTATAGCTGTATATCTGAATACCAGTCAATGACTATTTCTCTTAACACTGCCGCACATTTGTGCTGGATACTGTACACCATGAGGGAAAGCGTATTTGATTCTCCTGGATTCACCTGACATGTAGGTCAGCCCTGGAGCAATCGTCCTAATCTGTAAGAAATGATGGCCATCGAGGTGGGCAGAGAACGGATCAGGACGGTAGAAGCTTTGCAAATAAACTATGTCAGAAAAGACTTTAAGGGATAGAAAGTTAATGGACTTAGACCCTACTGGACACAGTGGAATTGACTTGGAATAATTCTCTCTGGTAGGATTAACATGACTCATTTATCATTTATCTCGCCAGCTGCTTAGGTAAATGTGCTGCTTTAGAGTTCCCTGTGAATAACCTTAACCACTTGAATGATAGAAGGGCCTGTAGCCATGTACAGTACAACATCCTACGTTAAAGATTCCTACAGGCACTTAATGAGTTAAAGATAAAATCACAAAGCATTAGGGACTAGTGTTGCCTGTCTGTAATGAATTCAGCTCATGCTGCTCTTGAGATCATCTTAGATAGGTCTTTCCTTTCTCAAGAATAAAAGAATCCTGGGCATGGGAAAGGGGACAGTCTCACCAAGCAGCATATGAGAGAATGAAAAATTGTTGGTAAAAAAAAAATAGATAAAAAGGAATAATTGTTTTTAATATATAGATATACTATATAAGATATATATAAGATAGAAAATATATAATATCACTGTTTACAAACTATGTCAGTAGAGTTTAAGGCTTCTTTCACCAGAACAGATACTACTCCTGGGCTGGGACCTGGGCATAGCTTACGTTCGGCTATAGAGGAAGAAGGGTCAGCGATTCTTCGCTACTCCCCTCTGCAAAGAGAGGTGTTCTGCTGAGCCTTACCTATGGCAAAAGATAAAGCACACTCATGGGCGTAACTAGGAGGGCCTGAACCCCATAGCAGATTTTGAAACTAATCCCCCTTCCCCACTAAAAAAATATACATAGTATACACTCCTATAAAAACATATCAATATACTTATATATACAGTATATAGACATGCAGCAGAAACATACATACAGTATATACACACCACATATACATACATACAGCATATACACACTCATACATACAGTAGCATATACAAACAGACTACAAATAGACACATACATACAATACCATATACAGACATCGAGCATATGCACACACATACATTATACACACACAAGACACACCCAATACCCCAATGCCCCTCACACTGTTATGGCTATTGTAGTTACACCCCTGAGCACGCTCAATCTTTATATTTCCGGTGACAGCATGGTATGGTGACCCACATGTGTCCTCACCATGCCGAGCCATGCACAATGCACTTCTTTGATGGCCTTTCAGATGAACATATATGGTCATATGTCGTTTGTACAGCTAGCATAGGCCCACCATATATGGTCATCTGAAAGGAGCCTTAAATGGTATAGAGAGAAACAGACATTTGTTGGCGGATTTAATGGTTCAATGTGCCTTTTTATTGGTATGTTCACATCGTGTTTTCAGCCCTGAGTTGTAAGGTACAGGAGACAGATTCTCAGCATATCCCTACAATGGAGCGTTAGGACATATCCCACTATATGCTAATACAGTGGGATACTTTGCCCTGTCCCACCCCTCCTCCCTGAAAGAGATCAGTTCAGGTCTTGCCACTCACTTATTTTGGGTATCCAAGAATAGCAGACTGAATGAGATACTCTTGGAACATGTTTAAAACTTACTGGAACAAGCAGTGACTATTTGGCCATCCACGTACAGTGCAAAGATGAGAGCCTTTATTCTTGTAGTTGTTGTAGGACTCACGGAAATTTATAGCATATGTGGTGGACATGTAATACCCATTACATATGGAAATAATGCTTTGAATAAATCAAGTCATGGGCAAAATTGTAAGTGTAAATAATTGAGTGCTATATGCACAGAGGCAGCATGTGTTATCTTGTTGTCTCAACAACCTAAGGATGAATAACAATGTGCAAATCGGACATCCATCAGTCTACTAATGTCAGTATACCTACTGGGTTTAGGATGGAAGTTACTGATAGAGGGGTGTACAATAAAAAAATGGATCCTATGAGTAGGTATTTTTTTTATAGTGAGAGCCTATTAGTGACTATATCTGTCTGTATGTTTCAGCCTTGTATCAGAGGTATACTGTACATCAGATGTGCTCGAGATGTATACCTCTGACAGAAGCCTCTTCACAGCATCTATTTCTCGACCTAATAGTATGGAATTGGGTCAGACTGGATCCCAAAAGATTACACCACTTTACATAACGATGTCTATTGGTTTTATGAATAGGAACAATGACCTTCGAAATGGAAACATCTTAGGCTAAATTCACATCTCCTCTTTTTATGTGTTCAGAGTATATCCTGGTAAAGCTTCTGGTATATATTCTGACTTATAGACTTATACTAGCAGATGTTTGCATAGTATACACCGTATACTATGCAAAACACATGATGGAAAGCTACACATTTCCATCCTGCTCTCTCCTGCTTAGAGATGTAGATGGTTAGAGGGGCCTCTGAAGCCCATGGGGATAGATGCAGCAATACTGTCTCAGGGAGGTTCCCCAGTGATGTCACTGCCCATATAAGGATCCTGAGAAATCCTGAACATTGTTGGTGGCTAACCACAGGTTGCTTCCAATGTTCACACCTCCTCCTACTTTCAGGGGAGTAACAATGTATGAGCAAACATTGGGATACATCTGTGCTCTATGATGATATAAGGAGACTTTGGGAATCGGTCAACATAGGGCAATAAGCAAGATGTGAATTCAGTTGTTGAAGAATATTTCTTTTTAAGCCTTCATAATTCAGTAAAATTATCATTCTTGTTCGCTTCTCTCCAGCAGACTCATTACCATTATTTCTCTTCTATTATTGTGTCAATGTTTTACTATATTTTCTATAAGTTGTGCTATGGCTATATTATACTGTATGAAGCGTCTCTAATTAAAATTAATGGGATGAGTGTTGATGATAAACATGCAGCTGGATTAATCCATCAATACACAAAACATGTCAGAAAAATCACGACGCAAAGTGACAAATGAAAAGGTTGAAATCTGAAATTTGACTTTTAAATATAATAATGAAAATGAGCTAATTAGAAACGGTTGATTGTCTCCATAATAATTAATGTTAATGTAAAGGATATATTATAAACAGCTCTGTGAATGAGGCAATGTAAGAACTTGTGCTACCTGTAATTCACAGAAAATTTAGGAATACCAGCTGGCCCCATAACAAATGATATATTGATCACTGTGGACGGCGGTCAATAATGTGTGGCCACACGATCAGCATGTGCTACACAACAAAAAGTCTCTGAGGTTTATGTATGGCGTCTAAAAGGACCACCTGTCAGCTCTCCTCTGAAAGACATGCCGAGTGACCTCTCAGTTAGTAGAGGTTGTACAAAGCTGTAGGGGACATAGTTACATTCATTTGTACAGCTAAGCTGAAATGCTGAACAAAAAATGATCCTGAAGTGCAGCTGACTGAAGAAAAAGAGAGGAAAGTCTACCTGATCTAATTTCCAATGAAACTCAGCGGGTCGGAAAGTGTCAGCTTGGTCAAAATCACGTCGTAACAGGAAGACAAGGCGGCAGTTGTGGACATACAATGCATAGTGGTGGCGGTTCATTTCTGAAAGGAAAGAACAAGATTTAAGAAACTGTTACATTTTTATTGTAGGTTATTGTTAGTATACTCAGATTTAAGTCTGTTTTTTTACCAGGCCCTTCTGTGAGAGCTGTCGTGGTAGTGATATAGTGGCAGTGCCCCACCACTAGCAAATTGCTGTAAACAAAGAGCGGCACTGAAAGACTTATTTTAAGTTCTATATGCAAATTCGATTTTTTGTATTATGATTTTTTGTAAAATTCTTCAGTATATTAATAAAAAGGACCTATTAAGTAATAAATGTTAAAATCTCCTCCTCCCATCCAATTGCTCCAATGTATTTGGTGTTTGTTTTTAAACATACACACAGCCCCTACTAGTCGAGGGGAAGGTAAACATTTGTTTGCTCCGGGGGTATATATAAAATGTACAGTTGCAATGATGAAGCCGGAAATGGCTTATAAGACCGGGCCTTTTTAGCAAATTTGAAGATGCAGAGGTTTAAGGATCATACCTTAATTTATAAGTTTGCTACCTTAAAACATTTTTTGCAACATGTAATGATAGTTAAAGGGGTATTCCAGGAATATTTATGTCTGATACAAAAATCCATGATGATATAAATAAATTAATATAAAAAAACCTCAATGTCACTTGTCAGAAAATGGAGCTTAAATTGGTTGATTTTATGAATCACAAAATTTTATGGCCTCTGTAAAATAGGCAAAATTATCCGCAAGATGGCTGCCACAGGAAATTATAAGTCCCATGATCCTTTAGTTCTCAGTAACTCCTCCTCCCTCTTATGCTCTGCTACTAGTGATGATGTAACACACTGTCCTACTCTGTTACCATAGTAATGATGTGTAACTGCCATCACTGCACATTACCTCACTGAGATGACATCTCACCACAACACCGGCCATACTGGATGCACTGCAACCAACCGACTACAGCCAAACATAGTGATGATCACATGACCTTCCCAGGATGGTGCAAAACATGTGATGTGGACATGTGACCAGCGGCCATCTTCTGTCCTGTGTCTACTCCATGCAGTGAAAATTAACAGACTGATTAAAGGGCCAGTAGCATTTTAATTCTTCATTACAGTCTATGTCATTAGCATTTTCTGATAAGGAGAACAAAATTTTAAATAACAACTAATTAAATATTAGCTTATATTTTAAGGACCCATTTCTATAGGAATTATGCTGATTCCTGGAATAGTCCTTTAAACATTAGAAAATGTTTTATTTGGGTTGAAGTTACAAAAAGAAAAAAATAAATTTTTTTGCAATGTATAGTAATCTTGTTTTTTAATTTTCAATTTAAAATTAGTCATTACTTAACATCGTACAATGAACATCGTAAATTAATTCCCTATGGTGTGACTGGCATTTTGTTATAGAATATGTATGTGCACATATGCAAACTATGGCAGTGTTTTTCATTGTGTAGTGGGGGAATTTTAACTATTTTATTAGGCAATATGTATTTCTATAGATAGATGGTCCTGCTTCTGTGAGTCCAGGAACAGGAGAAATTGCAGCAATGTGAAAAGTAAAGTGCCAGTTTGGGACAAGTGAAAAAAATGATCAGGGGCACAGCAACAATCAGATGCAGTATGTCATTTTGTACTTGGTTCTCTTTAAGCACACACACGGGATTCACCATTTAGAAGAACATACAAGTTTAGACATATATCTTACCACAAATCTATAGCAATGCCTATATCAATGTGAATCTTGTGTGGGTTAACTCAAACATGATATTTACATCCAAAAATTACAGTAGAAATTAACATTTATGGTCCAACCACAAGATAACAAATTTATTTTAGATCACTGAGGAACCCATTGTCAGGTCAATTTGGGACCTGTTTGAGGTCTATATGTGTAGTAAAATTAAAAAAATCTAAACTTTTATAATTTCCTAGATGTGAGTCCAATGAGGCACATTGGACTCACATCTGAATATCGTGCACCGGCACGTCCTCTCTCGATGTGACGAGTGAACCAGGCATATTGGCCGGACTTCATTGCACATGCGCCATACCTAAAACAATTGTGCAGAGATGCACTACATCGGCTTCACTTGGCGCAAAGTGCAGTCACCAAAGGGAATGAGGAATTTTAAAAAATGTCTGTTTATAAAATCAAACACAGAGATTTGGGACACTAAACCACTTGCTACAGGTGATTTATTGTCCCAGATCTCCCTGACAATTCCCTTTAAGTCACCTTGTATTGTCTACAAGCACAACCTAGAAAGGTGTTGATTGTATGTGAAAGCTCAGAAGTACAAATCTGTGATGATCCTTTCACTACATACAAGGGTTACCAAATTATGACCCACATGTCACATCTGGGTGTGTCTTCCCTCTGCCAGTGTTAGGGTAACGCTTGCCTTAGCAGAGGGCAAGTTTATCTCTAGATAAGAGAGTGGGATACAAAGTGAAGGGGAGCATTTGCTAAAGTAAATGAAGCAAAGCCACAAAACCCCAAATGGATCTTTTTTGGCAAATCAATGTGAAATAAAAGTTAGTATGATATATAAATTTAATGAAATCCCTTATGTAATATAACGGACAACAGTTTGTGGTATACTATATGCCTTTACGATTTTGTTATAAGGTAAGGTTTCTGAAAATTGTGCTACAGTCTGTTGCACACTGTTTAGTCTAATATATATGTATGACAGGATAAAATTGTAACGGATCATTTGTGAGTAAATTACACATGTGCTCCCCCGGAGGAGCTCTCTAATCCAGTCTTCTCCTGCTGTCCTAGAGAAGCCCTCTAATCCAGTGCACTCTGCATACGTAGGATAATACTAGCAGTTATACACTGGCAGCGAGAACATCAATGCGCTTGAGAGGCTGAAATCATATTATTTCTGCTACATGGCTTATTGGATCCTAACTATATGTCTTGTACAATAAATGCACAGCACTTAACAGTTTGGGGATTTTATATATTATTGGATAATGCTCCAAATATAAAGGTGGAATTCGTAACGGAAACTAAATATTGTGGTTTTTTTACAATGCTTTTGAAATATTTAGCAAGATGATATTTGAAGATGACATGTAAATGTTTTAATTTCTAGAATTCTTGATTGTTTAAATTAAGAAATTCATTTGAATCCTTGTGGAAGCACCAAACAGGTAAGATAAGTGAAATTTGCTTTTTACTTCCAATAAAGTTCCTTTGAATCATACTACATCAGTCTAGTGTCCTGAATCCACGTGGCACCGGAATATCACTTATCTTACCTGTTGGGTGCTTCCTTTAGAACCTCTGCAACTCCATTGACTGGAACGGGACCTGCAGACTCCAAGGGACCATTGGATGCCGGTGTGCATACTCTGCACTTTACATGCGCATATATATATATGCCTCCAGGTAAGCAGTTTACCTGCTTCATTATTTTAGCACGATAGTTAATGCTACCTCACGATGTCAGTGCACCTGTCTCTCTCTTTTGTCTCTTGTATCCCTTGAGCATCAATCCGGTTGCTCTAAGAGACCCTCTGAAAACAGCACCTCTCCAGAACCCTTATACCATTTGAATCCTTGTTTTATTGTTTGTAAACATTTTTAGAACATGGCTTCAGTCAGCTGGCCTGCATTCCAATTGCTGTTTGATATTGCATACATTTAAATGGGTTTTAGCTCCTAAATTTCCTGAAGTGTAATAAATAAAAGATATATAATCATAATCTTAATGGCCTCTATACATAGCATGGAGCCAGCTACTTATGGGCCCATGCATTGCGTTTATACTGGACTAGCTGATTGGGCTGTGAGCAGTTCCATGGGCATGGGCATCTTGCTCCTTTAAATTGCTGAATAATTTAGTTTGAATCATCAGTTATTATATATTCAGTTAAAGAAATGGGCCATAGACACATGTTCTCTACCAAAAATACAACAAATAGGAATTTGTTGATGAATGATGAGGTTCCAAAGATTAACACAGAACACCTTGCCAACAGTGGGCAGAACAATTCTTACCTGTTTTGTCTGAATTGCATAGTATTGTCTCTTTCTCGGCTCGTAGTCCAGGACTAGGGCCATGCTTCATCCACATGGTGATAGTAAACTGGTCAGTTAGATTTTTTGGTACTATAGCATCTGGAATTTTCACTCCTTGTTTGCCATCAAATTTAAAGATCATGCCGCTATTGTCCATAGGCAGGCCAGCTGTCCAGTTGGTGGCAGCAGTTGGAGTAGGAAGTAAATCAATAGCACCTGAAGAGGGCCCTGAAGAAAAAAGTGGCACACTCAGCATTGATCAATAAATGAAGAAATTGATAACGACACAGATAATAATAATTATATCAACAATAATAATCTTTATTAAGCTCTATTATGGCTGTGAAATAGAAGCAGAGAGAAGGCAAAATCTCATTGTGGGACTTTTGAAATCATCTTTGAGTATCCAAATACTTTTTCCCATGTAATGTATGCTCATTGGCCCTGCCCCAAGGGTGATCGAACATCAGATCCAAGCATTTTACATACAAAATTAGTTTTGCCTCTTCTAACAGTCTCAAATTTTGTTGTTCCAAATCATCTTCCTGTTCTAATTATCTCTGACAGCTGCCATGTTTTGTTAGCTCAAATTGAAAATATAGTCTTGTATTGTGTGTATAAGTTTTATATGGTTTTAAGACTTTCTGGTATAGTATTTATAGAGTAATGTCTTTTGTTAGTCAGAAATGTAATAAATTCTTCCTACTCCACGTTTACATCATAATGACTTCACCTAGTCTGCCACTTCTGCTGACAATGAGTCTTCATTACTGAGTTACCTTAACAAATTATGTTCTTATTTTGGAAATATGTCTAACCAAACATAAATAAGAAATAATGTTAGGTATTGGCCCTAGAAAACAATTTATTTCTACCTTTGTGTGTCTTGTAAGTAGCTGTAAGAGTGTAGTTGGTGGCTTTATATTGCCTGGCGAAGGTCCATGTCCTAGACCGAAACGCGTTGCTATAAATAAAATAGTTTGTGTATCTTCACAATTTTATGGTGAAGTTGATTCCGTCTGTGTGCAGCTTCGACCAGCTCTGGTTTGGAGTTCAGTGTTTTTTCTATTGTTTATATTCAGAATTATCAGTTCTTACAGGTTAAAATAAAAGTATTTAACCTGTAAAGTCACAATGCAAACAACAGCAAATCTCAGATGCAATGATCAAGCTGATTTTAAATGGATCTCAATGACTTCATCTGAACATGGTTTGATATGTCACTTTTCATCACGAAGCCTGCAGCATTATTCCATCACCAGCAGTGTGACTTCAGAGGGCCAAAAAGGTGTAGTTGCAAAACAGATACAGATAAATGAGGCCCATTAGTTGTCTCTTCCCAATATTAAGAGATCAGATTTATGAATGATATATCATCATCTGGGCCTCCATTGAGGCCCAGTATGTCCAGTTACTCTTCTGTTCCTGCAGGTATATTTTCTTTACCCAAGCAAGTTATGGTAAAAGCAGTGTTTGATATGTTATATTTAAGCATGTCCTATCCTCTATCAAAAGTTTCAGAGGCAATTTAAAATAAAGATGTTAAAGATCCATCTACTGGATAACCATGAACCCCAATAGAGCACTTAGTTCAAGGGTATTTAGGGTGGGGTATAGCATGACCTGTCCTCCTGTTAAGATCATCTTTTTAGTCTCAGGATGTATTAAATTCCAATTGGAGAATATTTAGGCCATACTTTTTGAGTACAAAGGTCTTGGGGAGAAAATGAGCTGTTCACGTGAATGATAGGTAGAGTTATGTTTTTACACTACAGGTGCTAATTAAACGACCACTCAATAGTGAGTTCAACTAAATAGGAAGAGTAAGACTATTACGTAACAGTGGGCTTTTAATAGAAACTGGTAGAAAAGATACAGAAAAGAAAACTAAATATAATCATATTGTTCATGTAACATTCCATATAAACATGAAAGCCATATTGATATACAGTAGGTGGCAATGTTCATTTTGTCTATGCCATGAATGTGTATAACCCAATATGCATTATTTCCCAGAATCCCTCTAGTGGAGCATCCATGGCTATAAGACTCCACATGCCTTCACGGTGGCCTTAGATGGCAGTCTCTGTAAGGAGAGCTCTTACTTCCCATCCCTAGTCACAAGCCTTTTACTCAGCCAAACCACTTCCCTACACTGTACTAAGGAGAACCAATCAGGTCGAAACAGCGCTGTCTACAGTTGGGAGTCTGTTCCTTCTGGAATAGATATACTGGTTTGGTTTTAATCCCGCATCATGTCATAAGGCCTCTTGTAGGTCATGCATGATGTCAAGGGAGCTACCTTGCAAGGAAGCTAAAAGAGGTGTGGTTTTTCCCATCCTGGAAAACTTTGCATATTTTCCTATAGCCCAATTTGAAAAAGGAACTGAACAGTTGTGCTAGAGAACTTATTACATAACATGAACTTGTGGGCACTGAAACACCTGTGACGTTCAATCTGATAACTTTTTTGAAGGTCGGAGTAAGGATCGGCTCCGGAGCACAATTGGTAAACTGTGACCTGTCAGCAGAGATCAGAAAGTTGTCACTTCAAGTCTCAATTATGTCCTTGTTGGAAAGTGTTCAGACATTTATGACATTAGGCCACGTTTTACAGGAAATATGCCTGCTTCAATCTAGTTTTTGCACATTCCTCAGCAAATAAAACCATAATTGAAACAGAATGTAATTTAAATGGAAATCCTGTCTGTTCTGATAAATTCAAACACAGAACCTGTCCACTCTTATCACACAACGCTGATAGAAATTTACCTGAAAAATATGATCAGTTTTTTGCTAAAACCAGCTAAGGAATAAATAAGAACAGATAACCAGTAACCAAAGTTAATGGAGTTCAGTAGAACAGATGCAGTGGGCCCCAGAATGTGTCATTTTAGTTCTATGCTGTGTGTTGACCAATACATGGGGACACTAATAACCTTGAACCCAAGAGGTTAATTAGAAACCCAATTACTAAAATTATTATTAGTCTACAGAGGACCCATAAGAAATATAAACAACAAATCATTCTAGATTTATGCTTAATAAACAACTACAACAGTTACTAAATGTGTATGCAATTAAGCTTCATTTTTAATCCTAGTTCTTATGAGAATCCAACATTTTTAAAATCCATTTGTCAGAGAGACCAAAAAAGAAATTGGCTGGAGTTACAATTATAAAATATACAGTTCCGACTTACATACAAATTCAATGTAAAAACAAACCTATAGAACCTATCTTGTACATAACCCGGGGACTGTCTGTAGTGTAGATTGCTTTGAAAACAGTGCAGACAGTATATTTTTTATGAGATAATATACACGGTTGCCTAATAGAGTTTTCTGGCTTAAACCATGGAGTAATTCTTCAAACTGCTTTGTGCTTGTTCCTTTCCACAGCCTTGTCTCCCTAGTGATGTCCTCAAGCACGCATCATCCATAGGCAGCTACCCAAGCCCTGCACTATACCAATAAGCAGGGGACAGTCTACAGTGTCCACCTTCCTAGAGTCCCCGTCATTATACCATGGAGTAGTAGTCACTAACAGGTTCTGGTGTTGGTTTAGAGGTTTCAGTGGCTTCTCTGCCAAATAAAAACACCAGTATTATAACTGGAATTTTGTAGGTGGGGGTCTAGCTGCTTCACTTTATCTCTCTAATTTAGATTTAAACACTTTAAGCAGAGTACACACTCGAGTATAAGCCAAGTTTTTCAGCATAAAAAATGTGCTGCAAAACTCACACTCGGCTGTTTTTTTATTTAAACGGGACAGGGGGCTGCTGGCTGCTATATATTGTAGGGGCTGCTGGCTGTTATATACTGTGGGGGCTGCTGGCTGCTATATAATGGGGAGGCTGTGACCAACACATTTTCCTCCCTAGGCTTATACTCGAGTCAATAGGTTTTCCCAGTTTTTCCAGATTTTAGTGGTAAAATTAGGGGCCTCGGCTTATGTTTGGGTCGGCTTACACTCGAGTATAACTATAGCCAGGGGAATAACTAGTAGAGGCAGTGCCCCACAGCAGGCTTCTGAATGCCCCTTCCCGCTTAAAAATATACATATTAGTATACTCATACATGTGAGTTACAATCACACATTTAAACACTCATATGCACATATATAGCAAATGCACACAGACATGTACCAAAGGTACAGGATATATACACACATACAGTATATACACAACATATATACATGCATACAGCATATACACATCACATATATGTTATAATATATTATATAGTATATGACATAATATATGTTATACATACATATTGGGGGTCATTTACTAAGGGCCCGAATTGCGTTTTTCCATCGGGTTACTGGAATTTTACCATTTTGCGGATTGTGGTGCATTGGTGCTGGCATGCACGTGACGGAAATAGGGGGCATGGCCGTAAGAAAACCCGACGGATTAGAAAAAACCCCGCTGTATTTAAAAAAGTGTCGCTTGACATGCGCTTACCTGCACCCGCAATAGCTTGGTGAACTCCGATGGATTCCAGCGGACTTCAGCACAGAAGCGACACAGAGAACGCGCTGCTGGATCGCGAATGGACCGGGTAAGTAAATCTGCCCCAATATGTCTCATATCTCATGTCTTATGTCAATGAATTCAGGGGTGCTCATTTATCCTCTAGAGCAAAGGGTGTTATGGGAGATAACTGTAGGACACATTTAAAAAACTCAGAGAAGTACTATAGAAGAAAATTCTTCAAATAGTAAATATTTATTCAAATTCATATTAAATGGTGATGTTATTTGTATTCTTTCTACTTATTCTTCCTATACCTTTTCAGATAAACGCATCTGTATAAGCTGCTGCACTCTCTATGCCTCAACTAGACATCTCATATGACAAAGAGGTTGAATCATGATATAACTGTCCACTTACCACATAACTTCTGCAGGGATGTGTCAGAATAGGTTTCCCGGTCACAGCCTTTCCCTATGTGATTGGTCTGGAGTTCAATGCTTGTACGGACGGAAGACACAGGTCCATCACAGGTCTCCAAATGAATGTTGGGAAATAATGCAACACTTGCAGATCCAATATTATATTCAATGCGTTTATCCCAGTCTGAAAGATAACATAAATACATTCACTTATAATATACAATAAACCATAACGTAGCTGTAACTCAGAAGGGATAGGAATATCTACTAAAAAAATGTATATTTTCACAGGTCTTAAATGTAAAGTGTATGGAAATAAGTTGTCATCACATGTTTTCTCTAGGCTTTGTATGTAAGCCAAGAAATGTTCTAGTGATTTACATGTCTAATATGTCACTAGGTCTCCATTCATTTCCTCCTAAGACCAAAATATTGTCCATTTTGCCTCCATCTAGCAGTTTATCATTTGGGTATGGACAATAGTAGCAATACTGCAATCTTGAATCCTTTACTGACTTCACTTTAGGGTTTTTCAGACTACAAATATTGACAGCATATCCATAGATTGTACCCTCAATACCAGATCGATGGGTGTCAAGCACCCAGTACTCCCCAGAATTGCTGTTGATAGAAGTTCCTAAAATAACACTGCAGATCAGCTCCTATTCTCTCGCAGTAACCTGCAGTGACATGCTGGGGCTACTACACAGTGAAAGTGCCGGGTGCATGATGTTGAACCAACTAATCTGATATTGATGACTTATAGTCAGATACTGTAGTTCATCCATATCTTTAGTTCAGAAAGCCACTTTCAATACACTGTGGCTACTCTTGGCCATGGATGACTCTCTTGTTGGTGTCATCTTCACACTCTCATACGTGCACCAGCATCTCAGCATCAATAGGCAAGCTTACCATATAAGTACATTTTGGTCAACAGAGATTAAACATTTTTATACCTTTTCCTGAAAAGTAGGAAAGTGCCGATAAAGTCTTGGCAAAAAGGTTGATATTTTGTTGTGACTATATTTTACATTTGAAATAATTCAGATTAGGAAAAGGTGTTTTGAATCCCACTGGACTCTTAGTCCATGCATCAGCATTTGTACCACATGTATTATTAATCTGACTAAATGCATTTATTTAGAATGGTTGACAATCACGCCAGCTATCTCTCTGCCCCTGGCCTCACTTTGGGGGGATAAACAGCACCCTTTCCCAATGGAAGGTGCCTGAGAATCAATGTTCCTACATGTTCTAGTGTAAGTGTAAGTGTTTTGTATCTGCTCTTTGGATTTCCTGTTATCGGATACTGTGCAGCCAGTCCTTACTACGGACTGATTATTTATTTGCCTCATCCCTTGGTGTCTCTGGACCTCCAATGCCAGCCGCTATCCACACCAGGACCCCTACAAGTCCAGATTTCTGTATGGCGGTGAAAGGGTGAAGGTATAATACCCAGGTATAATACCCTTAGAGTGTGGCCCAAATCAAATTGTTTGGATACACAACTCATAGGTCATTAAATGTACATTTATTATTTTAATATAAATTCATATTCCATTGTGTCAAAATTCCCAAAATTACAACCCTACATTGGTCCTATCTTTTCTAGTTTCTGTATATAAATTATACAGTTTATAGTGTTCTATGTTACAGCCTTACCAACTATCTTTAGGTTAGATCATCTGAATAGCTATTTTATAAGCAAATCCCTATGATTTTATATTACATTTGCTAATTGCTTAATGTCAACGTCTTGCTCAGATGCCAACTAAGCGTGGGAGGTGAAATTAGTTTGTGTTGTCCCCAGTGACAGACTGGCTAATCTTATTAGAGCTCATTTATCGAGTCACCCATCAGCCATAGGGTGTATATATTTCATTTTGTATTTTTTTCTCTCTCATGTAATTTCTGAAGGTTGATGAGTTTCCCAAAGGTTGTTTCTTTCTTTTTTACACTGTAATCAAAACTAATTTGCAAATGTAATGGACGGATATGAAGTCAAATGCCAAGTTACTGTTACATCAAGGTTCTCGTTGTGAAAACATCTCAAAGAAAAAAGACTGAGAGATTCTAAATATTCAATAATTAATTATTTGTGGATTTCATTCAACCACTTACTGCATACATTATACCGTACTTTATACAATGTATCACCAATGTATAATCACAAACCTTTCATTTTTATCTTTTTCAAATAGAATAACTTTCCCTTAAAAAACCTATAACCCTCAATGTGTAGAAATTTTAATTCTGCAGGTTTGCAAGCTAAAATCCTCCCTATTTTCCTATTGGTTTAATGCCAACTTACCCAATAGCAACTCAGAACTAAAATATGTAAATATGCGCCTCTTTGGTCAATATTGCACATATGACTATGCTGGATGCCCTCCAACAGCATATTGACCTTCATCTTGCCTTTCTGAAGCCAAAGATATAGAGATCTCTGTAGATCTCAGAGATCTGTGAAACCCTGAGCCATCTGTTGGCTGATTTTATGGACCAAACACAGTGCCAAGAATGGCACTCTGAGCATCATCATAATGTATGATACTAGGAATCCCTTCTTCCAATGGTTAGAAGGAACTATTTGCATTATGTATAACTATGATGCGTGGAGTCCCATCCAATGAACTGGCCAGTGCACAATCTGTAAATCAGGGACTGACCAGGAATGTGTGTCTCTGGCCTTATCCTATGGATATATCACGTAGCCTAACACTATATTGTTTAAGCCTAACTTTAAAACCTTGGAAAACCAATTCCATGCCAATGAAAACTGAAACTTTCTATTTCCTATACATGATTTATATTGATAACATACAAATTATCTGTGTTTAAGACTTGAATGACCTTAAAAACTATCTAAATAAAACCAAAATCCGTGGCATAAATAGGAGATACTGGGCAGCATAGAAGGCTTCTGAATGGGCCCCTCTCCCCACTTAAAAAAATATACTTATTTCTATACTATACAATCACATGTTTATATGCTCACACATATCAAGCATATATACATGCATACACTTACAGAATACACACCCCATACAGCATATACAGATCACAGATATAGCATTCTTTAGTGTGTCAGGTTGAATGACCCATCATGCCCCCTGAAATTGCAGGCCCCATAGCAGCCACTATGGCTGCTACCACTGAAGTTACACTCATGCTTACAGTACAGCAAGCATTTTAGTCCGCCAATCAAACAGATTGCAGCCCTTTCTTCTCAATTCATTATTTATTTCTCCTATAAAAAAAAACTGGACTTGTATTTGTAGTAGACAGCAATTGAAAGGTAGTGATTGCCTTCAAATATTTAATGCTTTCTAAATCCCAAGCCCTGGCTTACAATATACAATCACATTAAAACACCTTATGTTATACTGTAGATGAAAAATCATGCTCATATTAGATATGTTAAAAGTACAGTATGTACATGATTCTGTTCTTCCATGTTGATGAAGAGGCTGTTAGAGAGGATTGTAAATGGAAATTATGTATAGACAACTCAATATGATTATAAAGCCAGTAGAAAAATAAATTGCCCGCTCTTTAGGGTATACATACCCCCACTCATACATCAAAAACATAATGCAATGAACCAGCCAGGAAGGTTTCTAAATTTATTCATCTTCCAAGATTCCTTTCTCCAGATATGTCCCTGTAACTCAATCTTAACCTGAGAGACACACGCACTCATGTATGGAGGAAACTCAATTTTGTTAAGGTAAAAAGTGAATTGATTTATGTTATAGTTCTTGGGATACAAATCTGATATTTCAGCCTTTTCATTTTACAGACATTTCCATGTTAAACTATTTTATTATTGGTAGTAAATTAAGAGCGGCAAAGTTAAATGCAAAACTTATTGCATATATATCCTTAAATTTTTGATTGTAAGGAAACCAAAAACAACACATAACACTACTGATAGAGGACATACAATTAAGGGGAAAAGATAAGGGAGGGCACAGTTGGTAAGCCCTGACGGTGATCCCACACAGCTGTCCCTACCTACTTGCCGAACCAACCTTAGATAGAAGGTGAGAACTGGAAACGTTACCTTCCTGCATTAAAGTGAAACACTGTGGGGCACATGTATCATAGTTTTGATCTCTCTGAGGTGAATTTTAGAGACATTTGGCGGCTAGTTTTTGCACCTTATGTATGATCCTGTCTTTTTACTTGTGATACATGTTCAGTTTTTCCTATCCTGGCAGGTGCAAATTTTGGCTTCTTTTTGAGACTTTTTGTTGCAAATGTCTCAAATCCACATGAACACAAGCCATGTGAGGGGTTATATACAGGAGAGGACACAAGCCATGTGAGGGGGTTATATACAGGAGTGGACACAAGCCATGTGAGGGGGTTATATACAGGAGTGGATACAAGCCATGTGAGGGTGTTATATACAGGAGAGGACACAAGCTATGTGAGGGGGTATATACAGGAGTGGACACAAGCCATGTGATGGGGGTTATATACAGGAGAGGACACAAGCTATGTGAGGGGGTATATACAGGAGAGGACACAAGCCATCTGAGGGGGTATATACAGGAGTGGACACAAGCCATGTGATGGGGGTTATATACAGGAGTGGACACTACTGTTAATTTGGGATTTAACCTCTCCTCAGCTGTTGTAATTAGTTTCAAAATGCATAAAAAACGCAATTAAACATCTCCGTGTGACCTCACCCTCAGAAGTAACCAAGTAAAAAAAAAAATTCAAAAATTCAAATATTTTGACAATTTGCCTAGCTGAAACTATGATACATGTGCCCTTGTGAGACTTAAACAGGACAAAACAAATAATAGGAGGAAGATCATGGAAATGTGAATAAAAAAAGTTAATAAATATATATAACGAATATTCAATCAAGCTACATAAAAGACTTGATGGCAATTGATCTTCCTGTGTGATGTCAGAGTTTTGGTCTAAACATGATTTGTTCAGCCTCTCTAAGATCTAAGCCAAACATACAAAAGGCCAGCGCAAATATCTTTACCATTTGGAACCAGAACAAAATTAGCATGAGACAGACAGGTGTGGTGGAATTCAATCACGTTGACAGAGTATCCTCTGCTGTACTTTATGGATGGGGGATGGTATTGAAGCCTGAACATCACAGATTTTATAAAACATTTAGCTGACTTTTGTCTATATATATAAATGCCTATCCAATTACAAAAATATTATGCAGGTGGTAACAGATTTTTTTTCTTTTTTTGGTGCTTAAAATGTTTTAATGACAAACTTGAAACATTTGATGTAGGAAAATAACTAGTGATATTTTACAATTTTGGTTTGCTCAAGTTCTAGACCTCAACCGGTAATACCTGCAATCGGTGCTGGCACTAATTGTGGGTGTTGACTGTTTAAATGTCACTGGCAAAGAAATATGGCCCTACTTGAACCCCATAAAGTAGGAAAGAACACGAAAACCAATAGCAATAGTAGTTATATCCACTCTTAGTAAGATGGGTTGTAATTATCATGACAATAGTTGGAAGTGACATAGAAGAAGACCAATGTCTATGGCACAGCTGGTACTTTAAGATAGTTTTTAATCATTTATTTAATTTCAATAGGCAGAATGCTTCTTGCTCTTCACTGTCAACAAGTGACCTAATGAATTTCTATTTCTATTGTTGTTGTAGTCAGATTTACACCTCATACATTTTTGTGCAATCGGTGCCAAATCTCAAAATTTTGTTCTTACACAATAGAATGAGATTCACAGGGCTTTAATCTGTAGATGTGATATTGGAAGACAGAGCTGATCTGTTGTCATATAACCATGAAACACAATAAAAGCAAAAAAAAACAACTGTTCTACATCTCCAAACATAAAAAGACATCTCTAAATGGCAGATCTTAGAGGATTCTGAAAGAAAGAACAATTCAAGAAAAATACATAATTATACAAAGTACTGACAAATCAGAGTGTTCCTGTTTGTACAGACAGCTTATATAGCAGAAAAGAAGACTTGTAAATAAAACGCTAAAAAAACTCCCCGGAGACGAACTGTGCTGAAGTAAGAAGGTATCAAAGAAACTTTTAATATGATCAGGTCTTACATGCCAGGTCTGAGCATCATTTCTTTTCCTGCTGTAAAAGGCAATTGATTCAATCTCAGCAGGAAAGTCAACTGGTATGCTTCAAAAAGTGCAAAATATAGTTCAGCCAAGACTCGGTGTAGGCATTTTTATATTTTATTGTAATGAGACATCTTGTAGGTACATCTTCTATACTCTATTATATATATACACACATATATATTTATTATATTTGTCTTAAATAGACTGTCCTATAGCACTTGTCCACATAATATGGCATTAGGATTTTCATGGATCTAAAAACTATTCCAATAAATGGATGACCAATCCCTGCAATAACAGCTTATCGTAATTGGAGTTGGGCCATCAGTGAGAAGATGATATAATGGGGTTTTCATTGTTTACAATATGTTGATTAATGTGACTTGATTATTGTAGCCTTATATTCCTTAATGCTTTTAGCTGGTTTAAAGATAAAACCTACAGGTGTGCTTTTTTTTAAGCTCTGCTGTACTTGGCGTTTTTGTGTGCATGTTTGTGACTTAAGGTCACAAAAAGTCCATATAAAGTCACAACATTTTCAATCTGCCAAAAAAAGTTTTTAAAAAGGCAGAAAAAAGCTCTGAAGTAGAAAAACTGGTTAGCCTATAAAAAAAAACAAAAACTTCTTTGCCCTTTAATTGCCAGTAAGCCTTAGAGGACATAGCATATGTGTCATGAAATTATTTAAAAAGTCATTGTCTGAAAATTCTTTAGAAAAAATTTTTTTTTATTATGCAGTATATCCCTACAGATTGATCTGCTGGATCTGACTGTAGATTGTAGACGTTCCGCTTCAATTTAGTTAAGAGTTATCCTTAAAGCAGAGATAGGGACTGGCAGTCTAGCTCAGACTGCAGTATTATTCAGATTTATATGATTTAGACAAAACCCCATTAGGCCATGAATCCTGTGGTGTCTCTATATCAGGATTATTTACCCTATATAACTCTTTTATAGAAAGTCTGGGAAACCGGGCGATAACAGACTTGAAGTTTTGGAGAATGATAGAATTAGGTATCTTCAGGTGATGAGTAAGTACACGTGTGTCTTAATAGTTCTTCTTTATCAATAAGGAGAAACATATTCTATTTTTATATAAATAATCAGACTATACCCAAGGACATAATGCCATTAGGTATCTGTGGTGTCCAGGTAATGAGGGGCGTCCTAAGTAGTGATGAGCAGTACAGAATAGCAAAGTTCATTAGAAGTTAGGAACCGGGTGCAGGTTTGGCTCAAAATATCCCCTCCCCCTCACTGATCGCAGACGCGAACCAAAATACAGCATTTTTTAAATAAATAAAACCCATGTACCGACACCAGTATGGTTGCAGGGCCATGCTATTTTGAGGAGCATTGTCACTCCATTGGGCAGAAACAAGGTAGATTATGGGACAGAAAGTTGGAGGGTAAAGGGGTTTCCTAATGTATGATAGTTGGTGACATAGTGAAGTCATAATATAAAGGTATGGGAACACAAGTGGTAATTAAATTGAAGTTGGGGGGGAGGGAGTCATCATACAGTTTTATACTTCATTCTTCAAAACTGACTACAGATTTTTTAGAAACAAGAAAATCTTGAGAATTGTTGAGTGTAAACAGCCCCTCTCCAGAGGCATATCCGGACTCTGTGCCTAGGGCAGTGTATATACAGCCTTAGCAATATAATGTATTAGCAGGGGCTTATTGCTTGCCACGGATACTTTTATTATTATACTACAAGTAATGATTATAGCAACAATGATGCCTGGATATCTCATATATTATTGCTATAATATCTACACATTTTTCTGAGGGACTTTTGCATCTGGTTGCACTGATTCATGGGGCCTGCTACCATTCACTTTATTTTTAACATTGACTAAGAAGTAGATTTTTCAGTGTTGCAAACCTCATTCTTTTTCCCTAAGCATCTTGTTTCCAGATCATGTGTTCTTTGCAATAGCATTGCTTATCTTGGCTCAGACTCCTGTTAAGTCTGTGTGACTCACTGATATATGGAAAACTCAAATTGAAACTGATGAGCCAGTTAAGTTGATTCTTTTGGCCGTAAAATGAAAATTCGCTACGCACATATTATCTTCTGAGGATGTAATTTACAGAGGGGAATGGTGCTGAATGGTCAAAGTGCTTACAAAGAGACATTGTTGGAAATACAGATGTCACACCTACTCATAGGATGGAAGGAAGGAATTATTTCAACTTTTTGCTACATACTCTCCAGGGGGACAGTGGGGGGGGGGGGAGGTTGGTCCTAATCTCTTGGACATTTAATAGATCTTCCCCTTTCTTTGGGAACTATCAATACGGAAAACTGTCCTGGAAAACCAAATTGGTTAATGGACAGAAGTCCATTGACTTCTTTGGAATATCCAGGACAGTTTACAGGGTGGGGATACCAAGTTATATTTATTATGTGCCAGGTGAAGGGAACTTGCTTTTCCCCATTTTGTCAATCGGTGGGGTTCTTGAAGTAATAACCACGGCAATCTTTAAGTTTTACTGTATGTATCATTATACCATACATCACATTAAAAGCATCTGTCTAAGGCCTCATTTACATGATCATCTCCTACGTCCTGGTTGGTACCAGCTGGCGGGAGAATCCATCTCCAGAAGGGGAGGGGATTCTCCCCTCTCCATAGGGAGCCATGCTGCTATGTTATATTCCCAGCAAAAGATAGAGCATTCTCAATGGTTTTTATTGTGACGGCACAATGCAGTAACATACATGTGTGTTCACTATACCGTGCCATGCACATTGCACTTCCATGGCAGCCATATGCCAGTATGTACGTATGCCATGTATGGGGCCTAATACTGCATGCTACAGAATATGGTTGGCACATGGGCTGGCCTGCAATTCCTTACATGACCCTGTTACTGGTTCAATGGTTGTCCTTTTTTGGGCTTGCTTTGAAATCTACTAACCTTTGCATTCAGGGGATTATTAAGTGGGCTGGTAGTTTAATGGGGTAAAATCTGGTGATATAGTTGTGAGGAAACACAAGTGTTTTAAATGCAATATAATAGCCAAAACCAGTAGGGATTTCCAAAGCACCTCTTGTATCGAGCATGGTAAAGTGGGTGGGGAATAAGAATCGTTATATTGGTCATTGCTCTTCCTAGAAAGTTCTGTTCCTAATAGTCCACCCATTTCATAGGTCCTTTGAGTGCAGTATGTACTACATGTCTCTTTAGTTCCATGCCCTTTCCACAATCAATGACCCCTCAATGGCCAAGAAAAAAAAGCGCCAAACATGCAAATTAAAGGTTTGTTGTTCCCCATTTAAGTCAGTTTATTGGTAAAATTTAGACAACATGTAAGAAATCTTTCTTTTTCTTTGCCCTTTCTTATCAGGAGACATTTCTTGCTTTTGTAAAAGTGTAACAATATTAGAGAAGACTTAAGACCATCAGAGTCAGACCTTGTTATAAGGTCATAAACCAACATCTTCACTTATCTGCCTGTAGGAACAGTAATGCCTGGGGTTTCATGAAAGAGCAATCTCAAGTGGATTTCAGTCTCAGGAAAACAGCATTAAATGGCAGCAAAGAACCAGAACTTTATTACACAGTTTGATCTAAAGGTGTAGACGGCGTCATACCTTGCCAACCTGGTTTACACACCGGCTTCACATCCACTTTTACTGTGACCTCCTGAGCTGCGTGCTTCTGTCCACAGTCATATGCGGTGACTTTAATCTCATACTGCTGCTGCTTATCATAGCTTAGCTTCTCTGTATTCCTGATGTTACCTTGAAGATAAAAAGATCAGACAAACAGTGATTACTAAAACGTAGCTCAGCTCAGGTTATTGCTTTTAAAAATGCTGTTGTTGGTGTATTTCTTGTACTCATTTAATGTCAATGGGGTGGATGTGGAATGCTGATGTATGCATGGATACAGAAAACTTAATATCATTAATAATTATAATGGGAGGAAGAGACAGTGTAACAGTCAGTAAAGCTACAACAAGAAGGGGGTTTTGGTAGCACCATCTGGAACCCAAAATTGCTCATTAGAATAATTGTAAAAGTTGATTTTAGAAGGAAGGAGGCCATGGATAACAAACTTAAGCAGATTACCACAATCACGGTGCCTGGATCTATGAGTAAGTGTCCCTGGTTTATCATGTTGGATTATGATAGTAGATTTTCTTTAAAATATTCATTACCATAAAAAAATAACCTGTTCAATTAAATACATGTGATAAGTGTTTGCACCGATCAGCAGTGTCAACCCTTTAAATGCCAGTGGCACTTTTAAGAGCGTTCCATAATTTTCTCCAGGATCATTTCTCCCAGTCATATCATCAGCTTTGCCGACACCATTTAAAAGTTTAACCCTCAAGAATGGTGACATCAGCTCTTCAAAAATTTTCCTGGGTGAGCATAAAAGCTTAACCCGAATTTCAGGCTGAAGGCCGGGTTCGGAGACCCAAACCTGCATTGTTCATTACGGACACATACAATGCAATTTACTCATCACTAATATCCATACCGCATGGGGATGAACCTGCATTCTGGGATAGTGGACAAAGTGTACTTGTGGTGGTGACCAGATCCACAGATCAGTCCAGGGTTACATATTCCATTAAGCACATTACTACATGCAATAACCTAATTATTAACATAGAATTTAACAATTACATGATAAATCCATATGCACACTAATATATAATCACCATAATTGCTGAAGATAATATGTGCTTATTGAATGAATCCCAACAGCAATTAGACATTACAATCATTTACAATCTCTAATAACCTCTTATAACCGAAAGATCTGAGCAGCCAATTTTAGAAACAACGCCGGATTTATTCAGCACGGAGGCAGCGTTCTACTTAGATAAATTGCTCAATTTGAATGGCTTACAATGTAGCACATTACAAAGAGAAATCTCTTCCATGCGCCAGATCTGTAACTGCTCAGCTACTTTCCAATCAAAGAGTAAAAGTTAGAATGAAGCATATTCAAAGATCTCAATCACGCTGCTGCTAGCAGAAGCATCGTGTGCAATGAGATGAAGGCTGATCATTTCACATTGATTGACATTAGGAACCAAGGGATATTAGCATTTGATGTCAATATTTCTTATGCAAAACCTCACTTTCAAGCAAGGAGGATTAAAATAAAAAATCTTTCTCCTACAGAGAAATTGACATTTAGCAGTATGAGATGTGCAGCTTCTTAGGATGTGACTATGTAGCATGGCCTGTTTCTGTCCTATGACACATAATACTTACTTTATGCAAATCTTCTTTCTCGATGCCGCCTGACTATGGGGATTGTTTTCTAATCTGTTCGGCAAATATCCTTTCAAATACTTGAGACTATAAGTTCTCGAGAGCATAAGCGTAGTCGGAAACTATGAGCCATTACGATAAAACTATGCACAACATACAAATAGCTTTTCTCTTGAACAGTGAAAACGAACCTTTTAGCAACCGAGTTCCCTAACTGCAACCCAAACCCCCCTTATTTATCGTGAGGTGCCAACCAAAAGTTAAAGCAGCAAGGTATTGCTCCCTGTTCTTCAACAACTTTCAATCAGATTGGCCTCCTGAGGACAGCAACACAGCAGAAAGATGGAAAATTGTCATCATTTTAGCTTCTTTCCAGTGTCCCTCAGTACAGAGAATCGTGGGCCAGCAGGAGGTCCTCCAAAGATAATTCAGCTCGATCTACTCATTCTCCCTCTTCCTACAGTTCTAAGTAGATAAGCAAGTATCAAAATATGTCTAAAAGCATTTTTTACGTGGCTTGCAACTGCAAGAAGATTCTTTGAGTTCTGTCTGGTGTGCTGGGGCGATGGCCTAAGTGCCCACAGAAAGGGCTCTGAGTGCCTCCTCTGGCACCCGTGCCATGGGTTCGCCACTACTGCTATAGAAGTAAAGTAATGTTTAGAGTGATAATGATCAGTTGTGAGTCTTCAACATTGGACCAATTAAGTCAAGTTGAATGTATTTTGTATTTTTGTTCTTGTCTTTATGTAAATAGTGTGAATATCATAAAATTTGCACTGCTCTATTAATAAATAATCAGAATCAATTAAATTATTGCTAGAAAATTAATGCTGCTCTATTAATAAATAATGATCATCATTTAAATGATTCTATGCATCATTCTTTAAATATATGCAGCTTCAATTTCATTTGCATTTGGTTAAAATTCAAATCTCTCAAAAAACTAATTATGTACAATCACACAACATAAAAACAAAACCCAAGTCTTCACATGCCATACATTTCCTGAAATGTTGTAAAAAGAAGAAAGGGAATTTTTTTTTTTCCTTTTTGGCGGGGACACATTTTTTAGCAAATGTGCCAGGGACCGGTTATAGCATAGAATAAAAAATGTGCACGCCTACCTAACTATGGCATTTATGCTTAACACAATTTTTATTTTATTTTGCCTAAGGCTTCAGTCACTTAAATAGCAAAATAGTACATGTGACTGATCATCATAGGGGTAAGTGTCCATTGTAGAGGTTTAACAATGTTAACCACTCCCCTTTATGAATCATACATACTGCCAGCAATCCCAAGTTTAGGGTGCTCTTGGGGTTGACACTCCTGATTGGTGCCAGCAGTGACTACAGGTGTTAGCGGTATGTTTGGGTACTCGAACTTGCTGAAGCTAAACCCTTCTGAGTCTGATCATTCCTAACAGATATGTGATAGAAGTGTAAATCTTACAGAGATGTCCTCATTTACCTTTTCTTTGGGCTAGACATCTCTAGTTTTAACTAGCTTTTCAAAACAAAACTGTTTCAAAATATTGCCTCACAAAGTGATATCCAATGCTGTCTGTCCTTGACCAGGCCTTTATAAATCAGATTTCCTCTTCTTATGGTTTTGGCCTGACAAGCAATATTAAAGGGAACCTGTTGAAATTGACCTAATAAACCACAACCAGTAGGTTGAACCACAACCAATAGATGAACTCCTTCCAGTTCATGTTTCTTCCACGGCCCAGTGTGGTGATTCAGTAAATCAGCTATGAAGTGACATGTAAATCAGTTGTATAAAGTCTTGTATAGAGTTTGTACTGAAGTTTTGTAGTGAACCCCCTCTGCTGTGATTTGCCTCACACACCAATCTTCAGGAGAGACAGTTAGTGATGATCTTTGACATAATTGCATTAAATACAGCAAGGGGAGAGCTTGACTTCAGTGCTTCTGTGCCTCCATGACTTTATACAACTAATTTACATCTCACTTCAAAGTTGATCCATTGGATTCCTCCACACTGGGCCATGAAACAAAGATGATCTGTAAGGTGTTAAGCTACTTGACAACATACTGCTAGTGGTTTATTAAGTCAATTTCTATGATGGCTGCATTAGGAAAAATGACTTATAGTTAAGCAATGTAAGTAAACTTAAGTAATGTCACTGTTATTGCTGCAGCACTGGAAGACGAGGAAATGGGGATTGCACCCCTGAAAAAAAGCGACTATGGTGAATGAGATTTTATTCTAAATCTGCCTGTCAGGATTCTGGGGTAGTGGACCCACCACGAGCGATGACATGAGCTGACAACTGGGAGCAGAGCCTAAGTGGCACCCAGTTTTCAGCAGAGCCCATTGCAATGCGGGTTGGACTTGCTGCGGTGTGGCAGAGACAGAATTGTGGTCATGCAGGAAGTCAGGACAGGCAGCAGAAAATCCGGAGTCGGGAACTGAATCAGAGGTGACAACAGGAAATCACAATCATCACAGGAATAACAACAGGAATGCTTTCTCAGAGGCACGAGGCACAAAGATCTGGCAGGGATTATAGGAAGAGGCTGGCTATTTAACAGGTCAGCAGCTGGCCCTTTAAATTTGACAGAGCCGGCGCACGTGGGCCCTAGGAGACAGGCACGCTGAGTCGAATGAGCCATTGCTGGAGCATGGAGGGGTAAGTGAGACTGCAGCAGGCAAGGAGGGGCACACAGAGGAACACAGGTGCGCCTGCGATCCGAGACATGGGTCGCAGGAGCACCCGTGACACAGCCCCAGTTATTGAGGAAAATTCATTCAGCCAACTAGAATTAAGCATGTATTGTTATATAAACATTTTATCCACAGCATGGTACACAATAAACCTCCAGAAAACATGATTCAGGGTCCAAATCTGCCCCAAAAGAAGCAGGCACACTTGAGAATGAAGTGTGAATTAAGTATACTATAACTGGATTCTGAAAATGTGCACTTTTTTGTAGACAGATTTTTTTTTAATTATTTTTCAACCTCATTAAAAGGGAACTTTACCTTGTGAGCTGTTGTGGGTAAAGCTTTACCGGAAAATTGATTTTCCTTCATTGTATAAAATATTGGGGGGGGGGAATCGCAGGTATCGTTGGGGAGAGATAATTATAAAATATAACTTTTATTATTCACACATTAAAAATGCAACTCTCCAAAAAGGCGTGATTGTGTGTATAGACAGGATAGGAGCATAACACACAGTCGCCAAAGTTTAAGAACGGACTGTTCCACCTCAGAATATAAGGTTAACTGAGTGGTCAGCAGGCAGGTGCATCTACAAGGTCCAAAGATGCTCTTATTGCCCCATATTACATTATATGTACATGGGGTAATTAGGATAATAATTCCCTGTCTGCAATATGTCCTAGTGTGCTACGTGTACTAGTGTCCTAACTTCTCATCTCTCTACCTCTACGCGTTTCGCCCCCTGATTGCGGGGCTCGTCAGGAGACACTTAGAGGATGAGGTACATAGAGTAAGGAATTGTACCCTCAATTATTATAGGACATACAAAGACACAAAAGAAGAACGCTGGCGTCCTGATGGTGGGCGCCAGCGTGTAGTAGTCGTAGCCGCCGGCGCGGCGGAACAGCTGGAGTATAAATCCAGTAAGCTCCGCCCAGTGGGCCAGGCGCGTCGCGTGATTGGAGAATCCAGGCACGTCCAATAGAATCGGTGGGTGGTACTCGTGACGTCACGAAACCACCCCTTCTTGATTTGATTGGTCAATGCACCCGGGTAGGTGTGTCCTAGCTAGCCCAGGCACGCCCATCCAGCGGATGACATCATCGGGCCATCACTACGAGGAGGATCGGCCACATTGACAGTGGGTAACGTCAGGCGCATCCCCTCATCGCTGGAGGCGTGTATGGGTGTAGGTACTCAGGTGAGTATGATGTCTCCGGACCGTGACTGGCAACATGGCAGGGTAAACATGGTGATGTATGGGAAAGATAATACACCCCTGTACATCAATATGTACATAACCAGATAGTCTTGGTTATGGATACATGCAATCAAAATCTGGATGCATCGGACTAATATTCAGATGCATCAGTATGGCACAATAAATGTGTCTGTCAGTAAAGAATCCAAAATAAAGAGCAGTGGTGAGTATAACAAATCAGGGGATATGTAGTACTTTTTGTGATGTCCTAAAAAGATCACAGTAGAGAGGGCTGACTTAAATAAATGGTGCAAAAGAAATGTTATCATTTAAACCATTCGGTTTCACAGATTTCATACGAAAAATCCATTGGGCTTCCTTTCTTAGAATATTGTTATTCCAGTCCCCTCTTCTGGGAGACGGACGGATTTTCTCAATACCCTGAAATTTTAGGGCATCCAGGTTGCCGCCATGGTATTTGTGGACGTGAGTCGCCAGGGGTCTATCTTCTTTTCTTCTGATATTCCCAATGTGGTCCAGAATTCTAACTCTGAATTCTTTGATGGTCTTCCCTACATAGTTCAAGGGGCATGGACATGTGGCTACGTACACAACCCCCATGGTGCGACAGTTGATGAATTCACGGTTCTGATAGGATATCCCCGTCGTGACACTACAGAAGGATTTGCTTTGGTTAATATGTTTACATGCCCTGCAGTCTCCACATCTATAGGTCCCCCTGATCCTATTTTTGTGGAGCCAGGTGTTGTCTGATGCGATCGGTGCTAGATGGCTGTGAACTAGCCGGTCGCCCAAATTCTTTCCCCTTCTGTAGGTAATTGCCGGATGGGTGTCAATTCTGCCCTTTAGATCATTGTCATGACAGAGAATCCCCCAAAATTTTTTTAGTATCTTTTTCACTTCAGGGGCTTTGTCATCAAATGTTCCAATCAGTCTAATCTTATTGTCAGCGTCCTCCTTTTGTCTAGGGGTCAGGAGAGAAGCTCTATCCAGACTCCTGGCGTGGCCTTTAGCCTCATCCAGAACATTTTCAGGGTACCCCCTTTTTAAAAATCTTTTCTTGAGATCTCCCGCCTTCAGGTCAAAATCAGATTGGGAGGAACAGTTTCTCCTGATGCGTAAAAACTGCCCTTTGGGTATTCCCATTTTTAATGCTGGTGGGTGATAACTCTGCCACATTAAAAGGCTGTTGGAGGCCGTTGGTTTACGAAACACAGAAGTCTCCAAACAGCCTTCTCCTGTGATTGTTATGAGAAGATCTAGGAACGAAATAGTCTCCGATTGGATTTCGGAGGTTAAAAGGGAACTTTACCTTGTGAGCTGTTGTGGGTAAAGCTTTACCGGAACATTGATTTTCCTTCATTATATAAAATATTACATCATTTTAGCCAACCATAAACTCAAAGGAGAAAAAAGATGACCCAAGGAGATCTCTCCACAAATTACTTCCCTTTGGTTAGCCTGTTACTAATCCAACTAGTTAGTAGTATTTTTAACACACAATAAAAAGTAAACAGGAAACTACAAGAAAAATAAGGATTTTGTTGCTGGTTGATATTTGTGACATCTGTTCATCATTCAACTGTCTTCCATTTCTATATTAAATATTCATAATAGTAATAAAAAATAATTCTACATCATGTTACATCGAGATTAAAACTATCCTCACCTATATTAACCCATTTTTTTTGGCCATAATGCCAGACCAAGCAAAAAGTTTGTATGTAGACTGCCAACATTAAGAGGAATGTTGGGAATGTGTATACCGATGCATAGAAAAGTGCGATAGAGCCAAAGTAATTTACAAGCTGGATTCCATTCAATGTATGTAAAATAATCACATTGTGGCAGAAGGCAGCTGCAGCGGAAGGTAGCCACCGCAATGAATGGCTGAGATGCAGGAGAACTGGCATTGAAGACGTAATGAGCACCAGTTTAATTTGGCCAATGTTTTTTAATCAAAACTCACATAAGGTTTTTTTACTCTGTAGACTTAGGTCACAAAGAGAGATACTTCCAAACATTTCATAGAGCTCTTTGGCAGACTTTTTTTCTGCACCTGTGGTTGAGTTTAAAGCCAAGGTATCTTCATTTGGCTGTTACTTGACTGTAAGGCTAAACCACTTACAGGTGTTAGGAGGCCATGTGTTAGTCTTTTGACATCTACAAGCATATTTTTTGTAAGTTGTTTAAAAACCTTCACATTTACTTTTAATTATTTTTAAATGTATATTAAAAGTTTCTATTTCCATTTTTTATTTCCTTCTTCTTAGGTTCCCTTAGGTCTTTGAACCCTAGGGAGTCTGATCTTTTATGCATTAAACAGTGCTATACTACTGTACTGCGGTATATTGTGAACATACAGCCTCTGGCGGGCTGTGATAGAGATTGTTAGTTGGCAATCAAGAGGCTCCTCGCTGTCGTGGAAAATCTGACAAAAACGGAATTAGTCCACTGTTAAAACCAGACCTGTCAACCTGTCTACCTCTGAAAAGAATTGTTTTACTCTTTTATACAAATATTTCCAATGTATACAATAAATACCATACCATAAATGAATATTACCACCATGCACTATATATGCCCTTATTTTGCTTCTTAGAAACTAACATTGTCCTAAATTTACTAACAGGCTATAATATCAGTTGAAAAGTCCGTTTACAGGCTCTTCATTCATTTTTCAATGGTATGCCTCTAGAACACTTTCACTTTTAGAAGATGAATCCCAAGTGACAAATATAAGAAGACACTGATTTATCTTGCTTGGTATCTGAATAATGTAGTAAATGTAAAGCTGGAGGCAGAAAAATACTTTTTATATGAAATGTTGAATCAGTGAATTGCAGACCATTTATGTGAATTTTTTTTGTGCTTTTATTTTTAAAGTATAACTATAAATGCATACTGTCATACAGTAAAAAAAAGCATTTCCAACTTACAGTGAAAGAGAATTAAAATAATAAAAAAGCAGTAAATCTAAGATATATAATTTAGGTCAACCATCTGTATATTTGAAATAAACTTCCCTCATGTCTTGAAGCTGATATAAAGGAAATAAATGGATGTACTATGTAATATGTTGCAGCTGTACATTCATGATTTATTATCCAAACACAATAGGAACAGTTCTTCTCTAGCCTTTATCTAAGTATCTAAGAAAATTGATGTAGGTTATGGCCTAAAGATCATACATAGGAAAATAGGAGTCTAAAATATAAAGGGCCTTGTCTGTTATAAAAAAAAATGTGACCATATACAACATTAAAATGCCCTCTCAACTGTGACAGGTCCTCTTATCATAGTCATTTGAATTTGACAAAAAAATATGATGTGCAGGTCTCCTCTTATTTGAATTTGGAAGCAAAGAGTACATAATTCTGCTCAAAGCTAAGTACCGTATTTTTCGGACTTTAAGGCGCACAAAAAATCCTTTGATTTTCTCAGAAATCAAAGGTGTGCCTTTTAGTCCTGTGCGCCTTATATATGAACCGTACTTACAGACAACACATACTTTATAACGTTTAAGAGTGTTTAAGAGCTCTGCGCCACCAATATCCTGCACCAGCCCACACCGTGCACCTGGCACAATACCCCACACTGGCAGGGCCGCAGTGCCACGAGCACCATAGTGCTGACCATGCAGCAATCCTCATTGGCCGCTTGAGTAAGCAATTTTACCCCTATACCTGCCAGCCCTGTAACAGGGGAAAAAGAGGGAGCCACAGAGAACCCCACAGGACTAACACCTGAGGAGGGAAAGAAAAGGGGCAAAGGGAGACAGCTAAACCCCTGCAGCATCACCCTTGCAACATTAACCCCATAGCAGCCCATACCTCTGAGATCCGAGCTCTGTGCACTGGAGCCACGTTTGTCTGGAACTGCAGCTGCCTTGAACTATGCACAGGTCTGCCACCTGCTGGTCATTCATCCTTATAATCAGGTGCGCCTTATAATTCGGTGCACCTTATATGTACACCTAGATGTTTTAGTAGGCATTTATTGATGGTATACGAAAAATACAGTACATCAATAGTGATTTTGGTGAAGTCTAATTTAGGTCAACCCATGTGTGCTTACATTTGCTACCTTAGATTGAGTTAAGCTCTTTGATACACTACACAACAAATACAATCTATAAGCTTGCTATATATTGGAAAGCATGCAACACACAGCTCAGAATTATACATCAATTGTGAAAATAAAGACATTTTTATATTAAAAGCACTGAAATAAAATGGCATTTTCAAATGTCTTAAGAGGTCCAAAGCTTTCACATCACTTCACCAAAATATATTGTATTTACTATAGATAAGTATTTGGGTGGAATATTTAGTCTTTGTCAGTCACTACAATAATCAATAACCTTGTCTACTTTTTTGTGCTTCATTTTTTAGCAAAACATTGCATTGTACTTTTCTTCGTGGATAGTAAGAGTGATGGAAGATGAAGGGTTTTTACTGTGGTTGACTGACATGGAGAGCAGAAGAAGGAAGGAGAAGACCATATGAGAAGGACCTCCTCTAAACATCTGATGCTATATGACTCTCATTGCCTATGGTAAAAACTCTTCTTATTGCTATGGATACAAACCAATGACATCTTTTAGACATTGTATAACTATAGAGCAGTGGTGGCGAACCTTTGGCACGGGTGCCAGTGGTGGCACTCAGAATGCTCTTTGTGGACACTCAAGCTACAACCCCAGCACAGAGTTTACCAGGGCTCAAAGAAACTAACATCAGTCCCACGCAAGTCAAGATTTACTAATCTCAGTACTATTTTAACCCTTTAATTACTAAGGACATATCTCTAATGTCTCAATAGGGTGGCACCACAGTGACCAAGCCTGTAACAGATACGTCCTGGATCATATGAGCCATAACTTTGGATCCCTGGCACCTAAAATTCCTTGGCTGCTTGGGACTGAAAGAAAAGCATGAAGGTGTGGAGAGGACCAGATTATCTTTGAAGGTCCTCCTGATGGCCCCATGACTATTCCTGTACAGCAGGACCCTGGAGAGAAGCTACCGTGCAAGTCTGAATTTCCCCTCCTGTTTTCAGTTGTGTTGGTGTCCTCAGGAGGAGTACATGTGCAGATTTTGGTTGTAGTCTGGGCACTAGGTATCTAAAGGTTCGGCATCACTGCTATAGAGGCTCTTCTATACAGTGAATCTTCTCTTTAATTATCTAATCAAGAGGTGGTAAGACCTGAACATAATTTAGGGGAAGATGGACATGTCACAGCCATGAGGAAATAGAGTGAAGTTCTGCGGTGGGAGTAGTTACAGGACTTGTTTGGATGGTTCTTTAATTTGAAGCACTGGTTAGAAGTATGTTATTTTAAGATCATATTTGTTTATGCTTTTAATAAAAATGTCCACTATAATCAATCAAGTCAACCTTGGAGTAAGAGCCTCTAACAGAAGTCGGGAGGTTGGTGGTTGACCATAGCAGCCAGGCGAAATAAGTTGAAGGGAGGAGACCAATCTTTACATGTGTTGTCTATGTAGAGAAGGAACATATTTCTGCTTATAACCCTTTCCCTAAAGAACTACCGCATACTCCTTGGAGTCCATAGATGTTTTTCATTCTTGTCTCCTGCACTATGTTTCTGGCTTATGCTTCACTCATCCAAAAAGCCAATACTTCATTAAAAGCTTAAGTGCTACTTTAAAGCATATGCTAACTAAGTCTGATGGTTAAATAACTTTCTTATTATTTTTGAGTCTCCTTTTTGTAGGTAAGTACAATGAACTGGCCTCAGAGCTGGAGGAGACATTGCTGTACAGACAGCAAGCACAATATGCTTTAATCAGGAGTTAGTAGGTAAAAGCACATCTCCAGCTAGAAAAATCATTGGTGCAGCAACTCTAAATTTGGTCCTAGTTATACAACAGATTTTACAAGCTTTCTCTGGAAAGTCAATTTTAAAAGCTGCCAAAAATCCTTATTCCTGTATATCTCTTGACAATAGAAAAGGGCTAGAGCATTTCAGTGAATTGTAACAATGGATGTGAAACGAACAGGAGAGTTGATAAAATAAGCACAATTTCTTTTTGTAAAGAATTTTGTGCTAGAATAGAAAATATTAACCTTAACCATTATCAGTGCTTATTTTTTATAGAAAAACATCTTGGCACCATCTATAAACCTAAAGCACTTTGAGACTGTTACATCTATTTTTACATTTTCTTGCAATACCTCAGTAATGGCTTACATTGGTTGTCTGATTTAGAAAATCACACAAATATCCTACTAGAGAATTTTAGGTTAATAGATGGAAGTCCCTTTATTGACATCCTCATTTGTGAGCCAAGGTGTAAAGTGGCTTTTAAGAGAGCATCATTATAGGGGACCCAACATATCCATGCATTACACAATAACTCATTGATTTTAATGAGCAGCAAGCCATTGTGTATTTTCCCAATGCCAGTGCTCTGGACTATTTACTCATTAAAATATATCATTAAAACATGGCCTCATGTTTAAATGAAATGTATTTCTAGGTATATTTAAGGGGTTTTTTTCTTTCTTTTTTTCACTACCTGCAGATAAATAACTAATATAGTTTAGTTTGCTTATGAGTTTATTTATAGGCTATTATTTGTAGGTATCCATATTCTGGTGAATATATGTGCATGGTACATGTCGAAAACATTTCTTCATAGGATCCAATGCATATCTCCAGACATCCATTCCTGGTGATCCTCATGGTTCAGAATACTTTTAACAAAAGACTAGGCAAGATGCATGCTCTTATAATCATCTAATAAAACTAAATTCAATAATTCATCTGTCAAGATGGAAAAGAAGGCCTATACATCCAATAACCTTATTCCCTGCCTAAATGCCAACCCTGTGCTAAATCAAAGGAGACAACTGGGCAACATTCCCTACTCTGTGTTCATACACCGAACAGCAAGTAAAACAAATTAAAGATACAGACATAACAAATAGCAAGCTCAGGCAAACCGAGTCAAAACAAAGATGGTGGCGAGGTACAGAATCTTAAGGCAAAGATACAATCAAGAGTCACATATACAGCAAAAAAGTAATAAACAGAGCAAAATGACTTGTAAACAAGCATCTGTATGTAGTTGAGTAAGAAATATATGCAGCGACTAGACCCTGTCCCAAAAGCTAGGTGAAAAACCCAACACATTGAGGAGCAAGTAGACACCCTTTCCCAGCTGAGAATAGTCAAACAAGCAGCCCTCGGCAGAGCCTACACATGGCAGTGAAACTACAAGAAGACTACACACTGACTACACCATTAAAAAAATTATACATTTACATTTCTTTCTGAGATTGGTACTGGAGTTTTAAACTTTTTATGTTGTCGCTACATCATCTCTTTAGGGGTAGGGGTGGGAGGAGGTAATAGGGATTTACCTATAATAGGGATGTAATCTAAATTAGATAAATAGAGTAAGTATTGGTATATTGTTTTAAAAAAAAGCTATATTAGTCGCATTTACTTCAGATAAACGTGTTGTTTGCTTAACACAAACTGTTAACTTTAGGTCCTATCTAAATTTCCTATAGGACAGTGATGGCGAACCTTTTAGCGGCCGAGTGCCCAAAAAGAGACAAAAAAACCCCCTTATTTATTGCAAGGTGCCAACAAAAAATTAAAGCAGTAACTTACTGCTCCCTGTTCTTCAACAATCATATTGGCCTCCTGAGGACAGCAACACAGTAGAAAGATGGAAAATTTGCATAATTTTAGCTTCTTTCCAGTGTCGCTCTGTAGACCTGTAGGGGCCAGCAGGAGGTCCTCCAAAGATAATTCAGTCCTGTCTATTTATTCTCCCTCTTCCTACAGTCCCAAGTAGTGAGATAAGTATCAAAATATGACTGAAAGCAGCATCTTTTAAGTTGCTTGGAACAGCAGGAAGATTCATCGAGTCCTGTCTGGTGTGCTGGGGCGATGGCCCGGGTGCCCACAGAAAGGGCTCTGAGTGCCACCTCTGGCACCCGTGCCATAGGTTCGCCACCACTGCTATAGGACATAGGAGCATAGGAGGATTGTTCTTTTATCATTGTAGAATCATTTTCATCTTTAGGTTTCACTGTACATTTTACATTAAAATAATTAAAATATATGCTTACATATACTCCTTTAAGTGTTTTTTTCACATGTTCTCACAAGGATTGTCTAATTTTGTTTGTAGGTATCACATAATATTTAATCTAATGCTAAAAATAAATGTGATTTGGGTACAGCAAACTGCTCAGGGATGCAAGTTAGAGGTAATAGATGCTGCATATGTATGAATCATATTTGCATATAATTAGTATAATAGGAATAATGAAGACACAATTTGCATTATGATGTGATGGAGACACACATACCTTCCAGCCAAACACTTGTTTCTAAACATGTAGGACAGCAACATTATTACAACATCATATAAAATCAAATATTCCCAATTTGATTAGAAAGCAAAATGACATTTTCCTATCATTTTTAGCCAAGTGATAAACATTGTTTATATCAACAAACATATGATGACTACACCTGTAGACACAAAGGCACCACTAAACCATTAAAAGAATAATATAAGATGTTAATTTTACATAATATTTATTATATTTTGTGTGAAAACAGTGTAACCTGTATTTTTCATAAATACTGGAAAACAGTAGACACCCGGGAAATTGGGAAAAGTTGTAGAACCTGCAATTCAAATTAACCCACACAAAATAAATACTTCATTAAAATCTTTAATGATTCCTTTTGATGGCTGTATTGATAAAAAATCAGTTTGCAAACTTATTTGCAACTCACCTGAGGTCAGTCCAATGATACTAATGGAGTCCTGCATATAAAATTTTACTTGGACTGCCCTGCTTGCTTGTTGTTGACTAACAGGTCATACTGCTACACACATGCTACCTTATGGAATTAGAATTTAGAGACCATCTGCCAAAATTCAATGACAGACACATATAGCTTCCGTTATTTTCACCTCCAGGGGCTGTCAGAAAGGTAGGTAGGAAGTTGTACACAGTCCCTTGTTGGAATGTTCAGTGAGAGAGACAGATGGGGGCTGTGTGTGACTCAGCATGACTACATTATTAACCACTCCTTCATGATAGGTGGGGGCTGAGAGAGACCTGACCTATGAAGAGAAACCAACCTCTGGCTGCCCCAGGAATTGTCATCAGATAGTCACATGTCTCTCTTATTTATGAGGGGGGGCGGGGCTTAGCAGTGCCAGAATCAGTGAGAAGGTGGGTTATACAGACTGTATACTGTAGCTCCCCACCTCCATGACTGCAACATAAAAATAAAAATTCTTTTTTAGATGAATGGTGGCTCTAATTCCATGGATAGGAGCATCAGTTGATCATAAAAGAAAGCTAGAAGGTACTTTGTGGGGTTTTTTTGTGGGGGGGGGGGAGTTCCTGGTGACACGTTCTCTTTAAACCCTTTTAAGCATTTTCGCATGTTTTTATAAAAAAAAAATAATATAACATTATAATCATATCTGGCCTAGCAGTAGGGGTTCATAACCAATATGTATAGGTTTTTGCACTAATTCACAGGGGTACTGTAGGTACATGTTTGTATATTCTTATGATGCATAGGTAACAAGAATATAATAAAAACACCAAATTAATACATAAAATGAAAACTAGAATCTAGAACTAGTATTTACACAGGTTAACAAATTGTTACAACCACAGGAATCTTCCAAATATGATGGTTTCCAAAAAGAATCTAACTATGCTCTTAGAGGGCGATTTATAAAACATTAAATATTTATTTTCTCATTATTATATCACCTACATGATAAGACGAGATGATAAAAGGTTTTAGTATCAAGCATTTAGAATTTTTGTCAAGCTCGGGGCTCGGATAACCTACCAGCAAGGATGTGGCCCTGCTGAGGGAAGGGCAATATAAACGTCATACTGCTCTAAGTCCTTTGTACATTATACTAGGACACAGGACGGCGGAGGAGTCAACCCTCCTGGCATTCTGACTATTCCCAGGAGGTGTTCCAATAAATGATCTTTTTAAATAAGTATTTAATGTAGTTTGTTGAATATAAATCACAAAACACTCTAAAAAAAATAGACATGTTTGGCTGAAACTGTAACTGTCAATACTATGGATGCAGTGCATTGGTACCAGCTCTTTGTGTTCCTCCTGCCGCCCCTAACCCATATGCTGGATATAATAAATATTAAGTCTTTTTAATATACCAGTGTAGTGCTCCAGATCATGCAATTGTGGCAACAGGTGTGGACCTTTTGCTGCTCCTTCTGGAACCTGAGCCCGTGTACATCCGTCCTCCGTGAGACCTCCTGGTGCCTCCAAGCTCCCCTCAGAAGTCACCATATATGCCGTGACATAGAACAGAAACAAGATGTACCAGAGCTCACTAACCTCAAAGCTAATCCGCGCAGACAAGGCCCCCCACTCATTGGCTTGGATAACAGGTGCGCGCTTCACAGCCCTGCATGTGCAATAGACTGTTTTATCATTGATCTGCGGGGGCCGGATTAAGGGTTGGTGGGGGCCCCCTGGGCGGCTAAAATTGGGGAGGCCCCCCCTGTGTGCACTGATCTGGAAGTACACTCTTCCTGCACACTATCCACGAGTAACACCGCTACATACAGCCGCCTGATCCCCATTAATACATCTATACTACAGCCGGAGCCGCCTCGCCACCCAGTACACACTACATACAGCCGCCGCTCCCCCAGTCACCAGCTACATACAGCCACAGCCGCTCACCCCCAGTTAACACAGATACAACACCGCCTCGCCCCCAGTAATACACAGCTATCACAGCCGCCTCACCCCCGTAACACAGCTCACACAGCCGCCTCCCCCCCATTACCACAGCTACAAAACAGACGCCTCATCCCCAGTAACCAGCTACATACAGCCCCCTCGCCCCCAGTAAACACAGCTACATACAGCCCCGCCTCACCTCACCCCCAGTCACTAGCTAACATACGCCCCGCTCACCCCCAGTAACACATCTCATACAGCCGCCTCGCCAGTAACACAGCTACATACAAGCCACCTCACCTCCATACACAGCTACATACGCCGCCTCATCTCCCCAGTAACACATGGTACATACAGCCACCTCACCCCCATTAACACAGCTACATACAGCCCAACGCCGCCTCGCCCCCATAACACCCCGCTCCTCCCGCCGCCTCGTCCCCCAGTAACACAGCTATACACACCGAGCCGCCTCACCCCCATAACCAGCTAACACATCACCGCCTCAACCACCCAGTAACCACGGAGCTACATACAGCCGCCTATCCCAGTAACACATAGCTACATAACAGCCACCTCGCCCCAGTAACAACAGCTACATACAGCCCCGCCTCACCCACCATTTCACTCAGCTACATACAACAGCCGCCCTCACCACCCATAACACAGCTACATACAGCCACCTCACCCTCCATTAACACAGCTACATAAGCCCGCCCCTCATCCTCCCAGTACCACAGTCTACAGACAGCCACCCTCCCCCCAGTAACACAGCTACATACAGCCGCCTCGCCCCCCTAACACCGCTACATACAGCCGCCTGTCCCCCATTGCCAGTACACCGCGCATACGCCGCCCTCGCCCCCAGTAACATCGCTACAAAGCACAGCCTCCTCGCCCCCGTAACACAGCTACATACAGCCGCCTCATCCCCAGTAACACAGCCGACTACAGCCGCCGTCGCCCCCAGTAACACCGCTACCCACAGTGGCCTCCTCACCCCCCCTTAAACACATCTACATACATCGGCCTCATCCCAGTACACAAGGCTACATAACCGCTGCCTCACCCCCGTAACACAGCTCATACAGCCGTCTCATCCATATTAACACACTACCTAGCCGCCCCTCATCCGTATTAACACCGCTTACATACAACCGCCTCACCCCCATCACACATCTACATTAAAAAAAACAGCCGCTTTCATCCCCGTAGTAAACACATCTACAACAGCCCCTCATCACCCCCAGTAACACAGCTAATACATACCGCCGCCTCACCCCCAGTAACACACTAAATCAGACGCAAACGCCCCCAGTTAACACAGCTACATAACAGCCGCCTCACCCCGAGTAACCAGCTAACCATACAGCCGCATCACCCCCAGTACAGCAGGCACATAACAGCCGCATCACCCCAGTAACACAAGCTACCTACAGCGCATCCACCCCCATTAACACAGCTACCATACAGCCGCATCACCCCCAGTAACACATCTTACAACGCCAGACAGCCGCCTCGCCCCCGTAACACAGCTACATACAGCCGCCTCGCCCGCCCAGTAACACGCTACATACACCAACCTCGCCCCCACATAACACATCTCCAATACAGATCCGCATCACCCCCATAACACAGCTACTACAGCCCCTCATCACCCCCATAAAACCACTACATACAGCCTCTCTCCCCCCTTAACAACAAGTCTACATTACAGCCTCCTCACCAGTAACACGCTACATACAGCCGCCTCGCTCACAGTAACACAGCTACATACAGCCGCCTCGCCGCCCCCAGTAACAACAGCTACATCCGGCCCCCTCACCCCCAGTAACACAGGCTACATAAGCCGCCGCCTCACACCCCCAGTATTACAGCTAATACAGCCGCTCTCCCTCCCCAGTAACCCAGCTACATACGCCACCTCCCCCAGTAACACAAGCTTACATCAGCCGCCCTCATCCCCATTACACAGCTACATCAGCCACCATCATCCCCAGTAACACCGCTACAACACATGCCTCTTCCCGTACACGCTACATACAGCAGCGCCTCACCCCCCCAGTAACACAGCTCCATACACAATGCCTCTCCAGTAACACAGCTACATAAGCCGCCTCATCCATCCCCATAACACAGCTACATACAGACCGCCGCCGCACCCCCATTAACACGCTACCCTACAGCCGCCTCATCCCCAGTAACACAGCTACTCCAGCCGCCTCATCCCCAGGAACACAGCTACATACAGCCGTCTCATCCCCAGTAACACAGCTACATACACTGCCTCGCATAACACACCTACATACAACACAAGCCCGCCTCAATCCCCATTAAACACAGCTACATACACTGCCTCTCCAGTACACAGCTACATACACCCGCCTCGCCCCCCAGTACACCCTACATCAGCCCCGCCAGCCTCGCCCCCCAGTAACACACCTACCTACAGCTGCTCGCCCCAAGATACAACACACAGCAAATAACACACACTTCAGTATATACAAGCAGTTTTCCACAGACACATCGGGAAATAAACACCCACATTCAGTATACGGAGCATATACAACATACCATATACACCGCATATAAACATAAACATCATCATATATATATCTTATATATACTATTTATATATTTTAATGTGCACATATTATCTTATACAAATATATCGTGTATAAAAAGTAAATTCATATATATACCGTATATACATATATAGACAGTAATCATATATACACATTACAATTCTACTATATTAGACAGTATGGCATATATACACCTATACACAGTAGATACACTATAGACAGTATATGCATGTATACCATATACACACAGTATATACACTATACACAAGTAGATGCATATATACACATATACAACAGATAATACATATATAGAGCGAGATGCATATAAACACAGTATTAAATCTATAGACAGTAAGCATATCTACACACAGTAGTGCATTTATACACATATACACAGTATATCACATCATATATAAATATCAGATAAGACATATGAGTGTCAAAAATACTACCTTACCCTTTTAGGATGACTGGCTTTTCGGGTTCAGGCGGGTCTTCGCTTGGGGGGGTCGGTCAGTTGCTGGTTTGGACTGGAGAGGGGGAGGTCGCATGTTCGGCCGGGTAGTAGGAGCGGAGTCAGCCGCTTGTTCCGCGTGGGGGGAGGGGGGCGGAGGACGTCATCCGCTGCTTGTTTCTGCGCGGGGAAGGGGGGGGAAGAGCGGAGGACGGTCGCTGCTGCTTGTTCCGCCGGGGGGAGGATGGACGGCAGCTGCTTGTTCTGCCGGGGGGGGGGGGGGGGGGGTTGTAGGGATAGCGAGGGCGACGCGCTGCTTCTTGTTTCCCCGGGGGGGAGGAGGACGGAGGAGAACGCTTCCTTATTCAGCTTGGGGGGGGGGGATGTGGTGGATGCGAGCGGAGGATGGCCCTTGATCCGCCGCTGGAGGGGGGGGGTTCGAGGAGCGGATGATGGGCGTCTTGTTTCGGTGCGGCGGGTGGGGGATTTGGAGTGGAGAAGGGCGCTTGTTCCGCTGGGGGGGGGGGAGCGAGGACATCCGCATTTCTGGGGGGTTGGGGAGCGGAGGACGGCCCCACATTTCTGGGGGGGTTGGGGACGGAGGGCTAACCGCTTGTTCAGGCGGGGGAAGGGGGGTTGCGGAGGGCGTGCCGCTTGTTCGGGCTGGGGAGGACGAGCGCGAGCGGGTTTACGAGCGCGCGGGGTGCCTAACCATGCAGCGAGTTGGGCGGGCAGGGAGGTGGGAACCTGTGCGGGGGGCAAGACGCCTCGCCATGCGTGGGCGTCACCGTGCCGTGGTCGGGGCGGGACAGCTCTGGGAGTGGCGGTCGAGGACTGGCCAAGGAGGGGGGGGTGAACTCTGTTGGGGGCCCCCTGGGGTGCAAGATGGTGGGGGCCCACGGGGCTCTAGCCCGGGAGCCCCGCCTATAAGCCGCCCTGATCTGACTTCCTGCCTAAAAACTTTGTCAGACAGTAGGTGTTCTCCTTGAGGAGAGTGCCCAATTAAGGCCACCTTAAAGCATGTGGAGACCTAAAGCCATAAAATGATCCACTAGGGAATTCTGGGAAGTATGCAAAAATGTTTTCCAAGTTGTTAAATGGAAAACAATGCCTCCTTTTTACCTTGAAAGGGAACGCCCTTAAGGCATATGGTGCAAACACTTTAATAATGTGGGCCCCCAATAACCACTACTTAATTAGTGTAATTAATCAATTAAAAGTTTTAATAACTTCAAACATAACGGGTTAACACTAAGGAAATCAATTTATTATAAGTACCTATTTATTTTATAGATATGCAGTGGAAAATAATATACTGTAGGATGATGAAGCATCATTCAGAACCACTAACTCATTCACTAATTAATTCCAATTATAGTGAATTAAAGGCTTTTTTTCTATAAATGTAATAACTTTGCTACGTGCCTAATTATAGTAAATAAGGGGAAGAGGAAGCACAAACTGTATTAATCTATATAAAAACAAAAATATATATATATATATATATATAGATAAGTATGAGAGAGAGAGAGAGATTTGATTATGTTGTTTGTATATACAAAACTTAATCCATATGCTGTCTAGGTAGAATAAGATTGATTGTCTAAACTCATCCGCCTAGAAATAAGCTTTTTTGGATTGGTTGTCTCTGAGCAAATTTAGGGAGAAAGGGGAACAGCACAGAAATGGCAGGTATACCAATGCCCCTGCCCTGTGCAATCTCCCGTATTTTTCGGACTATAAGGCGCACCGGATTATAAGGCGCACCTTCAATAAATGCCTGCTAAAATTCTATGTTCAAATATAAGGCGCATCTGATTAATAAGGATGATGACCAGCAGGTGCAGACCGTGCACAGTTCAAGGCAGCTGTTCATATAAAGGCAACTGGACTATAAAGCGCACTTATAAGACATTTGTTATAATAATTTATAATTTTGTAACTTACTTTCAAATATGTCTTGTGTCACTGGATTTTTCCATCAATGTGGGGCAAGTTTCCTAGAACGTATACAACTTTTTAATTTCATTTTTTTTTTGGAGGTGGTGGTGGAAGAAGTTCAAGAAGCATCAATTTGGGATTGAAATTTTCTTTTTTATACAGCTTTTACAGTTTTTTTTTGGGAGGGGGGGATTTTTGGACTTGCGATGCAATACATTTTATTTATTGTTAAACATGTAACAATCCCAATCCCTGAAGCACTGGTGATAAACTTTGTGTACAGCCGCTCCGTGCCTGTGCAGATACTTCCCTGAACATGTGCACCAAATGTCGAAAAGAGTTAAATACCTTTGAGCCCAAATAATGACCTTTTGTGTTCACTGAAACTCCAATAAGAATAGAGATATGTTAAGTTATAACTATCCAATTCCTATCTAGAAGCATTAGCCATTTCAGGCGGAACAAAGAGATGTCAAAATGATTGATGTACTTCCATGGAATAATTTGAATCAGCAGATTTTCTACATTGCATGAAACAATTCTCCTATACTTCTATCTATTGCTTATATGGGGAATTTTAGGATGTTCCCTACACTAATTGTTATTATTAAAGTTGTTTAATGTACATTTTAACACATTTCTTAAAAGCAAACTGACGGAGCATGCAGTAACACCCTGTGCCTCAAACCTTGGGGGCAACAACTAATCTAAAACATAATTGTAATATATTATCTAGTGATTGAAGTACTATGACTTACTCTTGTTATGTTTACGTATCAGAGTGGTGGCTGACCTATGGCCAGGTGGGCACACAACCTTGTCCAGCGCAGACAGGGTTTAAGCATCCTCCCTGTGGAGCACACGTAGCTGAGACAGACTGTAGGGGAGGTCTTCAACACCTGTCTGGTAACTCTTGCAAACGAATGCATGGGACTGCAGGATGATTGACAAGGTGCAAACAGGGTCAGTTTATGGAGCTTCTGCTCTGAACCCTATGATTCTTCCTGTTGGGAGGTTCTGGGAGAAAGTGAATAATGATAATCATATTTTCCCTTTTCTTTCAATTTTATTGATGTCCTCTTTAAAGTTGTTGCAGACAGTAAGCTGTAATAAAGAGTGTACATAAGTTGCATTGGCACTTTGAGTTGTGCACTCATCTAGTAAAATAACGTGCCAACTTGGAGTCTACTTTTGTTAGACATACAGTTAAACATTATTTACAGAAGTACACTACCATGTCAACATGTGGTGAACAGACAATTAGCAGCGTAGTGGGATGAAGTCCTTTTATGGGAGCAACTGCCATTCCACCACCAGCCAAGTAGCCAGGAGCCCGCAAGGCCAGGGCATCCCTTAGCTTGGCCAGGCCGCTGTCCTGCATTGGGGCCATGGTATAGCTTGAGGTCCTGGCAACCACATGAGGTCTGTAGAGGGGCCTAGTTTCCATTGTGACTCTGGCTGCTGAAAAAACTTATTACGTAAAGGGCAAAAGATCGTAAACTAGAGATGGTCCATGTTACAAACAGCTCCTAACAGCTAGTACAATATGGTGGAGATGGTTCACCTCCTGGGAATAGTCAGAATGCCAGGAGGTGTTCCAATAAATGATCTTTTTAAATAAGTATTTAATGTAGTTTGTTGAATATAAATCACAAAACACTCTAAAAAAAATAGACATGTTTGGCTGAAACTGTAACTGTCAATACTATGGAGTGCAGTGCATTGTGTACCAGCTCTTTGTGTTCCTGCCGCCCCTCACACATAGTGCTGGATATAATAAAAGATTACAGTCTTTTATAATATCCAGTGTGAGCTCCAGATCCTGCATTGTGCAACAGGTGGGACTTTTGCCTGCTCCATTTCTGACCTGGGCTGTTACACCCCTCCTTAGACATCCTGGTGCCTCCAAGCTCCCTCAGAGTCCCCATATTGATCCTGAGCATAGCACAGAACAAGATGTACCAGAGCTCCCTAACTCAAGCAATCCCGCAGACAAAGCCACCCACATTGGCTTGGATAACAGGTGCGCGCCACAGCACCTGCATTGTGCAATAGACTGTTTTATCATCTGACTTCTGCCTAAAAACTTTGGTCAGACAGTAGGTGTTCTCCTTATGGAGAGATTGCCAATTAAGGCCACCTTAAAGGCATGTGGAGACCTAAAGCCATAAATGATCCACTAGGGAATTCTGGGAAGTATGCAAAAATGTTTTCCAAGTTGTTAAATGGAAAACAATGCCTCCTTTTAATACCTTGAAAGGGAACGCCCTTAAGGGCATATGGTGCAAGCACTTTAATAAATGTGGGCCCATACCCAACTACCTTAATTAGTTGTAATTAAATCAATTAAAAGTTTTAATACTTCAAAACATAACAGGGTTACACTAAGGAAATCAAGTTTATTATAAGTACATATTTATATTTATAGATATGCAGTGGAAATATAATATACTGTAGGATGCGAAGCATCATTCAGGAACGCACTAACTCAATTAGCACTAATTAAATTCAATTATAGTGAATTAAAGCTGCTTTTTTTCTATTAAATGTAATAAACTTTGCTACGTGCCTAATTATAGTAATAAGGAGGACAGGAAGCACAAACTGTATTATATCTATATAAAACAAACAAATATATATATATATATATATATATATATATATATATATGAGAGAGAGTAGCACTAATTAAATTCAATTATAGTGAATTAAAGCTGCTTTTTTTCTATTAAATGTAATAAACTTTGCTACGTGCCTAATTATAGTAATAAGGAGGACAGGAAGCACAAACTGTATTATATCTATATAAAACAAACAAATATATATATATATATATATATATATATATATATATATGAGAGAGAGAGAGAGAGAGAGAGAGATTTATTATGTTGTTTGTATATTACAAACTTATCCAGTATGCTGTCTAGGTAGAATAAGATTGATTGTCATAAACTCATCCGCCTAGAAATAAGCTTTTTGGATTGGTTGTCTCTGAGCAAAATTTAGGGAGAAAAGGGGAACAGCACAGAAGGAGGCAGGTATACACATGCCCCTGCCCTGTGCAAACTTACCCGTATTTTTCGGACTATAAGGCGCACCGGATTATAAGGCGCACCTTCAATAAATGCCTGCTAAAATGTCTATGTTCAAATATAAGGCGCATCTGATTATAAGGATGAATGACCAGCAGGTGGCAGACCTGTGCACAGTTCAAGGCAGCTGTTCATATAGCAGACCTGTGCACAGTTCAAGGCAGCTGTTCATATACAAGGCACACTGGACTATAAAGCGCACCTTATAAGTACATTTGTCATAATAAATTTATATAATTTGTAACTTACTTTCAAATATTGTCTTGTGTCACTGGATTTTTCCATCAATGTGGGGCAAGTTTCTAGAACGTATACAACTTTTTAATTTCATTTTTTTTTTGGATGGGTGTGGAAAGAAGTTCAAGAAGCATCAATTTGGGGATTGAAATTTTCTTTTTATGTAACAGCTTTTACAGTTTTTTTTTTTGGGAGGGGGGATTTTTTGGACTTAGCGATGCTAATTACATTTTAATTTTATTGTTAAACATGTAACAATCCCCAATCCATGAAGCCACTGGTAGGTATAAACTTTGTGGTACAGCCGCTCCGTGCCTTGCAGATACTTCCACTGAACATGTGCACCAAATGTCGAGAAAGAGTTAAAATACCTTTGAGCCCAAAAATAAATGACCTTTTGTGTTCACTGAAACTCCAAATTAGAGAATAGAGAATATGTTAAAGTTATAACTATCCAATTCTAGAAAGCATTAGCCATTTCAGGCTGGAACAAAGAGATGTCAAAATGATTGATGTGACTTCCATGGAATAATTTGAATCAGCAGATTTTCTACATTGCATGAAACAATTCACTCCTATACTTCTATCTATTGCTTATATGGGGAATTTTAGGGATGTTCCCTACAGCTAATTGTTATTTAAAGTTGTTTTATGTACATTTTAACACATTCTTCTTAAAAGCAACTAGACGGAATGCAGCCTAACACCCTGTGCCTCAATACCTTAGGGGGCTAACAACTAATCTAAAACATAATTGTAATATCATTATCTATTATGTTGAAGTACTATGACTTTACTCTTGTTTATTGTTTACCAGTATCAGAGTGGTGGCTGACCTATGGCACAGGTGGGCACACAACCATTGTCCAAGCGCAGACAGGGTTTAAGGCATCCTTAGGCAACTGTAGGAGGAGGTCTTCAACCCTGTCTGGTAACTCTGTGCCAAGACGAATGCCATAGGACTGCAGGAGGAGTGACAAGGTGCAAACAGGGTCAGTTACTGGAGCTTCTGCTCTGAACCCTATGATTCTTCCTGTTTGGGAGGTTCTGGGGAGAAAGTGATAATGATAATCATAATTTTCCCTTTTTCTTTCAATTTTATTGATGTCCTCTTTAAAGTTGTTGCAGAGCAGTAAGCTGTAAATTAGAAATGAGGTAGTACATAAGTTGCCATTTTGGCACTTTGCAGTTTGGTCACTCAGTCTATAAAAAAATACGTGCCCAACTTGGAGTTTCATACGTTTGTTAGACATACAGTTAAACAGTTATTTACAGACAGTACACTACCATGTCAAACATGTGGTGAACAGACAATTAGCAGAAGTAGTGGGATGAAGTCCTTTTATGGGACAACTGCCATTCCACCACCAGCCCAAGTAGCCAGGAGCCACAAGGCCAGGGCATCCCTTAGGCTTGGCCCAGGCCGCTGTCCTGCAGTGGGGCCATGGGTATAGCTTGAGGTCACATGGTCAACCACAGGTCTGTAGAGGGGCCTTAGTTTCCATTGTGACTCTGGCTGCTGAAGGAGACCATTGCCGACAGGCCTCGAATCAGGGAAAGAAGCGCAAGGAGAACAGTTGATCCCCGCATGCTGGACTGCTGTCGTGACGCTGCCACGCTCCTCATGTCCTCAACTCAATGGTGCAGGTTTGATGTTAACCAACTGCTGGATATTACAGGAATCCTCCGGGTGCGCCACTAGGTACGGTAAGAGTGTGACGGAGAGAAGAGAGCAATGTGCTGCGGAAGCGGGTGGAGGAGACGGAGGGGAGACAGGGAGGGAGAGGGGAAAAGGGGGGATTCACTGAGGCAGCCACTTCGCTGGCGCCATCTTGGATTACCACCATCCTTGCCGTTTCTTTTTTCAATATATAATTATGCTCTTCCATTGAAAAAATTAGGAAACTCTGGCTGCTGAAGGAGACCATTGCCGACAGGCCTCGAATCAGGGACAGAAGCGCAGGGAGAACAGTTGATACCCGCATGCTGGACTGCTGCCTCGACGCTGCAACGCTCCTCATGTCCTTAACTCAATGGTGCAGGTCTGATGTTAACCAACTGCTGAATCTGATTCTGTGCTCCCGGATCTCCACTCGGGTCCCGATAGTACAAGAATCCTCCGGGTGCGCCACTAGGCACGGTAAGAGTGTGACGGAGAGAAGAGAGCAATGTGCAATGTTCAATATATAATTATGTTCTTCCATTGAAAAAATTAAGAAAATGTGGCTCTCCAATTTCCCACACCGGTACTGTCCAATAAAAGGCTTGTCTTTATTTTCAAAAGGTGGGATACATCATATGGATAACAACAAACTAGGATTGTGGCTCTCCAATTTCCCACACCGGTACTGTCCAATAAAAGGCTTGTCTTTATTTTCAAAAGGTGGGATACATCATATGGATAACAACAAACTAGGATTTATGCATTTCAACGCTATTGTGTCTTAATTATAATCCCAAATTAATCCAAATTTGTTAATTTGGGATTATGATTAAGATGCGGTAGTGTCGAAATGCATAAATCCTAGTTTGTTTAATGTTTGTCTTCATGGAGTCAAGGACCTGAAGGCGTACACCACCGCATGGCCTCTTTTCAAAAGGTGGGATACATCATATGGATAACAACAAACTAGGATTAGCGCATTTCAACGCTATTGTGTCTTAATTATAATCCCAAATTAATCTAAATTTGTTAATTTGGGATTATGATTAAGATGCAATAGTGTCGAAATTCATAAATCCTAGTTTGTTGTTATCCATATGATGTATCCCACCTTTTGAAAATAAAGACAAGCCTTTTATTGGACAGTACCAATGTGGGAAATTTGAGTTCCGCTTTTTCTTAATTTTTCAGTGTTTGTCTTCATGGAGTCGAGGACCTGAAGGCGTACACCCCCGCATGGCCTCACTGCTTGAAGGTGATTGGGTGAGCGAACCAGACATAACCTTTTTTTTGTTTGTTATGCTCTTCCATTATCCCCATTTATGTGAACATGGTTTTTATACGGGGTTTTATACAGTATCCAATTATTACCCTTTCCTATGACTTTAAAATGTCTAGCAATTTTGAGTGATATCACCTTGTTTGTATTCTATTTTGTGACATTACTTAATGCAATATCCTTAAATAATGATACACCGTGACATCAGTGGCTACATCATTCCTAAACTGTGTCATCATGGTGTCTTTTATACCTGTAGTAACACGTTACAGTATTGTACTTTATTATGCGGTGGATTGTTTGGAGTTTAAATTAGCAACTGGTGGTTGAGCAGGAGACACTGGACCACCTCATTGTTTCCTACGGTGATTGGGTGGATGAACCAGACATAACCTTTTTTTTGTTTGTTATGCTCTTCCATTTCCCATTATGTGAACATGGTTTTTATACGGGGTTTTATACAGTATCCAATTATACCCTTTCCTATGACTTTAAATGTCTAGCAATTTGAGTGATATCACCTTGTTTGTATTCTATTGTGACATACTTAATGCAATATCCTTAAATAATGATACACCGTGACATCGTGGCTACTCATTCCTAAACTGTGTCATCATGGTGTCTTTTTACCTGTAGTAACACGTTACAGTATTGTACTTTATTATGCGGTGGATTGTTTAGAGTTTAAATTAGTAACTGGTGGTTGAGCAGGAGACAATGGACCACCTCATTGTTTCCTACTATACTACCTAAGAGCATTGTATTAGGATAGTAAAGCAAGTGCATGGTTTGAGAAACAGTAAACCTACGCTGTAATGCAGTAACAGCAATGATTTTTAGTGGATGAGGCTTAGAGAGCTAGAGTGTATAAAGAGCCATGATGACATAGCCCAGTTTGATAACACAGAACTAGAAGTAGAGGTCTGCACAGGGGCGTAACTTGAGGGAGTGCAGAGGTTGCGTTTGCACCAGGGCCCAAGAGTTTTAGGGGGCCCTTATGGTGTCACTTTCCCATATGAGAAGACTAGTACTATAGACCATACATTATAGTCGGGGGCCTGGCACAAACTTTGCACTGAGGCCCATCAACTTCTAGTTACGCCACTGGGTCTGCAAGTTACCAGGATAACAGTCAAGGAACCTAATGTACTATCCATAAATCAGGACAAGGACATGGTTAATGTTAGCCATCAGTAGTATAAAGCAGACAGTCTACTATTGCAGAGGACCAGTTGGAACTGGCATACCGTATATGCTCGTGTATAAGCATAGTTTTTCAGCACAAAAAATGTGCTGAAAAACCTCGCCTCGGCTTATACACGAGTCAATGATAAAAAAAAAAATTAATACTCACCCTCCGGTGTCCCCGATGTTCGTCGCGACTCCCGGCGGCTCCCGATCCCTGTCGCGGCTCCCCGTGTCTTCTCTTCTGTCTTCTCTTGCCGGCAGAGTTGCGTCCATGCGATCTGCCGGCCGTCGCACACTGTGATGCGACGCTGTAGCCGCGGATGACGTCATCAGCGGCAACAGCGCTGCATCACAGTGTGCGACGGCCGGCGCAATCCCCGGCCAGAGAAGAGTGAAGAAGCCGCCGGGAGCCGCGATGGGGATCGGAAGCCGCCGGGAGCCGCGACAACGGAGTGTGAGTATTACGTTTAATTCTTTATCTGTATACTAATAGGGGCTGCTGTATACTACTGAGGGCAGGCTGTATACTACTGGGGGCAGGCTGTATACTACTGGGGGCAAGCTGTATACTACTGGGGGCAAGCTGTATACTACTGGGGGCAGGCTATATACTACTGGGGGCAGGCTGTATGCTACATGGGGCTGCTGTATGCTACGTGGGGCTGGCTGTATACTACATGGGGGCTGGTTGGCGGTATACTACATGGGGGTTGGTTGGCTGTATACTACATGGGGGCTGGTTGGCTGTATACTACATGGGGGCTGGCTGTATACTACACCCTCGGCTTATACTCGAGTCAATAGGTTTTCCCAGTTTTCGGTGGTAAAATTAGGGGTCTCGGCTTATACTCGAGTCGGCTTATACTCGAGTATATACGGTATATAACTGTAGTAGTAAATTTTACATTAATCCATAAAAGGTCACATGTCATTTTTACTATCCACAGGATAGGGGATAACTTTTTAATCTCTGCGGTTCAATTGCTGGAATCAAAAGAATAAGGTTCCATTGTATGCCCAATTGAATAAGGTAGCTCGATATACATACACCATGCTGCTCTATTTACTTTTATGGCATTGCCTGGCATTGATTTAATTTCTCATAAAAAATAACATAATAAACCAAAAATACAACTTAATATGATATGCTAATAACAAATATTTGTGGTTAATGTATTGCAATATGAACAAAATTTTTGTAAGTCATAGTTTTATCTTCAATTAAGTGTATATTTTAAATTTTTAACAACATCTAAGATCTCATAGGTCAATTTTTAACAACATCTAGAAAAAATCGAGTAAATTCTGATGATTCTGCCAGCACTACAGGTTTTTGAAAGCACAATGTTTCCGGGGCTGTGAGGGTCAGAGCCTGTGAGAATGAGACTTATCCTTGAATAGCTTCAGTGGAGCTCTCCGCTTCTAGCTAATGTGCCAACGCTGATTCTCAGATTAGCCGAGTCAATGAGAGGTTGTTGTGCTGTTTTGTTAGAGAGCAGCAATGCCTTGATAGTTATAGTTTAACACTTGAGAAGATGAAATGCTTAGCATATGTTACTACTGGATGGTGATACCCACTATATGATATTCTGCCAATGGCTTTGTTTAAGCTACTTGTTAATCAGATAATATTATTGTATTTATTATTATTACTTCCTATTTTTGGAGCACCAACTGTTGCTGTAGGTCTGTACAGGTAATACTTCAACTCTATCAAATATTTCTTTATCATGCTGTCTCACCGTTAGGTCAATCATGATGATAGCTTAAGGCGGTCACAAATATTATATAAATATTAGTGGAAACCTCTGATTTAAGTTGAACAGCCACTTGATGTTCCCTGTTCTTCTCTAACCACAGATGTCTAGCTTGGGCTGCCCAATCTGTTTGTGCTTGGGTAGATACATAAAGCATACAAGCTTCCTTTCCTCTTTCTATTGAGACCAAATAAATGGGTCACTTGAGCCGATCCTGCTAATTTATGGAGAGGGAATTTCTGTATTCACCATGAATTCATGCTAGGACATATTTTTACAGTCCAATGTTTCCTTCTTCTTCTGAGGTTTCACAGATACATGGGTTCTATAATTCTCCATATCAAAGAGTTTTATTCATAAACAGTTTAAGGCTAACTGCACATGATATAGAAATGTGTGTAGTTGAATTGGATGCAAACAACTGTTATTTCCATTTTATGTGTGATGCGTGGTTGAGTTCCACTTTTTGAATTAGTGCATGAGCTTTCCAATCCACAACGGTTCACACGACTGTTGTTTGCATCTCATATAACTACACACATTGGCCCACATTTATCAAAAACAGTGCGAACTGCACTAGGCGCAGTTTGCCTGTAGAGTGTGCAGGGTGCGCCAGATTCATGAATTGTGTCGCATGCTTCTTCATGAATCTGGCGCCCCTGAACTGCTCCAAAAGAGTGCACCACCTTTAACATAGGACGTGGAACACATTTTTGTCGAAAAATGCACGATAAATGTGGCGCACGTTCCAGCTGTGTACCAAAACATCCCCGTCAGTGTAGAAATTTGTGTTGCATTGGAAAAAGTTCAGCTGCAACACATTTGTGTTCTTAAATACATGTGCAAGCAGTTTGCACTAAAGAGAACATGCAAAGTCTGACAGAAAACTGGCACGGGGACCTAAATAAATGTGCGCCATTGTGTGCGAGCAGCCCAATATACTGATGTCATGTCATTCTGTGGTGAGGCGCACCCTTGTAGAGTCCAATAAAAAGTAATCCAAGCACTCCTTTGGTATAATGCCAAGTGAGAATTTATTAATATTTATATCAAACAATCAGTCAGTTAGTGACGTTTTGGTCCAACATGGCTGGGCAGCAGGCGCCAGGTGTTGACAAAGCGTGACCGGGGAAAGTGTGCTGAACACTTTCCCTGGATAAGCTGTGTTAATACCCGGTGATCGTTAACACCCAGTGATTGTGATATCTAAAAATTCTCACTTGGCATCATACCAAAGGAGTGCTGGGATTGCTTTTTTATTGGACACAATTTGGGGTGGGAACCCAAGTCCTGAAGAGCACCCATTGTTTGCATTGTTTATTCTAGATTTCGAAGATAAATTGAAAATGAACAATTAAAGATATCCAAGAATTGCAATATTTTAAACAACATATTAGGAATATATATTTTATAACAAAATGTATCATAAAAAGTATTTTTTAAGCCAAAGAAGGTATATCTAACTCATTTAAATCTAAGCAGTAATAACACCTATAATAATGTTATAGTGATATCATAAATCTAACAGATCTGTTGAAATGTCTATTGAATTTAATGGACTTCACATGGTTTCTGTTTTTGTGCGCATTTGCATCATGTGTGTAAAGCTTCTGCTCTTATGGTTTTACTGAATACTGAAAAAATATGTATGTTTGGTAAAGAGTTGAAGGGCTGGGGCATGGTCTATGTTATACCATAAGATAGGACTGGGCAGACAAGACTCATCCCAGATTTGTAGAAGGTGAAGCTGTCATGGGCTGGAACCAGGGGGGATAAGGTGGGATGGGATGTTCTTTTCCTTAACTGGGGTATTGTTTGTGTTGTCTTATTTTCTTTAAAAATTGTGAAACCGATAAAGATCAATCTGATTTAAAAAAAAAAATGTAAAAAAAACAAAAAAACAAAATAAGGAATAACGTTTTTATTATTATTTTTTTTTTAATCAGTTTTTTAGAGGGTTAGAGGAGATTATATATCAAATTCCAGGAAAATTAAATCAAATTTATCAAGACTAGCATCAAAAAATTTGCAAGGCTTCAGTGAAGCGAATCACTCATCACTGTCACGAGTGGTCCCCCGCCAGCGCACTGCAAGCGCAAGTCACTTACGGGTCCCGGCTCCTGGCTCGTCTGCTTCGGCTTCTGCAAATTTAAAGGGCCAGCGCGCCGCTAATTGGTGCTAGCCTTTCCCCCTTAATATATTTAACCCTGCCTCTTCCTGTTACTCTTGCCGGATCTTCGTGCCTTGCGCCCTAGAAAAAAAGCTGTATTTGATGCTTTGTGCTGTTATTGAGATTTCCCGTTGTGACCCTGGTTCCGTTTCTGACTTCGCTCCTTTGCCGCCTGCCCTGACCTGTTGCTACAACTCTGACTCCGATCCTGTGCTGCCTGTCCTGACCTCCTGCCTGTCCCCGACTATGAGATTGCGTGCCGTTTCTGTACCTCGATCTTGGCTGCCACTCCAGACAAGTCACGTCTGTGGAATGACCTGGTGGTACCACGCCGCAGCAAGTCCAACCTGCTTTGTGACAGCTCTGGTGAAAACCGGGTGCCACTTAAACTCCGGTCCCAGGTAGTGGCTTGTGCCATCGTTTGCAGTGGTCCAGACAATCACTAATTATTATTACACCAAAAATGTTTCCCCTTTTAGATACCAGTTCTGAACTTACTAAACAATAGATAAGTTAGTAGAATATTACAGGAGTAATCCTGTAATGTGCGATGAACTGCTTATTTTTAGTGTTTATTACCAATTTTCGTTGCTTCACTATCCAATTAAATGACAAAATGAAACCTAATAAATCTGTGCAAGTTGACTATAGAATCAGTAATAATTATGTAAAGCTTATTTAATCTCTTCCTACTAATTGCAGCTCACAGAATGTTCAATGCTCCAATAATAGAAGACATGGGAAACATCTCATCTGCAGGGAAACGTATGAGTTGAAATCTTATACGAGCGAAGAGAGATCTCTTATTTGATTAAAACAAGCTCTGCTCATATTAAAGCCTTCTATCCTTTGTGCCTGGATAACTTCTTTTCTAGTTGAGCAAAGGTATTATGAGTAAATCCTAAAGAGGCAATTTACAAGTTTCTTCCACACCACTGAAAGTACATTGGTTCACTATCCATCTTATTCATCCTCGTCAAACACAATTTGAGGAATTAGCATTTCATGGTATTTTCTGAGTATTCTGTTCTGTCCAAATTCGAAAACATTCATTATGCAAATACTGAAAACCCTTTCATTTTGTGAAAGGTTACAGATCTGGCGTGCTTGCGATAAGTGCATTAGCCAGGGATGGATATGGTTGGCAGAGAAGCTTTCAATACGGAGCCCAAACAAATTCATCAACATAACATTTTTCCTCTAATATCCAAATTACGAAACGCCAAAAAAACTGTTGTTGTCTACAAGACAAGCCCATTCCCAGCTTTTTGTTCCATTTGGTTTCTGCCAGAATATTATCTTTTGCTCCCCAGCCGCTCTTTATGACAGGCGCTCGTTTATAAAGACAATTCAATTCTCATTTGAGAGAAATTTCTCCCTGTATCTATCGTAACCACCACTTTCACTTAGCCGACCATGGAGATAGCTTGTGTATGAATCTAATGCAACAACCTAGTGGGCTTTAGTTTTATGTGTTCTAGTTTTATCTTTACAACCAGTTTTGATGTTTTCTCCGGTGATATCTATTTCCTTCCTGTATATAGTACAATTATATCTGTTGGGTACACAGACTGCTGCTCTCTTTGCTTCTTTCGTATGTACAATAGTGTCTATTGTGTGTATTGCCACGATAACCAAGGTAATGAGAGAAAGAATATATTATTGTTTTACACAGGATACTAGTTCCCAGAATACACCTGGGCTCTGCTAAGTCTTTTCAGGAAAGATATCAAAGCATTCAAAATGTAAGTTAATAAACTTATTTGTCACAACACCATTAGATCTATAAATTCCCTGTAGACATGGATTTCATTCCCTAAAAACAAGATATTTTTAAGTCAATGTCAAAATGTACATCGAATATTTACAAAGGGTGGAAAAGGACAACAAAATAGATGTGATTATTTCTCAATCAGGAAATTAGATTTAGATTAAGGACCTACTAACACTACATACAATAGTTAAATCGTACTTCTCAGCTCTTTCTAACTTTGAAAAAAAATGCAGCTCCTTTAAAAATAACATGTAGAGCCATAATATACTGTAGATCCCCTGCTGCTCCATTCCAGATGATGGAGATTAGGAAATGTAGCAGCCTCTACCTTGTATACACAACACATAGTGAAGTGTACCCAAACTATAGCTCTAAAAGTGATTGGGATTTCATCCCTGCATTAGGAAATTTATAGCACTGGTGGATCGACGACATTCGGTAAGGTGAGATTTAAAGATGAGCGAACCTGAACCACAATGTTCGAGTCCATGCCGGACATTGTAGTTTGGGGGTCTCTGAACTTGAACTTCAGCCAGATGTTCAGGTTTAGCATTTGGTCACATGCAAACCGGTAACTCCATCAATCAGTACAGACATCGATCACAGGTGTTAACCCATTAAATGCCCCTAGCAAAGCTACCAGCAGCATTTAAATGCAGACTCCTCAGCTCTCATTCCCCACCTTTGTGTTCCTGTACAACACCTCCCTCTCCTACTGATGTCAGCTCAAAAGGCTGTAATCTCACAAGAAGGAGCCATAAAGGATCACAAAGGTGGGGGCTGAGAGCTGAGCATTCAGCAGCACAAACAAGTCACATGTTGTTTTTTTAAATACATTCAAACCAAAGCCCAACCATTGGGACAATACAGAGGATTCTGTCAGGATGCATTGAAGTTATAACACACAATTATACTGTAATGCAAAGGTGTGATGGGCTTCTGCAACCTGTCTTTAGTGAAAATGAGATCCCTGGTGACAGGTTCCCTGCATTTACCCCGACTAAACTTTTTTTAAGGTTCTACCAAACTTTGCATACGCTCATCACCAGTGACAATATTATTTTTTGTTTTCATATGGTACTTTTAAACATACCGGTTCAAATTGATTATAAGGTAGGCTCTAGTTTTTTGGTGTGTCTTTGGAGCTCTTAGCTTGATAATTGTGATTTCATTTTGGCACATTACATGTTAATGTCGGAAGTTTGCAACTTTTTAGTTAAAAAAAAAGTTTCAAATTTGGCACAACTAGTTCCTATGCTTTCCCTGCAATATGAGGTGACTGGAGTGGATTTGCACCTATATATCTGAGTATTTAAAAATTCGGACTTCTAAAAATTTGGATGTCTAACACATCTTGAGTCACATGATAAATCTGGAGTGAGTTATCATGATATAGACTTGCAGAGACTGTAAACGCTGCACTAGTGCTATGTATTCTTATTTCTGACATGTGCTCTGGATAACACATGTCCAATTATATCATAAAAAGGGTTAAAATGTAAAATATATGCTTACCATATTAGAGGTATACTATCCAGCAGTCATGTGAGGAGCATGTGTACTAATACTTTACTGACAACAGTGGTCACTTATTGCACTAGGTGTCATATATGTCATATATGTTTCTGAGAATAGTTTTGATTGGATTATCCAGGGGGTATACGTATAAAACTAGTCAAATTAGTGTAGTCTGGACCCAGGCATACCATAAATGCATGGTGTTGATCAAAAAGTAACACCCTACTTTTTATTTTATATACATTTTTATATAGGGAATCCAGGTCTTGTGGTTACATGTTTTTGTTGAAAAAAAATCTTTTTATCTAATAAGTTTTTATCTGTGAAATAGAGTTGTGTATCTTTGAGTAGTGTCAGTATCACTATTAACGATATTTAGCTCATTATTGTATAGCTCAGTGGTTCTCAACCTTTCTAATGCTGGGACCCCGCAATACAGTTCCTCATGCTGTGGTGACCCCAAACCATGCAACTCACAGTAAAAACAGAATAAAATTGCGGCTCAGATGGCTTTAGGCGACCCCCGGTTTTGGTCGTTCGGTCCCGGGGCTTGGGTCCCGACCCACAGGTTGAGAACTGCTGGTATAGCTCATTATTGTATTGTACGTTAAAGATAAAAACAGCGACTCTATATGGTTATAGCCATCTAAACTATATACCAATCAGTACACATTGATATTGCTGTATTTATAGATACTAAAACAAATAACATAGGTACTACCCTGTTTCCCTGAAAAAAAACAGTGTCTTATATTAATTTTTGCTCCTACAGAGGCACTAGGTCTTATTTTCAGGGGAGGACTCCAAACTCTGAATTTCATGCTGTATTTCTTATGATCCATTTCTATTACAATCATTGGCCCCAGTCTCTCATGTTTAGTAAAAGCACTTTCCATAAAAGACCCTTCTTATCCTGGTGGCTGCTGGGATCACATTTGCAGCACTACAGCTGGTGCTTTACTTCCATGATTTCTTCTCATGTCACAACCTTCTGCAGCATCTAAAAGGTTTACTAATACTAATGTGGGGAGTGGGGGGCGCTGCTGCAATGACTGCCGCTAGGTCTTATTTTCAGGGGAGGCCTTATATTTCTAACCCTGAGCAAAATTGTACTAGGTCTTATTTTCGGGGGATGTCTTATTTTAGGGGAAACAGGGTACCGTATATAAATGCAATAAACATTTGGAGTAGATCTTTAAAGGTTTGTACACCAGACGAAAGACCAGGAATTGTTACTATTTCCTCCCTTACATCACCTCCACAAAATGGGTTTGAAGAGGGGCGTATAGTGGGTCCAGAGTGTTTCTTTGAAGTTTCCGGATACATCATGTAATTACACCAGGACTTTCCATAGATTTGTTTAGCTGTCTGGCTGTCCATTGTATTTACCAAGAGGAGCAAGAAAAGGGCTGGACTATACACCAGCACTTGATAAATCCCCTCACAAATCTCTCTGATCAAAATGAAATCAGTGTTTTTGTTTTTTCTACTATTTTGGAAAAATCTCAGGGACTTATGGAAACAGGTACCCACTTTTAACAATTACTTTTATACTTTAGTTCACATGGCTTACAACAATTGGCCACTCTCGCCATAAGCTCAGCAGCTACTCTATGGGTTGTGAGCTGTTCAACAGAATTGCAATTTGCATTTTTTTCATTACCTATCATTTTAATAGAATTGCCAAGATGGGAATACCGTACCACTTCAAAACTACTATTCACTTGTTAAGACCATGCAGTTATTATAGTAGATCTAGATAATGACTGGGTCGTTGTTTTTTCCATATCTTCCTTTCATGGATAATTCTTTTCCAGTCTTAAATAGAATATATGTAGGTTTACAAAAAAATGAGAATTCTTATTTAGAAAAAGGAGGCATACATAAGGCATAAAATGGCATGCGTTAAACTTACCATTCCGTCTATTGCAAATGGCACGTCACTGGTCACAATCTCGTAGTTGCAGATCTGGCTGTATTGTGGCGAGCAGTCTTCGTCCATTGCTTCAACTTGCAGAATGCTATCATATATTTTGCCCTCTGTAAAGTGGCCCGGTACGTGTTTTCCTTAAATACTGGAGAAAAATTCATTCACATCATTACCCTGGATGTGCACCACGCCTGGGGACAACAAAATCACAAAAAGTGAGAGAATATCATAAACAAACAATATATTACCAATACATTGAATGGAGACCAGGCAAACAATCGATCCTGTCACCCCGAAAATGAGCCCCAACAGATGTGCCCCCATGATCCTCTCCCAGCCCCTTTCTCCCCAGACAGTTTTTAAAAAATTTATTTGTGCTAAGTTGATTTAACCGATCGACCTCTACTAAATAAGAGCTCGGATCTTGGAACTTGTGTCAGTGCAGTCGGCCTTATTCATTAGGGGGCCGGCCGACACACCTCCAGCATGCCCCTGTCAGCGGGGATCTGTATACATAGTGCGGCCGCGCCGCATTGACAGTGGCTCTGATTCTTCATATATAGTATTCTGTATTTGCCGGCGCGTGTATAAAGAATACGTGCCGCGCTTTATATGAAGAATGACAGTACATTATTTTTTTTATCTCTATTATTGCAACCAAGGAAATGAAGATCTTCTGCAGCTAGGCAAAAGGTTCACTATATTCAGAGATTCTTTACTGTAAGAGTAATGAGATTATGAAACTTTTGCAATAGGACGTTGAGCTGTTGGAAAGAACTAGGTCTTTTTTAACCCCTTAGTGGCGCAGCCTGAAAAGGTTCTAGTGACCGGGAATTTTTACCAAATTTTTGCATGCGGTGGTTTAAGGGCCACAACTTTTTTTTTTTGCATGCTACCTTAAAAAAAAAAATTCAGGAGACATAGAGCTAGTTAAAATGAAAAAAAAAAAGAAAATTTTTAACCTAATTTTAATTTATTTGGGGTTAAAGTGGAAAAAAATATTTTGATCTGAATATGTATTGTCTTGGTGCAAAGGGGGCAACTATGACAATGTTTTTTTGTACTGTAGTTTTTTAAATTTGTTTTTTTTGTAATGGGTCTAATTAGAATAGCAGCTCTAAAAACCCTTTAGACCCAGTGGTCACGTGACCGCTCAGTCTATAGAGCCGGTCACCGCAGCAGTAAGAGTTAAAGTAAAAGATAGTGTATAGGTATTTGGATTTTTTTTAAATGGACATTTAGTTAACTTTTTATTATACAAGCAAAGCATTATCAATTATCTACTGACAGTGGACAACCCCTTTCACCCCTTAATGACCTGGCCTTTTTTTGCTTTTTTATTTCTATTTTTCACTCCCCACCTTCAAAAATCTGAACTTTTAATTTTTATACGTAAAGGAGTGTGGCTATTTTCTGAGAAATAAATTGCACTTAATAGTGACAGTATTTAATATTCCTGCGAGGTACAGGAAGTGTGAAAAAATTCCAAATGCAGTGAAATGGTGAAAAACGCATTTGCGCCGTTTCTTGTGGGCTTGGATTTTACAACTTTTACTGTGCGACCCAAATTACATGTTATACTTAATCTATGGTCCGTAAGATTGATGGAGATACCAATTTATATAGGTTTACAAAAATTACAAAATTTACAAAAAATTACAAAAATTAAAACCTCCTGTACAATTTTTATTTTCCATTAGATTAAACGCAGTGAAAAACCATTATTATATTTTCATAGATCGGGCATTTTTGGACAAGGCAATACCATGTGTTACTAATTTTTATTAATTTATTAATAAATTAATAGTTTATTAATTATTTATATCAGTTCTAGGGAAAGGGGGTTGATTTGAATTTTTTGGTTTTTTATTTATATTTTTTTAAAACTTTTTTTATTTTTACTATTTTCAAACTCCCTAAGGTTCTTTAACCCTAGGTGTCTGATCAATCCCAACATAACTGCCTAGCATAACGGTATGGCAGTATATTGGGGATTTTCTTCCTCACTCATTACAATGTCTGATAGCACGTTGTAATGATAGGGGTAAAACGAGTTAGCCTCGGGTCTTTGGAAGACCCGAGGTGTCATGGGTGATGGATCACGCTCCCCGATGATTCCGGGAGCGACGATCCTGCAAGATGTCGAAGCCCGGCAATATGCAGTAAAGACTTACTGGCTATGTAGAGGCTCAGCCCAGGGCCCTATCCATGCACCAGGACCGACGCAGCTGTACTATTACGGTGCGTGTCAGTAAGGGTTAACAGTAGACATGCACATTGTAGAAATTTCCATTGGGTTGATATTAGTTTGCACTCGTCTAAATTTCATTTCAATGTTCATAACACCACTATCATTCAAGATAAACTACATTATTAACCTTCATACAGGTATTACAAACTTATCTAATGCTGCAATACTTTATGGCAAAGCTTACAGCACATATTATACAGCAGTGGTCCTGTTATATTTGACACAACCATTATAATTTATTTAAAGCTATGATGTTATTTTGCTGTATATGTAGTAATTTGCATTGGTGTGGAATATTAACGCTTGTTACACATACAGTTATTTCGCAGAACAGATTTCTACATTGGAAGCTTCATCAAAGGCGTCGGAGTCTAGAGACACAGTTTGTAATTATTTCTGGACTTTCGCTGTGTATAAAATAAAGGTCTTTCTGCTTGTCTTACATGACCCATACAGATACATAGCACCTCGGTATAGGCTGCCAACTGTCATGCATTTGGCCGGCAAACAGTGATGGAATGTTCTGTCCACTTTTCACAATTCTGGATTTGGTAACCTAAAAAACAACAATGAAGTGGATTTCTTACAAAGGACAAAAAAAAGATAAGAAAATGTTCAGGGCAGAGTGAATCACGATCACGCTTTTTAGCTAGTTAACATTTAATTGAATACAATTTATCTTTGGAAAAAAAAATTCAGAATGTGGATTAAATAAAACTGACAAATGTCAGTATAAGGGAAATTGGGTTCCAGCCAGAAGGTGATTTAGGGTATAATTTGATTATTTTTTCTGTAGAAAATGAGTATAATTTCACATACATGCCTCAGTTGTGGGGGTTATCACACATGGATTAGCAGATGATTACAAACACCAAATAAAATAGCAAAAATGTGTCCTTCTCCAATTATCTATACCATCAAGAACCTATGTGTCCAATCACGAAATATACAGAGTAGAAATGGTTAACATGACTTGCTATCCCGAACTGACCAACTCGCTGGAGGACATGTATTATTAGTTGGTCTTTCTTTCCTGATATATTGAGAGATTTGACAGCTCTTTTTGTGGTTTTGTAAACACCTTATCATAGATATCATAGTTATACGGCCTAAAAAAAAGACACATGCCTCAAGTTCAACCAAGGGAGGGAAGGGATTGAATGACGAAAGGAGTTAGGGGAAAAATCTATATAACATAACCATCAGTTATTTAGATGTAAAAAGGCATCTAGACCCTTCTTGAAGCTCTCTGCTGTCCCTGCTTTGACCATCACCTGAGGCAGGCTATCCACAGATTGACATAGTAAAAAAAGCCCCGTCTCCTCTGGTGCCAAAACTTGATTTCCTCTAGACGGAGACAGTGCCCACTAGTCTTTTGATTAATTTAATCTGAAACAATTTACACCATTTTTATATGACCGTCATGCATATTTATTTTTCTTGTGATACATGTTTGTTTTCCTATCCTGGCAGGTGCAATTTGGCTTCTTTTTGAGACTTTTGTTGCAATGTCTTAAATCACATAGACACAAGCCATGTGAGAGGGGATATGCAGAGTGGACACTGCTGTAAATGATAGATTTGAGGCGTAACCTACATTTTTAAGCACTGTAGTCAAACCACAGGGAGATTATGACATATGAGGCTGGCATACAAGAGTAACAGATGTGTGACAATGCATCACAACAGTGTGCAACGTGTGCCAGTGTGACACTCACCCTTAGAAGTGAAATAATTCCAATTTACATGTTATAAACAGGGTAATATAATCATTCCTTTGGCACCTGCCCTGGACCAGGTGCAGTTTGTGCCTAAACGTACAAAAAATAGCAAAAAAAGTGATACAAACTAAGGTGGCAAGACAAGGAACTGAAACAAAACGACAGCAAAAGTCGCAGGGAAAAGTTGCAAAACCGTCAAAAGTCAAAAACATGAGACAATTAACATAGCAGAAATAAAGATACATTCCCCCGTGTGTAGTGCATAAGGGGTTGGCCACTATGCTTCCATGTTATTTGTACTGTGTAGGGGCAGGACATTAGGTAATTACTAATATACATCTATTAGTTATGCACCACTTTGTTGAAATTGAAATCAGTTGTCATTCCCATAATAAAATGGGGGCAGATTGGAGGGTCATGTGATCCTAACTGTCCATGACCCATCTACTTAATGCCTCATGAATACTATTATAAGTCCTAAAAGGAAACATTGCTCTGGATAGATGATCACGTGACTCTCCATCTACGGCCAGTTTTTGGACCAGAATAACAGCTAATGAGGTAAGAGAGACTTCTTAACTAGGGGCTTAACTATTTATGAGGTATATAAGTAAATTACCTTATCCTGGCCTCACACACATTACAGGGAACTTGAAGTAAACTGGGCAAACCCCTTTAAATAATACAAGAAATACCCAATGTTTGAATTCCGCAGGTGTTAATACTTTTTTACTCCTCCCCTTCTTTTCAGGAAAGATATCAAAGCATTCAAAATGTAAGTTAATAAACGTATTTGTCATAACACCATTAGATCTATAAATTCCCCATAGACATGGATTTCATTCCCTAAGAACAAGATATTTTTAAGTCAATGTCAAAATGTACATCGAATATTTACAAAGGGAGGAAAAGGACAACAAAATAGATGTGATTATTTCTCAATCAGGAAATTAGATTTAGATTAAGGACATACTAACACTACATACAATAGTTAAATCATATTTCTCAGCTCTTTCTAATTTTGAAAAAAAATGCAGCTCCTTTAAAAATAACATGTAAAGACATAATATACACTCACCGGCCACTTTATTAGGTACACCTGTCCAACTGCTCGTTAACACTTAATTTCTAATCAGCCAATCACATGGCGGCAACTCAGTGCATTTAGGCTAAGACCATGCAGTTATTATAGTAGATCTAGATAATGACTGGGTCGTTGTTTTTTCCATATCTTCCTTTCATGGATAATTTTTTTCCAGTCTTAAAATAGACTATATGTAGTATTTACAAAAAAATGAGAATTCTTATTTAGAAAAAGTAGGCATACATACGGCATAAAATGGCATGCGTTAAACTTACCGTTCCTGTCTATTGCAAATGGCACGTCACTGGTCACAATCTCGTAGTTGCAGATCTGGCTGTATTGTGGCGAGCAGTCTTCGTCCATTGCTTCAACTTGCAGAATGCTATCATATATTTTGCCCTCTGTAACAGTGGCCCGGTACGTGTTTTCCTTAAATACTGGAGAAAATTCATTCACATCATTTACCTGGATGTGCACCACAGCCCTGGGGACAACAAAATCACAAAAAGTGAGAGAATATCATAGAACAAACAATATATTACCAATACATTGAATGGAGACCAGGCAAAACAATCGATCCTGTCACCCCGAAAATGAGCCCCAACAGATGTGCCCCCATGATCCTCTCCCAGCCCGTTCTACCCAGCAGTTTTTAAAAAATTTATTTGTGCTAAGTTGATTTAAACCGATCCGACCTCTTACTAAATAAGAGGTCGGATTCTTGTAACTTGTGTCAGTGCAGTCGGCCTTATTCATTAGGGGGCCGGCCGACACACCTCCAGCATGCCCCTGTCAGCGGGGACCTGTATAAACAGTGCGGCCGCGCCGCATTGCAGTGGCTCTGATTCTCATATATAGTATTTGGATGTGCCGCGCTGTGTATAAAGAATACCGTGGCCGCGCTTTATATGAAGACTGACAGTACATATTTTTTTTATCTCTTATTTGCACCAGGAAATGAAGATCTTCTGCAGCTAGCAAAAGGTTCACTATATTCAGAGATCTTTACTGTAAGAGTAATGAGATTATGAAACTTTTGCAATAGGACGTTGAGCTGTTGGAAAGAACTAGGTCTTTTTAACCCCTTAGTGGTGCAGTCTGAAAAGGTTCTATTGACCGTGAATTTTTACCAAATTTTTGCATGCGGTGTGTAAGGGCCACAAACTTTTTTTTTGCATGCTACCTTAAAAAAAAAATTCAGGAGACATAGAGCTAGTGATAAAATGAAAAAAAAAAAGAAAATTTTAAACATAATTTTATTTTATTTGGGGTTAAAAGTGGAAAAAAATCATTTTGATCTGAAATATGTATTGTCTTGGGCAAATGGGGCAACTATGACAATGTTTTTTGTACTGTAGTTTTTTTAAATTAGTTTTTTTGTAATGGGTCTAATTAGAACTAGCAGCTCTAAATAACCCCTTTAGACCCAGTGGTCACGTGACCGCTCAGTCTATAGAGCCGGTCACCGCAGGCAGTAAGGAGTTAAAGTAAAAGATAGTGTATAGGTATTTGGATTTTTTTTTAAATGGACATTTAGTTAACTTTTTATTATACAAGCAAAGCATTATCAATTATCTACTGACAGTGGACAACCCCTTTCACCCCTTAATGACCTGGCCTTTTTTTGTTTTTTTATTTCTATTTTTCACTCCCCACATTCAAAAATCTATAACTTTTTAATTTTTATACGTAAATAGTTGTACAATGGCTTATTTTCTGAGAAACAAATTGCACTTTATAGTGACGGTATTTAATATTCCATACAATGTACTAGGAAGTGTGAAAAAATTCCAAATGCAGTGAAATTGGTGAAAAAATGCATTTGCGCGGTTTTCTTGTGGGCTTGGATTTTACAACTTTTACTGTGCGACCCAAATTACATGTCTACTTTAATCTATGGGTCAGTAAGATTATGGAGATACCAAATTTATATAGGTTTACAAAAATTACAAAATTTACAAAAATTTACAAAAATTAAAACCTCCTGTACAATGTTTATTTTCCATTACTGGATTAAACGCAGTGAAAAACCATTATTATATTTTGATAGATCGGGCATTTTTGGACAAGGCGATACCTAATGTGTTACTAATTTTTTATTAATTTATTAATAAATTAATAGTTTATTAATATTTATATCAGTTCTAGGGAAAGGGGGTTGATTTGAATTTTTTGGTTTTTTATTATAATTTTTTTAAAACTTTTTTTATTTTTACTATTTTTCAAACTCCCTAAGGTTCTTTAACCCTAGGTTGTCTGATCAATCCCAACATATACTGCCATACTACGGTATGGCAGTATATTGGGGATTTTCTTCCTCACTCATTACAATGTGCTGATAGCACGTTGTAATGATAGGGTTAAAACGAGTTAGCCTCGGGTCTTTGGAAGACCCGAGGCTGTCATGGTGATGGATCACTGCTCCCCGATGAGTTCACGGGGAGCGACGATCCTCGGCAAGATGTCGAAGCCCGGCAATATGCAGTAAAGACTTACTGGCTATGTAGAGGGCTCAGCCCAGGAGCCCTCTCCATGCACCAGGACCCGACGCACGCTGTACTATTACGGTGCGTGTCAGTAAGGGGTTAACAGTAGACATGCACATATTGTAGATAATTTCCATTGGGTTGATATAGTTGCACTCGTCTAAATTTCATTTACAATGTTCATAACACCACTATCATTCAAGATAACTACATTATTAACCTTCATACAGGTTATTACAAACTTATCTAATGCTGCAATACTTTATGGCAAAGCTTACAGCACATATTATACAGTAGGTGGTCCTGTTATATTTGACACAACCATTAAATTTTATTTTTAAAGCTATGATGTTATTTTTGCTGTAATATGTAGTTAATTTGCACTTGGTGTGTGAATATTAACGCTTGTTTACACATACAGTTATTTCGCAGAACAGATTTCTACATTGGAAGCTTCATCAAAGGCGTCCGGAGGTCTAGAGACACAGTTTGTAATTATTTCTGGACTTTCGCTTGAATAAAATAGAGGTCTTTTCTGCTTGTCTTACATGACCCATTTACAGAATACATAGCACTCGGTAATAGGGCTGCCAACTGTCATGCATTTGGCCGGCAAACAAGTGCTGGAATGTTCTGTCCACTTTTCACAATTCTGGATTTGTAACCTTGAAAAACAGACAATGAAGGTGACATTTTCTTAACAAAGGACAAAAAAAGATAAGAAAATGTGCAGGGCAGAGTGAATCACGATCACGCTTTCTTTAGCTAGTTGAACATTTTATATGAATACATTTATCTTTGGAAAAAAAAAATTCAGAATGTGGATTAAATAAACTGAACAAATGTCAGTATAAGGGAAATTGGGTTCCAGCCAGAAAGTGAATTAGGGTATAATATTGTATTTTTCTGTAAGAGAATGCGTATAATTTCACATACAAGCCTCAGTTGTGTGGGGTTATCACGACATGGATTAGCAGATGATTACAAAACCAAATAAAATTAGCAAAAATTTTATCTATACCATCAAGAACCTATGTGTCCAATCACGATAACTATACAGATGTAGAAATGGTTAACATGACTTGCTTATCCCGAACTGACAACTCGCTGGAGGACATGTATATTAGTTGTCTTTCTTTCCTGTATATTTGAGAGATTTGACAGCTCTTTTTTGTGTGTTTTTAACACCTTATCATAGTATCATAGTTGAAAAAAGACACATGTCCATCAAGTTCAACCAAGGGAGGGAAGGGATTGAATGACGAAAGGATTTAGGGGAAAAAATTCTATATAACATAACCATCAATGTTATTTAGATGTAAAAAGGCATCTAGACCCTTCTTGAAGCTCTCTGCTGTCCCTGCTGTGACCATCACCTGAGGCAGGCTATTCCACAGATTGACATAGTAAAAAAGCCCTGTCTCCTCTGGTGTAAACCTTGATTTCTCTAGACGGAGACAGTGCCCACTAGTCTTTTGATTTAATTTAATCTGAAACAATTTACCACCATATTTTTTATATGGACCATTCATGCATATTTATTTTTCTTGTGATACATGTTTAGTTTTTCCTATCCTGGCAGGTGCAAATTTTGGCTTCTTTTTGAGACTTTTTGTTGCAAATGTCTTAAATCACATAGACACAAGCCATGTGAGAGGGTTATATGCAGGAGTGGACACTGCTGTAAATGATAGATTTGAGGCTGTAACCTACATTTTTAAGCACTGTAGTCAAACCACAGGGAGATGATGACATATGAGGCTGCCATACAAGAGTAACACATGTGTTTTCAAATGCATCACAACAGTGTGCCATGTGTGACCTCACCCTTAGAATGTGAAATAATTCCAATTTACATGTTAAAACAGGGTAATTAAAAATTCCTTCCTTTGCACCTGCCCTGGACCAGGTGCAGTTTTGTGCCTAAAACGTTACAAAAATAAGCAAAAAAAGTGATACAAAACTAAGGTGAAGACCAAGGTGAACTTAAAAAAACGACAGCAAAAGTCGCAGGGAAAAGTTGCAAAACCGTCAAAAGTCAAAAAAATGAGACAATTAAACTAGCAGAAATAAAGATACATGTCCCCCAGTGTGTAGTGATAAGGGGTTGGCCACTATGCTTCATGTTTATTTGTACTGTGTAGGGGCAGGATATTAGGTAATTTACTAATATACATCTATTATTAGTTCTGCACCACTTTGTTGAAATGTAAATCAGTTGCAATTCCCATTAAAAAAATGGGGGCAGATGGAGGGTCATGTGATCCTAACTGTCCATGACCAATCTACCTTAATGCCTCATCAATACTATTATAAGGTCCTAAAAGGAACATTGCTCATGGATAGAGATCACGTGACTCTCCATCTACGGCCATTTTATGGACCAGAATGACAGATTATGAGGTAAGAGACATTTCTTAACTAGGGGCTTAACTATTTATAGATGTATACTGTATAGTAAATTACCTTATCCTGGCCTCCACACACATTACATGAAACTTGAAGTAAACTGGGCAACCCCTTTAAATAACACAAGAAATACCCAATTTGAGTGTTAACTAAATACAGACACCTTAATGCAACTAATGCTACTTCTATATTTCAATATTAAAGAGGACCTGTCACCGCGGAAAACCCACAGAGCAAATGTGCCCCCCATAATCCTCCCCCGGCCCCTTTCTCCCTAGCCGTTTTTTTTTTTTTTAATTTATGTGCGGTAAATGGATTTTAAACGATCTGACCTCTTACCAAATAAGATGTCGGATCGTGTATCGCCATCGCATCACTGCCGGCTCTCCGCGGTGCGGCCGCACTGCACTACCAGCAGCTGCGGCCGCAACCTGGCTTATTCACATTGCCGGCCACGCAGCACTGTCAGCGGCTGTGGCCGAGCCGGGCTTCTTTACAACGGCACAGAGAGCCAGCAGCGATGCGATGCTGCCAGCTTCTTCTACAATGTGTTCGCTGGCAGGGGCGTGCCTGCCAGCGCGCCGGATACACGATCCAACCTCTTATTTGGTAAGAGGCCGGATCGTTTTAAATCCATTTACTGCACATAAATTATAAAAAAAAAAAAAAAAACGGCTAGGGAGAAAGGGGCTGGGGGGAGGATTATGGGGGGCACATTTGCTCTGTGGGTTTTCCGGGGTGACAAGTCCTCTTTAAGAATACATTAAATATTGTATCATGTACTAAAATCTATAAAAGGCCCCTTTCACGTGAATGAATGCTAACCCCGGCTGAAACCTATGCGTTACATACAGATGGCTGGAGAATTAGATGTGGTGAACACTTTTTAGCCCTCCCCCCTCCAGCCATGTAGCCACACCACACATACAGCAAACAATAGAGCAGGGTCTACCATTTTTTCCGTTTGCAGCAATGTTGTACTCTCCTCACTGTACCCCTGCACAATGCACTTCTATTGTGGTCATATGCCAGCTATTGATGGTACTGCAATTATAGATCCGCCATAAACGATTGTGTAAAAGAGGACTTATGCCCTGTTCACATGAATGTGTGTTATTTTGGGGCTGCAAGCAATGGGCCACATGCCGTTGCTTACAGTCAATCTGACAATTGGGGGTGAAGTTGTCAGGAATTGGACCTGCTCTACCTTTTGTGGTGCAGGCAGACAGCATGTTCCAAATGTGGTGAGACATGGTGCCTCATGGTGCCTCATAGTGCATGCACCACACAGTGACTGTGCCCAATAAAAGGCTATGGTGCTGTGAGATAGCCGTAGTTTATGTTGCTGGATCATGGATCATTGATAAAAACAATAAGTAGATTTACTGAAATCCAAATCCTGGAAGCCAAATAATAAAGGTTTCACAATAGTTTGTTCTTCATTGTCAACACTTTTCACTGTGTGGAGGTGCATTTGATGCTTTTTTTGTAGTCAATTTATTTGTACTGAGATTATATTTATAATTCATCACAATGTTTATAAGGGGGCATTAGAAGCAGCTAGTCGACAGAATAAAAGATGCAATAGTATTGGCACAAATTTGCTAGCAATATGAATTATGCACAACAGACTTGTAAAAGCAATTTATGTGTCAAAGTTAATCTGACAGTTCTCCTAACACGTCTATTTATACAATTCTGAATCATGTTTTCTAACTATTCTGCACAGTGCTATTTCTCTGGTATTGCTCCTAGAAATATATGAATAAATTGACAACTAGGGGTTACCAGTTGGATTGTGCCCCTACACTGGGACATTTGGGTTTACCAACATTGCGGTCAAAGGGTGTGTCAGTCTAATAAAAACATCACTGATAAGAAAGTTGAGAGACACATTTTCAACAGGTAACATCAGATTGTCAACTTATGTGTGTATTTTTAGAAGGAGTAACAGAAGAAATGCATTAAAGGGAACCTGTCACCAGATTTTCACTAATAAGCCTTATAGGTTCCCATAACACTATACTAACTTGTGTCCAATCTGTTTTTAGCTAATTAGTACATAGCTCCTATCCGCAGAAAATGAAGTTTGCAAGCCAAGCAGGGAGAGGAGGGACAGACAAGAGGTGAGAGACACACTGCCTTGCATGAATATCACATGCCCTTGGGACAAATTGCTCCTTCAGGCAAACTTCTGTTTCTGTGGATAGGAACTATGCTATTTTTTTCTTTTAGCTAAAACAGTGTACGTACAAGGTATTATAGTGTTATGGGAACTTTTCATTAGGCTTATTAATGAACCTGCTGACAAGTTCCCTGTAAAGGGTTGGTCACTTATAGGAAACCTTAACAGGGTAGGTATATGACTCTAACAGGAACAGCAATTTGTCATTACCATGATAAAGTTTTCTCTTCACCATGAGGATCACGTGACCCTCAAGCAGCAGGGCTCAGACTTTCTTTGGTCTTAGGCCCGTTCCACACTTGCGAGTGTGATGCAATGAACTCGCATCACACTCGCAACTCATGCTGCCGGGAACGCACTGCCCGACCGCTGCAAACCGGAACGGATCTCAGCATGTCAGTTCACTTCCGCGGTGCAGAGTTCATCGCATCACACTCGCAAGTGTGGAACGGGCCTTATACTTCTCTTGTTAAAATTTACTATAAGTGGGACACCTCCTTAACAAGAAAATTGTTAAATGCTAAAAATGCTAAAAAATGTTAAAGGTCCTTGTTTATAAAGAACAAGCAAAAAATAAATTACAGGCAAAGTATCCAACCTTTACTCTTTACTTTTTGTAATACAAAGAGTGAAAACTACTGCCATCATATACTGACTAGGCATAGCCAATACTGAATATATGATACACAGCCTATTGGATTTTACGGGAAAATCTTAAAGGAAACATGTAATCAAGAAGGTCGCTTTTACATGATTACAGATTCCAATAGCCTCTGGTATGTTGGTTTCAAATATGCCTTTCTGGCACATTTGAATAATTCCAGTGCTTTTTTAATCATCACTTTAAAAACATTACCTGGCACCCTGCCAGCATTGTCTGGGGAGCCCCGGAGGGGCTTTCTCCACAAGCAATTCTCATTTGAACTGCCCTCATTCCCTCTTTCTAGGACTCACCACACATTGATGGCATGGAAGCCAGGCAATGTTAAAGAAACAATTAAAAAAGCACTGGAATAATATATATATGCACTACAGAGGCATTTTGAAAAATATAATCTAGTTTAATTGTGGTCTTTTTAGGTTAATTTAACACAGGCTCAACCATGTCCTTATCATTAAAGTGTCTAAAATCTATCTAAGGCATTTGATAAGGGAGGTGAAAGGCGCATTAGGTCCTTTGCCTGCAAGCATTTTTCTCATGTGAATGTAGGCCAATTTGTCACGAAATTGCACTGACTCTGAACCCTGAACCCTGAACCTGACACTGCAATAGTCTATTCTCGCATTCATACATCAGTTTTTTTACTGATTATTTCAGCAATTGGATCCGAGAAAACACAATCTCTGGTCAAAATCCTGCGAAAAAAAAAAGTCCATTGAAGTCAACGTGTGATTGAAACTTTTTTTGTTTGCAACTGACCTTAGTTTTGGTGCAATTCTGAACATTTTTTTTTTTACAAATGCCATACATAGTTTAATCCTTCTCATGAATAAAATATGTTTCTGCAGCAGTAAATAGTTTTGTGCTGAATAAATGTACAAACCTTGGAAATATTTAAAATGTGTATCTTTATTATGTTTCCTTGGGTATTGATCTGCTGAAGAATGCTGGAGGTAACCTCTTTGAAGATACTGTTGCTAGATGTTTAGCATAGTACAGAGGTGTATATAAATTGTTCTACATTATTTATAATTTATAAAAATTGGTACATTTATTTACAAAACAATAACGATTGTCAGGGCGTACCTCATACAGAAGTTATTTTTGCTGTAGGATCGACATTACTGCTCAGAAAGAAAACTATTAGTGTATGATACTTTAAGACTAGTGTATGGCAGAAATGAGACAAGGATAGTGTAATGGTGCTTCACAGCTCTTGGTAAATGTCAAGCATGTGCAAATAGATTCACTCATACTCTACTGAAACAGGGTTTCTGGCCCAAGCCAATCAATGACATCCATTCTGTACAGCTGAAAACAGATATTTATATATACAACATAAAAAGACACATATGCTTGTTGTTCTCACTATCTGACACGAATCAGAATTAAACTTTCCCATTCAAGGTCAATTAGGATTACCAAAATGATTTAGTTTCGTCAATTAACGACTTTAAAGAGAGCTGAAGATTGGTAGTGTAAAGTCAAGAAGGAGGAGAGTTTAACACTAAAGTCAGGGTGGGGAGCTGTAAGCCTCCTCCTCTGCTTTGCCCTACTGTCAGAGCTGGAAGAAGGCATCTCTATCTTTATGTATTTATGTAGGAATCTGTGTAGGAATCTTACAAGTATGTAGGATTTTGTAAACAAAATCCCAAAGATCTTTTACGTATCAACTAGCGAAAGCATTATATGCTATTCCATTGTCAGGTGGGGATGGTCGATTAAAAAGAAGTAATATAATAGGATGTCCAAGAAGGTCACAAGGCAATGTGTTTGATAGCCTGAGCCCATTCAACACCATTGTTAGGTTAGGAGTCTTAGCAAGCTTATCTCCATTGCAGGAAACACAATACACCCATGGCACCAAGTGCTACTCCAACAACGGAGCACGAGAAGTGAACGGTACAGGCAGATCAACTGCCAAACAACAAGGTATCAAAACTCTTTTATACCAAGAGCCATCGATTTCCACAATAAATGGACTCAAGACGCAAGTAAACCAACTTGATAACCCCCACTTGCCCCTCCAATGAAAGTCCCCCCCAAGCCATATTGTAGGACTATTTCATGTGTTTCTGACTGTCTATGATATTTCTTTCTCTAAATGCTGGAGCCATGTACACCACAATGCCCTAATGAATCAATAAAGCTTTATTTTATTGTATTGTGTATTCAAAGCACTATGGACAAATCTTTATTTTTCAAATTCAGCTGTATTTTAAAGCAGACGATTGTTGAAGGTGACAAGTGTCATTACCCCAAAAATAACCTTAACCATATCTATATGTCACATATTTGTTAAGGATGCATGGAGCAGGCTCACAGACTGATGTTCAAGGCACAAATGTGTCAATTTCACTGAATTTACTTTTTTTTACCTGCTTCCCAGTACATGACATGGATAATAAAATACCATAACTAGGAATTATATTTTGTTACAAAATGTACAGAAAGCAGTTCTGTGCACTGAAAAATAAAAAAAGCTATGGATTTTCAAAGGTGTGAAAAAAAAACAGAAATGGAAAAAATCCATCTGGGGCAGGGGTTAATAACATATACCATAGAAAAAACGGATTGAGAACCACTTTCATTGACATATATTACAAGGCTGGATTATGCTACTAAATCAACAGAACAAATAGACAACATAGAAATTTGCATAGAGTAATACGCTTCTTAATACAGAAAAAATAAATAATGTTTCAAGATAATTACAAAAATAAAGCTACTAATTTACAGCACACAAAAATTCCAACAGGTACTTTACAGCTAGAGTGTCTTAATAGCAGGGCACTTATCAATTTTGCTCATAGGGTAAAAGTCTGCAGTACAGACATTGATTTAAGCAAAAATTCTAAAATATATATATATATTTTTCTAAATACTTTAAACTTACTGCATTTTGGAAATTGACTTAAAAAGTCAATTGACTTAAAAAAAAATTATGTAATGCAACGTAACACAATAACCTAGCAAATGTATTCCCTACACCAGACAACAGAGGTTTAAAAAGTCTACATTCACATTCATAGTGATGGGAGGCAAATATACAGCCTTCGGTTTAATTGCATAGCCACAATGTTGGTTTTCCTAAATGAGCAATGGTGAAAGTAATTCTTTTTCAGTCTCATAAGGGACATAGTCTATGAGGAAGGGACAAAGCCAACAAGAGATGAGAAATACAAAGTTTTAAACACAAAATGTCTTGGCAATTAAATCGGTAAGAATGGAAAGTGAAAGCCTAGTTAAGTGCTATAAAGGGTAGTGGAAGGCTGGGGAAGAGATTATGCACCCTGGTATAGTGGAGTACAAAAGAAAATATGATATTCACGGGTATAAAATATATTTTTTTTTTCTCGATTCCTTGAGTTTAGAATTGGTTGAATGATCTTTTATTCGGCACAATGTATCCAAAACTCATGGGAAGCTTTTTGTATTGAAATAAAAGCACAATTATCATTCCAATTTTTTTCAATCACATCCATGTTGCACAATAATGAAAATAGATCTTTTTATGTCCTTTATGAATTCTAAATGAATTGAAGAAAACTGTAAAAATTGTACAAAACCGAACAAAAATTATAATGGATTTCCAGTTGCATAATGGTCTCCATAGCAGCACACTCGCGACATGACTCATTCAGTTATGCAATTGATAATAATAATGAATTAATGATAATTCCTTTATTTATATAGTGCACACAGATTGCGCAACGCTGCACAGTTCTTGCCAAATCAATTGCAGTCCCCAATGGGGCTCACAATCTAATCAACCCACCAGTATGTTTTGGACTGTGGGAGTAAACCGCTCTGTCCTATGTTCATTTGGCACAATGGAAAGTCACAAAACAGCATTTTTACCCAAACTGCACCAAAACAAAGCCAAACAGACAAAAAAGACAATGATGAATTTCCCCCAAATTTCTTTATTTATAGACACACATTTATACACTCACACACACTTATATGCACACATATAGAGCATAAACACATCACATATACACATACATACAGTGCCATATACAGACGTACAGTATGTACACGCATACAGTATATACACGCCATACACCATATATACATACAGCATATACACATCACAGATATACACATATATACAGTATATAGACATCACATATACGCTATGTACATATTGGGGGTCATTTACTAAGGGCCCGATTCGCGTTTTCCCTACGTGTTACCCGAATATTTCCGTTTTGCGCCGATTTTCCGTTTTGCACCGAAAAAGTGTTGCGAAACTCGCGCTTACCTTCACCAGATATAGGCCGGTGAACTTGAGTGCATTTCAGCGGGCCTCGAGGAACTGCAGCACAGCAGCGCCACCTAGTGGACGTCGGTGCAACTACCTTAGTGAATACTGGCCGGACCCGAATCCACCACAGAGAACGCGCCGCTGGATCGTGACTGGACCTGGTAAGTAAATCTGCCCCATTATGTTGCAGCATAATATGTGTAAATGCTTAAAATCCTCCATTCTTTAGTGTCAGGTCAGATGATGGGGCCCCTGACACTGCGGGCCCCATAGTGGCTGCTATGTCTGCTACGATTGAAGTTATGCCTCTGATATCAGTGCTACATAAAACATATATATATCTTCATAATGAACAGATTAACACATTTCTGGAAATTGAGTTGGCACCAGCTATAGTGCGATTCTATACCAGCCTGGTCCTGGTCTAGAATTACCCAACAAGACTGATGCTTCCTAAAAGATCTGGTGTAGTTGGAGGGGCGGGGTTCAATCAATAACTTCACCCATAATATAACCTACCCCCCCCCCATAGTTTGCATTTGTCTTGGCGCCTCTATTGTTGCATTCTTTAATACTTATTTGCATTGCAGTTATGTACTATACACCTGCAAGCATTAACTAGGGAGATGCCGTGGAATTTTTATTTAGTAAGTATATAATAAGGGCTAACATTACTATGGGCCCCTTTTTTATTATATTGCCTCTCCTTAATAATAAAAACATTGTTACATTGTTTCTCTTTTCTGTCCCATTGATTATTTCACTTTGCTACAGTCACACTTGTCCATTGCAGATGTATGTCTATTGAGAGCAGATATCTCTAATGCCGGTGCACTATGTGCATGTGTGTGACTAATGTGGCTTCTACTATGTCTATGCTTAATGTGAAAACGGAGTTAAAAATATCTCGTATTAATTATGAAAATGATGTGCAAGCTGCTGCTGTGTAGAAAGGATGCTGCATTAATATCACGATACATATTTCATGCAGTGTTTTGCATTAATGAGGGCAATAACCTTACACTTTCAACTGCAAAATGGCAAGAAAATTACCATAACCCTTAGATGTAAGGATGTACATCTATACATTGCCTTATTGTTCATATATAAGAGTAGGAGTTATATGTAAAGACTTATTTCACTAGAAAATTCGACCTTTACATTAGATTATGAAAATTCTAGGGCTGTTCACTGTATCTGATGCTTCCGTAAAACAAGAAATGTGTATTTGATAGTAAGTTCTGTGTCTGGGCCTTGAATCTTAAGGGGGTTCTTTTTGTGGAAAGTACATAAAAGAGGCAAAGACATCAGTGGAGATTTATCTTTTTTTTTTCTTAGCATCAAAAATTTTTTTGAGTAGTTGCAAATTTGCATATTTTGCTGTGACTTTTCTATATTTACACCATAACTCGTGGTGCACAGTTTTTGGATGGGTTCTCTTATGAATCCATCTGTCTAGACTAAAGTTAGTTGTATTGACCATCTGCAACTATTGAAAAAGTTGTAAAAACAAAAAGCAAAAAGTTTGAGAAGAGAAAAACAAAAAGTGAAAGCTTGCCTGGCGAACTAGTCAGGGAGAATCCGGGAAACAAATTTTGCATCTTTTTTAGGTAAAAATGTGCATGTTTTTAAATAAAACTCTACACCAAGGAGTAGTCCAATTATGGACTAACAGGCACAGATGCAATTAAACACAGGGAATATTCAACTAAGACAAAATAGTTTAAGAAACAAGACAAAAGAATTAGACTGTAAGGAAAACTAAAAAGAGTGAATTAAAATATGAAGATTTCGGGTACAATTAGGTACAAGGCTTGATGGTTACTAGTCTCTGAAAAGGCGAACAACTTGAAAGTCAGGGTCATTTAAGGTTGTAAGGTTATTTAAGGTCTTGCTGTGAGGCCACATAGCTTATTGGTTGCAACCCTACTTAGAGGATATGCAGTGTATCAGTTCCTCAATAGTCTCCAAGAGCCTCCCAAATCACCATAAGTAAAGCTTAGTGGAGGTGGATATCATACTCATGGGGGTAATTTATTATTAGACCTACTGACTGCGACAGAGCTATGTTCTTCTTTGTAGTTCTGCTACAATCAGATTCATGAAAGTGGCTTTGGCCCTTAACAAATTTGCTGGGAGTGTCTTATGCTGTCTGGGTTGTTTGTGACACTCGCATAAAAAGTTGCAAAAAAACCATCAAACAGTCCCGGCTTCAATTTGTGCCGAAACTTGTGCCTAAATTGAAATTTTCGGCAAATTGAAAAATCATGACTTCAGTGGTATTATGACTACTAGTCTATGCAAATAATGAATTTGGTGCAAAGTCAAAGTGAATTTGCACTGTCCTATGTTCATGTGGCACAATGGGAAGTTGCAAAACAACATTTGTACCAGAACTGCGCCAAAACTACACCAAACATAGATAAGGAATTCCTAAGCATAACACAACAAGGTTGAATCTCAGATGACTGGTGAAGACACCCAACAGATCTTAGAATGTAAATGTCAACTATGTCTCACAAGCTGCACCCAACATGTCTCTCACAGCCCAGGGCACCTAATGGCACAGCTATTTTGTTATAGATTCCAAAACACAACTCAGAAACTGTGCACAAAGCATCTTCATATCACTCCGCTTGCTACCAAATCTGAATGAAATGACCAGCAGTCAAGTGATAAAAACATATAGTGCCAATCAATGAACACCTACCTAGGCTGGAAAAAACTCAGCCAATACATCTTATAAAACAGAGTTCTGAAATGTACTTGGGTAAGGGGATGTGCTTCATGGTTGCAGCCACCCCAATGGATGTGCCTCATGGTTGCAGCCTATGATGCTGATTAAATAGTTCACAATATAATGTATTACTGCCAAAAGAATGTGAAAATAGGATGATGACAAATACAAGTCGCACTCCTCAATGTCACATAGATACTTTCAATGTGGATATAATTGCAGTAAAAAAATCTAGACTTGAAAAAGAATGTAATGGCAAATTACTGGGCAGACTGTGGACTAGCAGATGGTCATAGTATGAGGAATATGGCAGGAGGATGACCACATGAACAGCTATAAACCAGAGGTACAATGTGTTAATCACCTTAATACTGCAGAAACCCACATAACTTGGCATAAAATCTCAGGAGCATAGCGAGGGGCTATTTACAAACTACTGGGTATAACAAACATGATAGGTACATTACACAGCATTACGGTTTAATGGCAAAATAACTTGACTAAAACATCCAATAATTTGAACAGTTTTCAATGGGATTATGAGGCAATATGATTTAGGTATTTGAAGACAGATGGTTTGACATATGTCTTTAGATGGATGGGTATTTGACCAAACAAGTGGACATACAGGATTGTATCCATTATATTTGTGCTGTTGATTATACTGCTGGTTTTATTAGTGTATGGGTCGGCAGAGCAGTATCATAAATTGCCAATTTGAGTTGTTAAAATTATTGAAATCATCTGTAAATCATACATTTTTGTATTAGTTCTATAAGTTGCATATTTCTGTATTTCATCATATTTTGTATTATTTTTTTGTTTAGATTTCATGTATCACATTGTAGTTACAAATCATAATACCAGGGGAAAAAGACAAGAAAAACAAAAGTAACATACATTCAAATATTTACACTGATCATATGTATGTTTAACATCTTGTATGTTTTTATGATACATATATAAATATTTTTGTTATATATGTGTATATGTATATGTGTATATGTATATGTATACATATATATATATATAGCAAAAAATCCCACTGCAGCACTCCAATAAGTTAAAAAAACAAGGTCATACAAACAATAGCATCATTGCATTGCATTGCATCATTAAGAATATGGGATCTTTATGGATAGATGATTTCCATAATAACCTGTGTGGAAGGGCAGAATGTATGTCAACTTTCTTGATCTTTTGTTAAATGTAGTTTTCATGGTAAAAAGCAAGATTTATAGTAGTAGACATAATACACACCAACTGTCTAAGGTCCATTAACTCTTACTCTAGTGTAAGGGTGGCCCTAGAAACGAGGTTTGTTTATAGTTACAGGCAATTTTGATTGAATTCTGTTCTAAACCATTAGATAAATGCACCAAAGTGTATATTGTGCATAAAGTCATCATGAAGGTTTAGTCAAGTAATGGACATTGGGGCTCATGTACTAAGGGTCACGGATCACTTTTTTGTCACACGTTTTTAGGGGATTACATGGCTTGCACAGGTATTAACTAGTGATGTGTCGCACACGATCCTTTTTGGCGCAGCTGTGCTGGATTCCATGCAACACATGTAGCATATCAAGCGCACGATCTTAGTGAATCGCGGCACAGCACATTATTGTCGCACAATGCACTTTCTGTGAGCTCCAGGTACTAGTAATATCCTTAAAGGGATGTGAGCCTTGCCACATCACCTCGGGATATAGAGGACTTGTAATGATCGTATACATCAATTTTTCTGCTTCAACTTTGGACAACATGAAAGTTCCCTCATGAAAGTCATACATTTTTTAATAAAAAAATTGTATTATCAAAATTTTAGAAACAATGCTGTTTCGTGATATGCGCACAGCATAGGCACAGCAGGCACGGCACAGCAAGGCATTTGCTAGCAGGTTACAATATTAACCATATTTTGCTCAGTTGAGGGCGGAAACATCTGTATTCTTTTAATATATTTAAAATGTTACTTTTTATATCTTTTGATGTTTTTTTTTCTTTTGGTTTGTATGTTTATGTTTAATAAACATTTTTTCATGAATCCAATTTAGTATAAAATCACAACATGACAAGAGATTTGAAAGTCTATAGACCAGACTATCCGCACTATCCCCCACAGTGAGGATATAATACCCTTTTGTGTTAAAGGGAACCTGTCACCAGGAGACCCATTTTTAGCACTCCCCCAGTCCTCACAGAGCATAGTACATACACTGCCAAAGTGTTTTTGTAGAAAAATAGGTTTTACAGAAAAAAAGATATGTTATATTGTACCTTTCATTAGCATGTGCTGTGTGACTAGGCAGTTGCCAAATGGGAGTGGCTGGAAAGGAGCAGTTCCCTCCACCCTTGGGAAACATGTGACCTTTTCAAATATATGAATAACTCCCAACACTCGGGATTGGCTGTAGAGGAGCAAGGGGCGTCGCTAAGCCAAGTGATGGGTGTTTTCATATATTTGAAAAGGTCACATGGAGAAGCAATTTCCCAGTGGTGGTGGGGGGGACTGCTCCTTTCCAGTCCCTCCTGTTGGGCAACTGCCTAGTCACACAGCAGGTGCTAATGAAAGGTGCAATATAACATCTTTTTTTCTGTAAAACCAATTTTTAATACAAAAACACTTTGGCAGTGTATGTACTATGCTCTGTGGGGACTGGGGGAGTGCTAAAAATGGGTCTCCTGGTGACAGATTCCCTTTAAGCAGTAATGAAAACTCTTGTAATCTTTTTATAATGTGCACTGCTTTTATATAACTGTACCTTTGTTTAATAATGTTGCTCATTACAAGATAAAAACTTGTGTTTCCATATATATATTATATTAAAACACAGGCTTGCATTTATTAAAGTTTTTGCGCTAGTTTTCTGTCTGACTTTACACTAGGAAGAACATGCAAAATGCTTGTACATGTATTTATAAAGTGTCTGCGCCAGTTTTGTGTCATGGCTGCTCTGTGTTCGACAAGACAGAAAACTGTGCATCTAAAGGGAGTGTTAGTGATTAGTCGTGCACCACAGTTCTGTCCGACGTGCGCCAGAATTGTGTCTGCACCACAATTCTACAGCATGAACAAAGTGCACCAGAAAAGAATGGTGCACACTTCCAGAGCAGTGCAGGGGGTGACAGATTCATAAATATAGTGGACCACAATTCATGGTTCTGGCACATAGTGCAGTTTGCACAGTATGTTTAATATATTTTTTTAAAATAAAGTGTTGTAAACAGGAATAAGTAGACCCAAACCACAATGTTTGGGTCCATGACAAAGATTGCAGATTCTGGTCCCAGAACCCGGACACCAGCCATAAGTTTAAACTCTTAGGGGCCGCAGGAATAAACCCTTTAAATTCTGTGTCACAGGTGGCATTTAAATTCCTGCATTTAATTATGAATAATAATGAATTTTGATGCCAGTGCCATATGGGCACACACACAACCAGCATTAAAATGCGAGCAGCACTTAAAGGGTAAAACCTGCTACTAGTGGTGAGTGCTGGAAGTCGGTTCCGGTTCCCTTTTTATCAAGGTGCAGCCGAACCCCACTTTGTTCGCCCATTTATTTTTTTGTCTATGTGGCTTGTGAATCAACCTTATGTATTTTGTTTTTAATCCTTGAAACCACAATGAAACATGAGCTGACAATCATGACATCAGATAACGTACTTGTGAGATTTCTTCCAGTTAGCCCCACTTGGACCCGCTCCACAGTCGTATGCCTGGATGATGAAGGTGTATTCCTTTTGTAGTTCACAGTCAATTGGTCCTTTAGCTCTAAGGCGACCTTCTCCAGATGTTCTGTTCAGTACGACTGCCTCAAATGGAGTGTCTTGACCATGGATCTTAAATGCACAGATTTCTCCTGTTGGAATAAAAGAAATTAGAGAGTTGAGATTTTTTCACATCTTGCATTGTGCATGAGGATTTATTTACTAACAATTGTTCCAATATTTCCAGCTTGTTTCACCAATGTATAAGTGAGTTTGTACTTTAAGCTATTTTTTATACACAACGGTTATGGACATCTGGCCAATATTACAAAACAAAGTTCAAGAAAACTGCAATGACAGGGGGATGGGCAACTCCAGTTTATTCTTCCTATTTTATAAGTTTTTTTATCATTGATATATTATATTGATACATGTTTCTTTGTTGTTACTAAAGAATCTTTTGTATTATTCTTATATTCGGTGTGAATTTTTGGCTACAGTATATACAGTAAAGCATGTGCTGTTTTCTTTTGATGTCATGAAGGAGGCTTCGGTGTCTGCCAAGAAAATGGGTCTGCATAATATGGATCTTTATTTATAGATAGAACTTAAGTTTCCATAGCGCTTAACCAATGATGGGGTACAGACAGTATACAGATAGTGTTAGACAATTCAGAGAAATTAAATAATTAGACATTTGGAGTGAATGCCGTAATTTATTACGATCATCATCACTTCCATACATATAGCCATTTGAACAACCACTAAGAGTGACTGCTGCTCAGAATAATTGAGAACTTATTGCGCATAACTCACATCTAATACAGACTACTTAGGAGGAAAATAGTGCAGGTGCATCTTGTCCAATTTATAATCCTACAAAGTTGATTATTCCTTGATTTATTCCTTTAGTTCCCATAACATGAGTTTTTTGCTCAAAAAAGGCATCCAGGTTCTTCTTGAACGTGTACAATCTATCAACAATCAAATCATTGTGGGGCAGAGAGTTCAGCTCTAACAATAAAGAAACCCTGCCTACGGCGATGGTAGAATTGTATTCCCTCTAGTGGTAGAGGATGCCCCCTAGAACATTACAAATGGAATAATTCCAGGGTTATCTGTCATTTTATTCTAATCCATCTATTTCCTTAATAAGATTAGTCACTCTCCTCGGTACCTGTTCCACAAGGTCCTTCTCATACACTAGTGCCAAACATTGTGCACAGTATTCCATGTCTCATCAGATTAGCGATTTGTAGAAGAGCAATCAACAAGAGCTGGAAGATACTCCCTTTCTTGATATCATAAACTTGAATCTGACACAGTCATTAAAAATGTCAAGTTAATATTTATTATTTATTTGTTTATTTTACAAATTTAAACTTTGGAATCTGTTTCTTTTGGAAATAGATGGTTTGGTTTGGCTATTATACCATGCGGAGGGAGCAACATGTTGAAAAGTGGGTATGGAGAGGGCTCACGACAGATCCCTCTCCTTGCAGAGTGCATGCTTGCTACATTTTGCAGCAAACACACTCTGGTATCACTTGTGTTATTAACCATTTAAATGTCTCTGGCCAAGCTGTCAGTGGCATGCACACTGATCAGTCATCGGGGAAAAGCAATTGTTTGTCTAGGCTACACTCCCAAGTCCGTCATGCACCCTGATCATTAAGCATCTGTCAAAAGCAGACGCTTAGAGAACCCTAGAAAACCTGCCGTATATTACAATACTGCAGTATTGCAGCATATGTTAAAAGTAATCAGACCTTCAACGGTAATAGTACACATTGGGAGTCTAAAAATGTATTAAAAAATAAAACTAAAAAACAAAAACATATTAGGACAAATTCATTTTTTGTCAATTCTACCATATTTGGAATTTTTTTCCTACTTCCCAGTACATGGTATGGGATATTAAATACCCTCACTCAATCTTACAATTTATTACGCAGGAAACAAATCCCCCATATAGTTACATAGATGGAAAAATAAAAAAATTATTGGATTTTTGAGGGTTGGGAGCAAAAAAAGGACACACAAAAACTAAAAAGGGCCAAGTCATTAAGGGGTCAAGCTAGCACGGAGGTATAACTTTCCTTTTTCACATCCTGCACAAATTATTTGGATGTTCCTCACCTATTTATTTAACTTCTTAAGATTGCTTCAACTGATATAATAAGAACACTGTAACCTAAAATGTGCACAAACATTTATACTGAATTTAAAAATCCATTTGATTGTTTTCTGAACTACTTGTCTCATTATTTCAGTGATGCCCTAATTATTCATTGCTATCTTTTTGCATTTCATACTCATTTAGCAACATTTCGAGGCTGTCTCTTACAACCTTCCTCGTAACTTTTTCTATTGTCTTTTTTAGCACTGGAATTACTTTGTGCACTCATTAATTTCCTGGGCACATACAGCAGCTTAGTGATAATTACTGTAACAAAAGTCTTAATTATCTTCATCGCGGCATGGACTGGATAGTTATTGTATGATAATAATAGACCTCTAAACTCTTTTATGTGCTAAAAATAACAATAGCCGCACTTGCACTTTTTGTGACCTCATGCACTGAAGAAAATTTCTTGCTTTATTTAATGTAGCTAACAATCTCTCTACTAGTTAAACAACTGAAATTTGCAGACTTACCCATATATACTCGAGTATAAGCCCACTGAGTATAAGCTGAGACCCCTAATTTTACCACCAAAAACTGGGAAAAACTATTGACTCGAGAATAAGCCGAGAGTGGGAAAATGCATTGCTCACAGACTCCCCCAGTATATAGCCAGCAAGCCCCCAATAGTATATAGTCAGCCAGCTCCCAGTAGTATACAGCCAGCCCCTGTAGTATGCAGCCAGCCAGCCCCCAGTGGTATACAGCCAACCCCTAGTAGTATACAGACAGCCCCATGTAGTATACAGATGTGTCCACAGCCTCCAGAGCACTACTATCCAGATCTATATCACTTCTGGTGAGAAGATAGTGGTCAAGACAGTGAACAGCATTTCTCCGGGTGCTAAATCCATGACATTCGTGCACCAACTGCCTCATTAGCTTTCAGATTAAAATTATAATTTCCCAGAAGTGACATCATGGACAAAAGCCATAAATTAATTTTTTAAATCATAGTCTGTTTCTTTGCCGACAGATTATAATGCTTGAGGAGAAGGCCGTTATGGGGGCCTTGATCTGGCCACATAATTTGTGACCGGATCATGGCCCCCGTAGACTTCTATGGCTTCTGGTAAGACGCGGTATGTCACTGCACCACCATGGAGTCGTCTGCCATTTAAATGCTGATTTAGCCAAACCCAGACCAAATGTCTTTTTTATTGCAGTAAACAAATTTTATAACCATTTGCTGTATCCCTGACACTATCCATTGTCTGTCACTGCCCAATTAGAGATGAAGCTCTGGTGAAACGCGCTTCAGGGCAGATGGGACAAACTCGACCACCAAGTGTCATGGCCCTGTATATTTGCTGTTAAATGGAGGGCTCTTAATTAGTCGAAGTCTGGTTGAGCAGGTATCCATTTTTCCCACTGCTCTTAATTTATTTGTAAAACATTTTAGGTAAGCTCAGCTCTTGTGTAATACAAAATACTCTATAATCACCTTGTAAATTGAATCCAGCACTGACTGGTAGATGATTTGGTATTCAGCTTACTCTTAATAGGCTATATATACTGTCTACTGTAAGCTACATCGTTGACTATCCAATTACAGTTAGCTTTATCAGACTGTGCAGTAACACATGGGATGCTTAGTGCTTCAATATAAAACACCCATCATTTAATGTGCATGGTGCATTTTGCACAGTCTAATACAGCATTATACTTGTATATATGTTACACATACAATTACATATATAAAATAATAATAAAAATATTAATGTATGATTTTTAGGAACGTTGCTAGTGAATCAGACTATGACCTACAATATTTTCGCGCCACAGATGGTACGATATCTATGTGGGAAAAATAACACAACACCCAGTTTGATATTTGATGTCAATTATTACAAACTCATTTGCAAGTACAGCTCACTGCTGTTTTTCAAAACCAGAATTTAATTGTTATTCTTACATTGATTGAAGAAATAGCTTATTTTTTGTTGTTTACAGCAAACAAATTTGCACAGCAGAAGTGATTTCCAAATGTATCACTGAGTCTCCATAATGTGTATTAAAGTAGAATATTTAACAGTAAAGTTTATCACAGATAGAACAACATTAAGATCTGATTCATTTTGCAGGCTGTTAGCTGGTGGTCCGTGTGACATTGACGGGTGAGCACAGCTCAACCCGCAATGTTCATAGGAAATTGGACACAAAGATGGGAAGGATTAGCCGCCATGACAGAGCAAATAGAAAGTAATAGGTCCATGAGTTCCCCACCATTTGTGCAGCTAGCTCATTTCCAAAACACACATCAGGGGTGGTGTATTAATTGTAAATGTACAGGCTCCATGCCTTACCCTGCTAGTGTTCACTCTATTGTAACACCTAGGAATAGTGTATTGATTATGTAGCATAATTATTTTTTTCCAGCTTCATTTTACATGAATTTTTTTTCGGAGGTTGTGATAAAAAATTTGACATGGACCTCGTAACAGACTTTGCTGATGACAATTTTACAAGAATTGGTAAATATTCAGTTGTACTTTGTGTGGTATTTGTGAGGTAGTCTCCCTTCAGTCCTTAGTATTCTATAGATAGATGTTTTTTTGATGGTTGGGACAAATATCAAACTGTGACAATCAGTTCTAAAATCACAGTTTTTTCAATGTGGTGCAATCACAATCTACAATCTACACATAGGAAAAAGTGAACCCGGTTGTATGCAAGATGCAAGATTTGGTCTAGGCACATTGTTGTTGACGGAATATTAACTCACAGCTAGACTTGGCGTTCATTCACCACTTATACACTAGCAAATACAGTCCCAATCATATTATTCATCACTTGTTTATTATTTTTTAACCGCATATCATTAAAAGTTACATTTTAGGGATCCATTTATATTGTAATCGTCTTATCTATAAGGGGATGCAAGTTGGGGGACTACTCCACCCAATTACTTGTACTTCTTTTCCCCAGGTGTATACTGGTAAATACAGGTAGTCCCCAAGTTACGTACAAAATAGGGTCCATAGATTTGTTCTTAAGTTGAATTTGTATGTAAGTCGAAACTGTATATTTTATAATTGTAAATTAAGACAAATTTTTTTTTTTTTTTTTGCTCCAGTGACAATTGGAGTTTCCACATTTTTGCTGTAATGGGACCAAGGATTATCAATAAGGCTTCAGCTGAATATTGCAATTGGGGAGTATAGTAAATCATCCAGAGAGCTTCACCAGAGGTCACAGGGGCAGAGGAGTTCATTTTCAACTAGGGGTCATCTGTAAGTTGAGTTTCCTTAAGTAGGGGACTGCCTGTAGTTGCCAAAATGGTTCCCATTCAGTGAATTAGTGGTTGATATATTGTCTTACTGGGAGCTCAAGGACCTTTACTGCCTCCTGCTGCATTATATAGTTTGGTAACATACATCTAATTGAATATAAGAGAATTCCTAAAGAATTCATTTGGAATCTGACAGAAAATCTTGATATTGTTCTTTATGGGGAACATAGAAGAATAGGAGACCATGACAGAAGGTAACGGTTGCTGTTATACCTCCATATAATATTGTATGACGCTTGTGTGAATTAGCCATAAACCAACTCATTTGCGAGTGTTGTACTAGTCCCTGCTGGATTTTGGTACCCAGACACTAAATACTACTCCTAATGTTGCCTGGAGAAATATTGTATTTTTATCCTTTACATTCAGGTGAATTTCATATTCATTTCTAACTCCATAGTATGTATTATGGTATTTCACAGTATTTAATCCTGACACCGCACATTATCTTCTGCCAGTTCAGCAGTAAATGGTTGTATCATGTCCTCTGAGGTATGTAACAAGGATAATAATAAAATATCTGCTAACGATCTGTTACCTTGAACATATCGCATTTACATATCTGCATCCATCAGTGGGTGGATAAAGGTATGTTCATGAATCTGGATTCTAAATCCAGAGAGAATCTACAGTAACAGAACTGGCAACTCATGTAAACCGCACTTCATTTAAGCTCAATAAAGAGCTAAAAGAAATCAACAGATTTATTATTCATACAGATTCCAAGGGGAGAATTTTACAGATTGGCTTCAATGGTCTAATATGGTTAATTCATCAGCAATTCATAGTTAATTTACCATTTATAGGATAAATGATAACTTAATTATTGTTGTAACTGATGTTTTTGCCACTCATTTTGAGACAGGATTTTTTTTCCAGTATAAATACAGCAGGAGGTCCCACAGTTGTGTTGTCCCTTAAATTCATCACTCCCAGCGAAGTGTTTTATTTGGGTAAAATTCGACCCTGTTCTTGACAGTTGTTAGGACAATTAAGTTATCTGCTATATTGTGTCAACTTCAGCCCCTTTGAAGGGGTTGTCTTGGTTCATCCATTTCTTACAGTTCTGGTCCAGCACAGCACCTCCCATTACAACCAGAATCTATCGGTCTACCGGTGGTGAGGTTGTGTTGACAGCTTTCGTCCATTACATACTCTGGATTCAACCACTGAGCCCTTCTATACAATCATAGGCCGTGTACGATTGGAGCCGTTGCAATAGACTACAGGTAAAGACAAGTCAATGTATTTTTTTACATTTTTCTATGATTCCATTATAGATTTGTTTATTTCATGTGAATATAAACTTTTTTTCACAACATTCCATCATATTTAAAATATAACTAATGTGATTAATTGTCAATTGATTCTCATCTATATACAATGTTAGTTTTAAAATTTAATATAATGGATTTTTACTCATGCATTTTTAGCATGTATTTCTACCTAAAGTAGAATTAAAATACATTACAGAGGGCATATATTTCACCCAGATGGACACACATCAGTTCCCACCTGTGATTCAAGTGCATCGCCCTAATTCCATGACTGTCAGGAAGATGGATCAGGTTAAAGTCTATGACTGAGGTCCACCAAGATAAAACAAGAGATAATTTAGTTCAGGGACTTGCTGTCAAGACTACTTTAGAAAGAAGAGACGTGACAAAGGTACCGCTTCCTTCTGCTAATAACAGCCGTGGTCTATGGAAACCTTGGTCTTATGAAGCTCCCGTGTGACATTTGGACAGCTGTACTACGTAATCCAAGATGGTAGAACGTTCATCTTGGAGAATTGTGCCTTGTAAAATCAATGGAGCAATTACACTTGTTACAAATTGTCCAGATGTAGGAAATTCTTCTTCATAATACTGTACATGGATGCTTTACTACCACTAATATTTCCAAAGACGTTAACTATAAACTTAAAGGAAAATCAATAAGTAAAATTTAGAAGAGAATATTGTTATAATACTACTTCGCCCAGCGTAATTGTAAAAATATAAAACATGAGACATACATTGTAGGTGTTATTAGGTAAAATATGTCTGTTTTTCTGTTGAAAAAAATGCTACACATGTGTCACCTTTCTGTTATGGTTATTTTTTCAACAAGTACGAATAGTTTGGAGTTTTTATTATGGAGCAGAGCATCTTCTGTAGATTGAGCTTGCTTCAATTTTTTTTTCTTGCCATTCTTTATAGAGCTTACCATGCATTTATAAATTCATTTATACGTACATTTTAAACACATATACATGAAAACAGAACATTTTATAGCACTGTACAAATTACACCCATACCCACACATACAGTACATTATAAATAGAGATGAGCGAGCACTAAAATGCTCGGGTACTCGTTATTCGAGACGAACTTTTCCCGATGCTCGAGTGCTCGTCTCGAATAACGAACCCCATTGAAGTCAATGGGAGACTCGAGCATTTCAATAATTGACCCTGACACTATAGGGGACGGCATGCAGAGGCAGCGGCAGCAGGCTAGAAAGTGGCATGGCGACATACCCTAAATGGACTCAGGCTTCAAACCAATGGGTGGACTAGATGCAAATAAAAAAAAAAAAAGTAGAACGTTATTGTAGCCCTAAGAAGGGCTGTTGGGTTCTTGGAGAATCACTCCTGCCTAACACTATTCTAATAGAACACCCTAACGATTTCCCTGACCAGCAGCAGCTCTCTCCCTAGCGGCATCCAGACACAGCCTAAGAAGGGCTGTTGGGTTCTTGGAGAATCACTCCTGCCTAACACTATTCTAATAGAACACCCTAACGCTTTCCCTGACCAGCAGCAGCTCTCTCCCTAGCGGCATCCAGACACAGAATGATCCGAGCAGCGCGGGCAGCGGCTAGTCTATCCCAGGGTCACCTGATCTGGCCAGCCAACCACTGCTATCGACGTGTAAGGGTACCACGTCATGCTGGGTGGAGTGCCGGGGTATCCGCTTGTGATTAGGCGATGTTTCTGGCCGCAAAGCAAAACGGGCGGGGAGCTGCATTTTCTCAGCGGGCGACCAGTATCGTCCCGAGCAACGAGCAGTTTCGAGTACGCTAATGCTCGAACGAGCATCAAGCTCGGACGAGCATGTTCGCTCATCTCTAATTATAAACCCATATATAGACACTTGTGCATTATATTTATAATCCTGCTTGTATAATGTATACCCTAGCACATATGTCCAGCATCCTTATCAATGGGAACAGAAGGCCACAGCCTAGACTGATGTGTAGCCCTGCAGGTTGAATCACATGGAGAAGTATACAGGATGTTAAAAATTCCCGATCCTGCTACAACCCCACCCCCTGAGCTGAAGGATGCCTTTGGTGAATTGTATGCTTTGGAGGATATACTGCTGCATAGCAAATCTCCATTCCTTAGCTTTGCGTTAGGTCGTCTCTGCTGTGGCTGCAACCCTAGAAGTTACTCTCCTATAGAACTTCTTTATTTCAATGCATTATATATCTATTTTTGTTCTGGAAACAGCATTGTTACTAAAAGAAAAATGCTGATGTCCTAGCTAGAAGAAGTAAGACACTGAATAGAAAATGTTTTGATAATAATGTCACAATTACTTTTAACTATTACAGTGCTTCATTATTTTTTATCTTAAGTTTTTTCAAGGCAACTTTTTTGCAGGCACAGAGAGTACACATTGTAATCGGCTTGTTATCGGGCTTTTCTCAGCCAAGCTTTTGGGAATGAATTTGCAGATAGTGAGCATATGGCAAATTTAGAAACACATGTTAAAATGTAACTGAGTGCTTACACTTCATTACTATTTCACTAATTTCAGACAAGCTCAAAAACAACACTGAACTTATATATGATCAGTAGCTGATCAGCAGACTTTCTTTATCTCAAATTACCATTTTTAACTCAAGTTACCATTTGTAGAGTTTACTGTAAGTTTACTACAAAACTGTTATAGTTGCTCATGGCAAACAATCAGATTACGTTTACTGCTTTGGAAAAATAAAAGCTGTGATTGGTTGTCCATGATCAGTTTTGCACCCAGATACATTTGATAAATCCAACCCAAAATTATTTGTATAGTGAGAATTATATAGTATATAGAGAGGCATAACTTAAAGTTGGTGTGTCCCATTGACCCCTTTACAGCTTCAGGGTCTGGTGCCTTCACCCTAACTAACATCCAGTAGTTCTACCACTGGGTCTACTGGTGGCTCATTTGCTGACACAATTTGCTGAAACTGGTGGCTCAGTTGCAGTTCACTAAGTAACCTTTACAAATGAAAGTACTTAAATACAGCCATAGATATATGTATGACTGCACTTAGGAGTACTGGAGGGGTATTCTCAAACAGCTGTGTTCTTTGATCTCTATATTCAAACTGCTTCCCAGCCTTTATCCTGCTGTAATATCTAACCAGAAGCCTATTTCTGCCTTGAGATATCACATAAGAATGCTCAAAAAAATTATGGATATGCAACTCTCCAGGTCTTCTACCCAAAAATGCAGCCTTTTATGATAAAAACAGCCAATTCCCCTGAATTGCTGTGTCCTTGTTTGGTCTGAACCGAGGGATATATAGGGGATAATATGAAGAGATCATCTCAGTAATCTATTGCAGAGCCTTTTGTAATTTTTTTGCTTACCCTCTCACCATTTATAAGCATTTCTTAGTGTGTAATGACAGGTATAAAATGTGATGAATAAGTTGAAAAGGATAGATTATATATAACACACAGTGTTTTTAGGATCAGGATCTTTATGAAAAAACTCCAGGCCCATGACTAAGAAGTAAAAAAAAAAAAAGATGCAGGTCTCATCATATGATGTGTACGACTGTATTGAAAAAAGATGAAATCTGGCATACAAGCCTGGAATATGAACAATTCCTGACGCACTGCCAGATATTGCACCTTTTCCCCATTATACCACTTCCACTCCGAGTGGGCTTGGAGGGGTGTGGAGGGGCCAAGGGCAGCGGCATTGTGGGCTAGCATGGGGTCTATCTACCCCACGCCTGCATACTGCAGATAGCCTGCGCCCATTTAGCCACAGGCTAGGGCACCTCTCTGAGCCAGGTAAGACCTAGCACAGAGGTGTCCCGCTGGTACAGTGCAGCTGCCCACCGGGATTTATCAATGCCAGAGCCTCCTGATAGATGAGGACAGTGCTGGGGCTGGCAGCTCCTTCATGAAAAATGTGTGTGCCCCAGAATCTGTATTACTAGAGTGCTGGATACCATACCTTTTCCTTGTTCCATAATAATTTAGTCCCTGAGCCTGTACAACAGATGACATCTATGGATGTCTCCATATTCGTCAGTATGATGCTTCTCTTTAAAGTTTTCATGAATAATCACAGTGAAGATCTAGTTTTCTTTCTTACTTCATGTAGCTCTAAGTTAAAAGTCAGTGATGATTAATTGAATCTTCAAGGCCACAGTGTGGCTTGGAAATAAGGTCCCTGCAGTAGTCTATTTCACGGTCTGTAATATACGGTGCTTAAGCTAATATTGTACCTTTCATGGGTCAATGACAGCATCTAATTGTTGGGCCGCACACGAGTCCTCTTCCCTATTTTAATTAAAATGTATGTCAATTTCATTGAACACTGCTCTATTGATGCTTAAAAGACTAATTCCCTTCGGTCAATTAACCCTTGTGATCCTGGACGGGATCTCCTTGGAATACATATTTGTGGTCATATACATTGCTGCAGGCTACATGATGAAGCGGATTCAGCAGTGAATCGTCCACTCAGGACAGAGTTAAAGATTTTACACCAAAGGTGTCAGCAAAGAACAGCAAGTGCTTTAATGAGCTTCATTTTATGGAGGCAATATTGTGCCAGATGTTGTTTCAGGTATTTTGTGGAACATGAATACATTATCTTTCTAGCCCATGAAATAGGGGCTGCTAAATCCTGACAATTCGGCAAGAGAAATTAATAGCCTGGAAACGGGAGGGAGAGACAAAGATTGAATGCCTTCCTTCCGATAGCTTCACTGGCCAACTTGTAGGAATGTGCAGACTGTTATAGCAAGCTTCCTAGCTATGATTGATCAGTCAGCGAGATACCATAATTGTAATATGATTTTTATATATGTAATATCCATAAATAAGTTTCAATCATGTTCATACTGTAACAATATTATACATTCTAATATTAATATACATTATAATTTATAGTATATAAAATGTATACAAGCAAAAGACTGACTTTGTTTTAGTAGATTTGTTTACGGATCAGTTATACTATTATTCAAAGTGAGATTTTATTATTTTACTACACCAGAATTCTATAGGTGGTTGACCAATCCGTAAGGTTTTAGAAAAAAAAGTGGCCATGGAAAGAGCAGGTAGAGTGAGTGGAGCTTCATATTGCCACAGAATATGATGCAGCTTTGTCGGGATGTTGTCATTGTCAGCAGTGTAAAAGAATGAAAACAGTTATTTTCATATTGCACTTAAGTGGGTAGTATTCATGTAATAAACTAAAGTCATAAGATGTATGGCACACGTGCAATGAAGCACGTATTATCCAAGCTTCACTTGCCACAACAAGAGAGGAGGCATCTTGGGATCTTTTTGGGTAGCTAGAACATAGTCATCCTTAACTAGGTATTTGTTGGGGGAGTCCTCTTAACATGCTATGAGTATGGAAAATATTCAGACCCCTTTACATTTTTCACTCTTTGTTTCATTGAAGCCAATTGTTAAAACTAAAAAAGTTCTTTTTTTGCTCATTAATGTACACTCTGCACCCCATCATCACCCTAGAAATGTAGATATTTTTTCTCATTTATTAAACAAGAAAAACTGAAATATCACATGGTCACAAGTATTCAGACTTTTTGAGCTAGTACAGATATGAGTCTTCTTGATAATGGCGCAACATGTTTTTCAACCCTTAATTTTGGATTCCTCTGGCATTCTTCCTTGCAGATCCTCTCCAGTTCCCTCAATTTGGATGGTGAACATAGGTGGAAGCCATTTTCAAGTCTCTCCATAGATGCTCAATTGGGTTTAGGGCAGGGTTCTGGCTGGGCCAGTCAGGGATGGTCACAGAGTTGTTCTGAAGTCACTGTTTTGTTATTTTAGCTGTGTGCTTAGGGTCATTGTCTTCGTGGAAGGTCAACCTTCAGCCCAGTCTGCGGTCCAGAGCCCTCTGGAAGAGGATATTTGTATGTGGCAGTATTCATCTTTCATGCAATAGTAACCAGTCATCCTGTCCCTGAAGCTGAAAAACACCCCCATAGCATGATGCTGCCACCACAATGTTTCACTGTTGGGATTCTCTTTTACAGTTGATGAGCAGTGCCTGGTTTTTCCAAGCATACTGCTTAGAATTAACACCAAAAGGTTCAATCTTGGTCACATCAGACCAAAGAATCTTATTTCTCATCGTTTGGGAGTCGTTCATGTGTTTTTTTGCAAACTGTATGACACTTTCATATGTTGTGCACTGAAGAGAAGCTTCTGTGTGCACACTCTGCTCTAAAGTCCCAACTGGTGGAGGTCTGCAGTGATAGTTGACTTTGTAAAACTTTTCTCCCTACTGCATCTCTAGAGCTCAGTCACAGTGATCTTGGGGTTCTTTTTTACCTATCTCACAGGGTACTTCTCCCACAATTGCTTAGTTTGACTGGAAGGCCAGGTGGAGGAAGAGTTGTGGTCATCCCAAGCTTTTTTCATTTAAGGATTATGGAGGCCACTGTGCTCTTAGGAACCTTAAGCGCTAAAAAATTATTTTGTAACCTTGGCCAAATCTCTGCCTTGGCACAATTCTGTCACTGATCTCCTTAAGCAGTTCCTTAGACCTCATGTTTCTCATGTGCACTGACATTCTCTGTGAGGTCTTAAATAGACAGGTTTGTGCCTTTACTATTTAGGTCCAATCAGTTCAATTTAGCACAGTTGGACTTTTTAGGCTGCTTTAGAATTTTAAAAAATGTGTACTGGGGTCTAGTTATAGACCAACTGAAAATGATGTCAAACTTTTGTTACACCTAAAATTGAAATGGTCAATTATATTCAGAGAAAACCACATAGTGCCATAGTAACACATCCATACAGTATACACTTCAAATCATTCCTTACATTTCAACAAACTGTAGTCAGTAGTCAAGTATTTGTACTTAAGGAACACTGCTGTAATACCTAACCAGAAGCATCCTTCTGCTCTTACATAGGGTGAAGAGGAGAAGTAGGTGATGTGACATCTCACAGAAAGTGTACCACAGTCCGGCTTCAATTCTAGCATATCAAAGCATTTTTCAAAATAGTATGGCTACACAGATCTCCAGGGATGTTACCTATTTCTGTCTGTAGCTTTGTAAATTTAAGAATTTTGGTAGACTCTCTTTAAGGCATGATTAGTGGAGAACTATTGTAGGGGATGGTCACCCCTATTCTGCCTGCAGCATCTAGGTACATCTGAAATTCAGATTCACACTCTGTGTGCGTTATCCCCAACTTAAAAGGTACAGGTAACATGGTTTCATTATTTAAAAGCACAATAGACCTAAGAGGTTAACCGTCCATAAAAATATTGAAAGATCCCTACAGCGTTTAATCAACTATTCTTTCCCCTACAGTGTTTTCTCCAAGAAAGCTGCTTAAAGTCCAAAGGCTTAAGCCTCTAATTTCATCTTGGCATGCCTCCATCTCTCAGCCGTAATCTCTGAATTAAGTAGAAATTCTGCACATGAAAATAAATGCTCAGACCATAGAGGTCACTATTCATTATGCAAACAAATTCTATATAACCCCTTTTCTTTTAGTTTAGTGTCTAACATGTGGCACTATAATTCCCAGGATTCACCTGAAATTAGTATATTACATTTTTTACATTACCACAATGCACTGGGTCAATCGCCTATAGATTTGTCAGCACAGAACAGATTTCCACATGCAATTCTCTAATGCGATTACTACTGTAATACAACACAATATCCCGACATGATAACAAAAGCCTTTAAGGTGTATTTGTATTCACTATGGCGGGCGGTATATGGTAGAGATAGCGGCTAATAGCTATTAGGGGATATAGAAAGCCGAAATTCGCCTTGTACCCAACTAGGTAGCCAGTGGCCACACACTGACATAAAAAAACATTCAGCATTTGACTTTCTGTTGAGCTTTCACAAAATCACTTTGCCTTGTGAGACGCTGCTTGATTTCAGATTATCCATACCATGTCTGACATGTCCATTTCTCAAACCGGATGGATTGAGCGAGCTCGTGGTTTTGGTTTTTCATTGCTAGAAATCTCTACAGTGTAGGAGAATCTGTTCATATAGTAGCTCAATATATTGGACTTATAGGGAAAACCCAATTTAGATGGATTAAGAGACAGAGAAATCCATAACTTTAATCAGTATAACAACTGTTGCTATCAGTAAGAACCATTCGAGTCCACGACAGAGATAACACAAAAATGCTTCTGTACGATACAACATAGAAATTGCTTTTCCTGTACAATTATTCAGATGCATGTATAAATTCATACTGTCTGATAGTATGGGAGTTGAGGATGTTGGGTTTTCATTTCTCAATTCCTAGGAGTTTCCTCTGTTTCATTCCAGGCCCCTTATTCTATGCTATTTATCATAAGCACCCACTGTAGTCCTTCATACATCACAGGAGTAACATACAACCCTCATAGATACTTATATATAAAAGACTTGTGGCAAAGTAACTTAACACAATACATAAAAAATGCAACTACACACAGGGGCCTCCTTTCCTGTCCTACCCCTAGATCCCCAGTAGGTTATATATATATATATATATATATATATATATATAATACACATTATATATATATACAGTAGTGGATTATAATAAAGGCAATTTGGGCAGTAGCCTTGGGCCCAAGCCTTCTAGGGGGCCCAAGGCCACCCAAACCACTCACCAAATGTTATACTGAGAATGACCTTCAGGCCTGTAATCCTCACACATCTGTTCCTGCTTTCAAAACACAAGTACACAAGAGCTATTTTAGGACCTTTAAATGTCCTCCAAAGATCCTGAAACCAGAGACTGAAAGCAGGCAGAAGGGATGCATCCTCCATTCCCCAAGAAGCTGATTGCTGATAGACTTGATGATTGATTCCAGACTTGTAGGGGCTATAATAATTACATAGCCCATGGCCCATGACAGTTTTAATCCACTCCTGTATGTATATAAAATATATTATAACACCAAACCAGCTCCTGGAGATATCCTGATAGCAGGAGTCCGTTTCAGTACCTGACCATATACATGTACGTATAGAGACTCATGCATAATAGAATATATATATTTACCTGAAATATCTATATATACCCATACAAAGTCCACTATTTTATAATTACATTTATATAGTTATACACATATATACAAAAAGCACACAAAATATAATCTATTTCCTTGGGGTAAGTGCTGTTCATCTAGAAAGGGTCATCTTACTACAGAATATCACTGAATGCTGTCAGTATATACTTTATGGATTTTGGCTAATGCTTCTAAAAGAAATGGAGTCACAACAAATTCAGCATGAAATTTAGGTTTTGGAGAGTTATGATGAGGTTCCAGAAGGTGATGATACAACTTGAAATACTGGGATCTGCAAATGTACCATATATTGTTGTACATGGAAATAGACTTCATTTTTTTTTGTTCAACAATAAATTTCAATTCTTGTACATCAATCACAAAATAAGACATCCCCTGAAAATAAGACCTAGTGACACTTTAGGAGCAAAAATTAATAAAAGACACTGGGGCAGATTTATCACGTGTCTGAAAATCAGAAAATTTCTAGTTGTCCATGGCAACCAATCACAGCTCCCCTTTAAATTATTCATGAGCCCTGGTAAAATGAAAGCTGAGCTGTGATTGGTTGCCATGGGCAACTAGAAATATTCAGACAGCTTGATAAATCTGCCCCACTGTCTTATTTTTGGGGAAACAGGGTACTAAATGTATTTTGTGCTTATCTACACTGCTGTAGTTAATGGGGTTGTCAAAGATCTCTAGTGGGTGCTACAGCCCACAACTAACAGAGGCTAGTAGTGGTGATGGAAGGTGCCAGGCTGGATTGGAGGTAAGTGGCAAGATAAGTAAACATTTCTTTCATTTCATTTTTTTGACACAATTTGGGGCCAGTAATAAAAAAAAAAAAACATTTACAATCCTGGACAACCCCTTTAAACTGTAGGACACCTCAACCAATATGAACTTGACCTTTTGAATTGCTTTTGTTATACTTGATGTCCATTTAAGTCATGCTTTAACACTCTATTTAACCAAGTGTTAGGCTGAATTTCACAACTGAAAAGGCATATAGAAGTTACAAAGCAGGATCTCTACATTCACTAAATACCCTTTGTGATTAAAAAATTATTTAGAATCACGTATTGATTTCATTCCTTTAAACTGAATTTTGTCAACAATTTGCAAAACATGGTGCACACAATTGATAGCGTTGCCAGAAAATAATAGGGGGCAAGCGTACAAGCTGTTTTCTTGTAATTGTAGGCAGCTTGCTTATAAGCTGTTCCCAAAGCTTCCACATATTGTACAGTAGCTGCTTTCCAGGGAAGAGCATTTACACTAATGATGTTTAGTAAGGTTGAGACAAACACTTCAAGAGTCGTAAGACTAATTTCTATGAACAAGCAAGAGAATAAAAACCTACATTTAGTAAATAAAATTATGTCCTATACTTAGTAGTGGATTTTATAGGCAGTTTGGGTGGTAACCCAGGGCCCAAATCTTCTAAGGGACCCAGGGTCACCCAAACCACTCAAAAAATATGATACTGAGAAGGGCCTTTACCCATAAAATTATCTTATATCTATTCCTTCTTTCAGTACACATCAGCCATTTCAGGGACACATGCCCCATTCTCCAAGAAACCAGATTTTTGTACCATTTGTGGGAAATGACTTCCAGGCTTGTAGGGGATACAGCCCAGGTTCCTACGGTAGTCGTAATCTGTCCCTGCCTATACTGCGCTATGAAAATGCTCACAAATATGTCAAGGTTTCAGTATATGCAGTTATTTTTCACTAATTCCAACTTTCACTTTCCAAGTAAAATTACACATACCACCATATTAAAGGTTCATGCTAAGTGCAGTACCGTATAACCCTACATGGTCCATAATTTCAGTTGCTGCTCCAGTACTATGCAGGGACTCTTTGCATTATATATGAGCACATGTTCTGGTTTTAATGGACCGAGTATGGTCTAGTGTAGAGGTGCCAATTTTCCCGGGGGCTACATCAGCCTTGTGGTTGCCATAAAGGGGCCAACTGTCATTTTATTACTGTATAAATGTATCTACTTGAGCTGTTTAGTAGTTAAATTCATGCAGTGTAATGATTACAACCAGCTCTTTGAGGGCAACCACAATGCTGAACATAGTGCCCACACAGATGCACACTGGAGCAAAGAATAGGACAGCTGCTGCTTCTGGGGAGCGAGGAAAGGTAAGTATTGTAGTTGCCCAGCACCAATGCTGCGCTCCTGACAAGCGCAAAATAGGGTCAGGGAGGCAAGAACCGGGCCGGATAAAACGAGGCCATGTGCCAGATTTAGCCTGCGGGCCTTGTGTTTGACACTAGTGGTCTAGTGGCCCCAACCATAATTCCAGACATCTTTTTAAATTATTAAGATAAGTATTCTGTCTACGGTTGTTGGTAATTATATGGATTAGAGATTTAAGTCTATATGAAATTCTACCAAAATCTGATTGTTGGTAATTATATGGATTAGAGATTTAAGTCTATATGAAATTCTACCAAAATCTGATACTAAAAAAAAAACTGCAAAAACAAATACCCTCCACTGATTCCCCATGACAGCGCAACGGTTCCGTCTGTAAAACTGCAGCTGGATGTCATTAAAAGATTTCACAGGTGTATCTTAGGACAGGAGGATCCGTACATCTGTGCGACAATAGTTCACTGGTAATAGTAGCTGTAATGTTATGAGACACTGGGATTGCTATACTGGAATCTTGTTTTATTGCTTAATGTATCATAATGTCAATCTCCCATCTGTTTTACTGTTCTAAAACTAGAATCAAATGACACAAGAGAAAGGGCTAAATGTTCCCCAGTGTTCCTAATGTAGTGTGCCTTGGGTAAGACAGCAGCAATACACTGTACAGTATGTGGCATCATTAATGCGGGATATTACTGTTTTTATGTCCTTTTTGGGGAAGTGACATTCTAATTACTCACATCTATCCACAGGATATGAGACAGATGAAATAATGCTTGGGGTTCAGCCACTGGGACAACTACTGACCGAAGGAACAAGCACCTGAGCCTCTTTCTGGGGGAAACTGAATGGAGCAGTAGTGAAACGTGCAATAAATTAATTTAAATCATGACTTGTGCAGACAGGAATAGCAACTTTTCTCCCGCTATCCCACCTCCTCGGCGGGAGGTAGGTGAGAGGAGTGGAATGTTCCAGCGTCCTGGTGCAGGTTATAGTGTAATTCTATGCAGTGTAAATCAGGACCTGAATTAGGATTCATCTTGTTGCCAGAGCCTTTTAGTGTATTCAACACAATGGGGCACATTTACTTACCCAGTCACTAGAGTTTACTAAAAGTGCATTGTCCATCTATAATGCTGTGTGCGGCGATTCACTAAGATCTTGTGCCTGAAATCTGGCGTTTCTTTGCACAGGTCAGACAAAGTTCACTATTTTCTTTTGGTTCACCTTAAACATATGGGGGGTCATTTACTAAGGGCCCGAATTGCTATTTTCCGTCGGGTTTCCTGAATATTACCAATTTGAGGAGTTTTTCCCTGAATTGCCCGGGGTTTTTAGCGCACGCAATCTGATTGGCGCATGCATGCGACGGAAATCGGGGGCGTGGCCGTTGGAAAACCCGACAGATTCAGAAAAATCGCAGTATTTTATTTTTTTTTAAAATGTGTCGCTTGACACGCGCTTACCTGCACCCAAGATAAGATGGTGAACTCCCTGGCGAACTCCGGCAGACCTCGGTGCAGCAGTAGTGGACATCGAGCGCACTACCTTAGTGAATCGCAGGAAGACCCGAATCCCCGACAGAGAATGCGCTGCTGGATCACGACAGGACCGGGTAAGTAAATGTGCCCCATGCTGTGCAACACAATTTGAAAGTTAAATACGGCACTCGGTCTGAATCAATGGGCCTTCTTAAATACCTGTGCAAGCCGTTTTAGCCTAGAAGAATGTGCACGGTATGACTAAAGTGCACCATGGGACCTGTAACCTGAAACCTGCAATGTCTAGTACAAACCCAAACATTGTGGTTCAGGTCCGGTTATCACTGCTAGAAATGAATGTGAATGTCTTGTGTACAGTTTTGTTTTGTACCTTAGCTGCATAGGTTAATGATTCTGCAAATCTCCAGCAGAAGACATTGACAAGTGATTATCTACCAATCTTCACAGGTGCAGCAATTAGGATAATCGAGGCATTAAAGCTGGTATTGGGTTGAAAGTAAAACAAAAAAAGGAGGAATTTGCATTTGGAATGGAATCTGGTAGAAAGTCATTAAGCTAAATCTGAAATGTCATTTGCAACTTGAAAGCTGGAAAGTGAATGTTTAAGCAAGATGCAGGCAAGACAACAACATCAAACACGAGGGAACGAGAAATGAAAGCTCTGTAAGATAAGGAATACACCAAAGCATCGGTTGCGGAGTCTTTATATCCTTAACAAAGGTTATTGGTAAAACGTAATCACTGGTAATACATTACATATTATTATATTGTGCATCCCACAGAAAATACTATATAGACTGATTCACTGTCTGCCTAAACATACTCCACACATGGCTGATGAAATATCAATTTTCAATTTGTTTTCAAAATTATTGTCTTTACTTTATTGGTAGTGTATATTTAGTATAGGACGTCACAGGCTGTACATGCATCTTGTTCTAAGGATTGATGATGCCAATGGTTAACTAAAAAAAAACTTACAATGAAAAACTTCAAGGATGAAATGGGTTAAGCATTTGATCTAAAAATGGTCCTGGTACACAGTAACTATGACAGGTATCCAAATATCAGTATAATGCAGATTAGATTCTAAGTCATTGCACCTATGCCAAAACTGATTGGTTGTCAGAAGGTCTTGAGTACTGCGCATCGGGAGCTGTCAGATTGGTCGGGAAAGTAGACCATGTCAACCGGGAGAAAGGTTCGCTCTAAACACATGCAGGTGAAGTGTCCTGCCTCATAAGCATGGCTTTTTTATATAATATTTTCCTGAGGCTGCATTTGAATTGCATTTAGAAATGAAGTTGACGAACAGCTGGGAGGAATTTATCTTGATCATAGATGCGTTTATCCCGAAAACCCTTGCGATTGGAAGCGACCAACACATGTTTTGCCAGTAACTTATACAAAACATGTGTAGCTCCTTCCCAAGCAGGTCTAAATTCTTCAGCAATCTGTAGAAGCATATTCTCACTTGACTTCTAAACCCAATTCCAATGCAGCATGTGAATATGGCCTTAATGTAGAGAAATCTTCACCTTTTTTTAAAGGATATCTACAACCAGGATCAAGTATTGTAAACCAAGCACACTGACATACTGGTGTGTGCCCCTCTAAAAGGATCCGCTCTTCTTTGAGCTTTCAATACCCTTGTTTTTAAAGGAAATCTACCATGGGGAATTTAGTTTCTGAGAGACCCCATGGTAGATTTCCCGTCCGAGCAGCAATTTTCTCCATTGATTCAGTGATGCAGCTGCTGCAGAAATAAAGTGTAATGCTTCAATATAAAAATCAATTTCTAAGGCTACTGGGGGTGTGGTTTAGCCTGAGACAGCTCTGGGGACAAAGGCTACTCCTCACTACTACACCCCACTCCAGTAGCCACTACTGACCTGATGGTACCTGCTCTGGCCTGTCTCCAGCATCATTTGAGCTCTGTTCACACACAGTCGCTAACAGCATGCGCAGTAGCTCCCATTCATCTGCCTGTGGTATACCGAAAGCAAACTACTGCATGTGGGAGCATGGAGTAGCCTTTGCCCTCGGAGCTGTCTCAGGCTACTCCATGCTGCCAGTAGCCTTAGAAATTAATTTGCATATTGAAGCATTAAACTTTATTTCTGCAGCAGAGTAAAAATTAGATTCTCATGGTAGAGCACCTCAGGCTCATTTGCATTACTTTAAAATAATTGTTTTTTAAACCAAGGGGGCATAAGAAGCTAAAGAAGAGCAGAGCCTGCCAGAGGGGGTGCACATCAGTATCTTAGTGTACTTGGTTTATAATTATTGATCCTGTTGGCATATGTTCTCTGTCTCTGGCAGACTCCTTCTGTGACTATCTGTCTCTGACAGTCTCTTTAAGTGACTGTCTGTCTCTGGCAGTCTCTTTCAGTGACTGTCTGTCTCTGGCAGTCTCTTTCAGTGACTGTCTGTCTCTGGCAGTCTCTTTCAGTGACTGTCTATGACACTCTCATTCCAGTGACTGTCTATGTCTCCAACTGGGGAGATTTATCAGAAGTGTCTGAGAGCAGAACAGCTCTAGTTGACCATGGCAACCAATCAGAGCTCAAGTTTTTCCTCAGCTAATCTCTAATTGGTTTCCATGGGCAACTGGAATAGTTTTACCTACCTCAGACATTTCTGATAAATCTCCCCCTATCTCTGTATCTCAATCCATATTACCTCACACATAAATTGTCTTCTTCTCATTGCCTATAGTAACCAATCACAGCTCAGAGCTTATATTAATGACCTGTGGCAGAATAGCAACCAATCGTGGCTCAGCTTCCAACTGCCAGAGCAGCAGCAGTAGACAATGGCTCCTGTATATGGTGGGTATTAAGTGGATTTAGGAAAGCCTGTGGTGAAATTTTTGGCTCATAACCTAGTCTATGACGTTCCCACAGAGACACAGAGAACGGCTGTGCAAAATTTGGTGATTGTAAACTCGACGGTACAGATTCCTTTAGCGGACATACATACATACACACACATACATCCAGCTTTATATATTCGTTAGATCAGTCGGCTTCCTGTTCTATTCTCTGTTCATCAACTGCTGTGAGCACAGCTTACTATGAAAACAATCACTCCTGATTCCGTTTTTTTTTAAATTTTGAAATGTTTGGAATTAGGCCTTATTGTTACTTAGAAATAGTTCTTTTTGTACCTGCAGCATGTATATTAGACACCATATTCTATAATAGAGATCAGTGTTCATCTATGCATGGGGAATCTATTAGCTTGTTCGATTCTTTCGCCTCAAGAAGCCATGTTTTATGCATTTTAACGCCTCTGTGACTATTAACTTTTTACCTTATTTGCAATTTTCTGACTTAATTTAAAATGAGAAGAATGAAGTATGTAAGTATAAATGGCCCTCTTGTTCAGGAGAAAGCAATAAAGAAAAGTAATGCTGCAAAAATCTCCATAATAAATTGTTCCAGTCATTCACAAAGGGGAAACCGTATATTTGTATTGCTATATCGATGGCTGTTTTAATTAGGCATCTGCCAGCATTGCAAAGAATCAAATTATATTTGCAGGTCTGGTCCATTATATTTACATTTAAACTTTTCTAGGAGAAATTGCAGTGACAAGCAAGGGCAGCCAGCAAGAACGGTAATTTTATTTCACAAATGGAGATGGGAGGACTCGGTTCAGCTAACTACACTGTTATAGACATTCTGCTCCATAGCTCATGTTCGAAGGGCAATTCATTATTTCTTTTTATGTGGCTGCTTCCATGTTAGACAAAAACAGAAACATTGAACCAGAGAGTGTTTATTTCATAAAAGAGCCCTTGTGAATAGATGGAACAAGAGATAATCCGCGGTAAATAGTTTCAGAGTGACGAATAGCAACAGAGGAGGTAAGCTAAAAACTTTTTTGTTTTTACAGCCCCCACCACGAGGCCAGTTATCTCATTTTTGGAAAGCCCAGACACCCCTTTAAAAATGTACTAAAAAAAAGAAAGAAAAAGAGGATGAAGTATATATACAGGTGGTTCTTAAGGTTCTTAAGTTGAATTTGTATGTAGGTAGGAACTGTATATTTTTTTGCATCCCCAGCAAAATTTTGTTTGGCCTCTGTGACAATTGGATTTTAAGAATGTTAGAGTACAGTAAAGTACCAACACCCAGAGGTCCGTTTGTAACTAGGGGTCGTATGTAAGTCGGGTGTTAAGCTAGGGGACCGCCTGTACAAGGTAAATGTTTTTCTCACCCTTTTTTTTTGCTTTTCTCACCCTTTATTAATATGTTTGTGCCAGTTTTCTGTCTGACTTTGCACTGAAAAGAACATGCAAACTGCTTGTACAGGCGGGCCCCTACTTAAGAACACTCGACTTACAAACAACCCCTAGTTACAAACGGCCCTCTGGATATTGGTAATTTATTGTGCTTTAACCCTAGGTTACAATGATCAGCTGTAACAGTTATCACAGGCGTCTGCAATGAAGCTTTATTGTTAATCCTGGTTCTTATGACAACCCAACATTTCTAAAATCCAATTGTCACAGAGACCAAAAAAGTTCTGGCTGGGATTACAATGATAAAATATACAGTTCCGACTTACATACAAATTCAACTTAGGAACAAACCTACAGACCCTATCTTGTATGTAACCCGGGGATTGCCTGTACATGTATTTATAAAGTGTCTGTGGCAGATTTGTGTTGCGGCTGCACTGTGTCCGACAATACAGAAAAATGTGTACAAATTTGCGCCAAATTTATTACTGATGTGCACCACAATTCTGTCTGCACCACAGTTCTGCAGCATGAACAAAGTGCACCAAAAAAAATAGTGCACACTTCCCAGGCCATGCACCAGTTTTGATTACTTCTGTGAACCCTGCACACTCCACAGGTACACTGCACATAGTACAGACTGCATTAGTTATGATAAATGTGGGCCAATGTGTTGTGTAAGCTTGAGAAATATGATGTACACTGGCTCCTTGGCTTCCGCCCCTTTTAGAGTCCCACGTTAGATCAGATCAAAGAAGAAAAAGTTGCAAATAAGGAACAATATTTTAGTAACAATTGTACTTGCTCATCATCTGAATGACCTGACATCCCTCTGATGTCAAAACCTTTAGCAATTTTCTTTCATTGAAGAGAAAGCTAAATTTTGAACTTATAAATGTAAGTTAATTTATAGAAGGATGTGTAAATTCTTATCTTTCCTCTTGGCCTGACATACACATGTAGTCATCTTTAACCTTAATCTGATGCAGCGTGATATCAAACAACCTATGCCAAAAAAATCAATGTTAAAAAAAGTGTCAAAAATTTAAGTTGGGTGCAGCTATCAATGTAATGTATTATTTGTCTAGTTACAAACACAAAGGTGGACATATCTGTTCCATGTTGACATAGATAGTTTTCAAAGTTAGGGCATAATGGCTGCAGAGCCACTAACTCAGCATAATGTTCAGGTCATGCGGGACACAACTAAACCCTGGACCATAACTCTAAAAACAATCCTACTCATCTCTAGCAATATCTACAAAAGACCCAAAAACTCGACAGAACTAGTACAAGTGGAAGGGGGACCCTGCCTGATATACTATATTTAGGGATTAAAAGATGACAGATGGCAAAAAGGTGGCATCGTCTTGGTAACTGCTGCTACACAACCCATAGTTGCACATACTTTTGGGGTTAAATGGGGCATCAATCATTTTTATCAATAAAAGTGTCCCAAATTTCTTGCTATTACACGACATTATTGATTTTAAAGGATCCAAATGTGAACAAGGCTTATAGCATATATAGGGCCACATTTATCACTTTTGTGCGCCTAAGTGTAGTAGTTGCGCCTAATTTCTGGCGCACTGTTTTGCCAGAATTATCACAAGCTACAACCAACTGTGATAAGGTAATTTCTTGCCTGCTTCCTGCTCCCAGTGACCTCCTCAGCAGGGGCTTCTCCTGGAGTGGATCCCACAGTGCTGGTCTCCTGCTGCACCCCTGTAATTCTGCACAGTATCCCCCTCAGATACTGTGCAGAATTACATGGGGGACACTTGTATGTCGTATCTGCAACATTCTGCAAACTTCTGCAAACATTCTGCAAAGTTCTCTTGCTCTTGCTTTGAGCTCAGGAGTTTGCAGAATGTTTTGTAAATAGAAGGTGATGAACTGTAAATAGAGTCTGCAGCTCCTGTCTGCAGAGTATCTCATGTCTGTATTATATGTTCTAGTGTCTGCAGTGTCTGGTTGAGCTTTGCTGCTAGAAACGAGCTGTTCTGCAAAGGGGCTCAGTGCTTTCTTCTCAGTTAACGCCACCTGCGGGCTGGAGTGTTTTTGTGCCTAAATGAAAACGTTGCAAGTGATGAATATCATTAGGCGCAGCAAAACATCTGGATTGGTAAAATAGATGAGGGAAAGCTGATTATTTTTGCTGCGCGGCTAATTTGACGTTTAATCACAAAAATGGCGCAAAAACGGTGCGCCTGAATGAAAAGGTGCAAAAACAACAGAAAAAACGAGTGATACATGTGGCCCATAATGTATATATGTATGTATATTGTATATCTTTTGGATATGCAGGAAGTGGTTGAGCTTTACAAATCCCTTTAGTAATACCAAGGATTGCTGTGCTTACACTTCTTCTAAATAAATTCCTTTCATTCTGTCTGCCAGGACACAGTCAGGCTTTATTGAACAAATACAGAAAAGCTTTCTTGGTAAGTAAAAGTACAATAAAACAATAAAAGGCTGACAGAATCTACAATAGCACCAAATCATTGCAGAATTTTTTCATTTTGTGAAGAGAGCATCAAAGTCATGGTCGTATATTTAAATCCCTCCCTGCGAATAGTTAAAGTCTGGATTTACTGCTATAGGCAGCACAGCCCATAAAGATGGCAATATGTGCTCCTCCATCTGAAGGTTATCTGCTTTTCAGGAGTTATGTCTGCTTTCTACAATCCCAACTCTTTATACCATAACTCCCCTAAAGTGTGAACTGTAATATATAAAAGACTCTGTATAGGTCTAAGTGTCATCCAAGACCCCGGCCAAAAATAAAAGTACTTCAAATCTCATCAAACATGAACACATGGAACAAAATTTACCTCGACACTTAACTTGTTAAAGGGCTTGTCCTGTTTTGAAGTTTTTTTTTAATGTAGACTGCTGGTCTGTTTGTATATAGAAGCCCAGTAGTGGCATCATATCGCCTGCATGTTACCGCTATAGCCCTCTACATCAATGCCAAAGCTTTGTAAAGGGTTGTAAAGGCTGGCAGGGATGGCAAGTGATGCCACACTGGACCAGAGGCAAATACTGAGGTAAGTGAAAATTATGAACTATTGATACACTACCTGGGGCCAACAATGAAACAGAATCTTGAATCCGGGACAACTCTTTTAATGGAAATCGGTCATTAAAATCCATCATGATGAACCGACTGACTGTGACTGTGGTAATCTTCTTGTATTTGCTATCCACAACCTCCTTCCTTCTAAAATTATACTAATTATCCAGAATGATTTCCTAAAAGCTGTAGCTTCCCAGGCTGTTACACTGTGCAGGGCCAGTCAACCCCTCCCACTTTGTGAGATTACATCAGTCAGAGGAAGGATGGTAGTGCTGAGGAAGAAGAGAGAGACAGTGTAACAGTCTGTGAAGCCAGTCTTATTTGGAGCCTGCTCTTGTTTTACTTCTGACTTCTGTAATTTGAATTTCAATCGAATTGACACTTTGCTCTGACTATCTGTTTTTCCTAACAATTCTGTACTGCATGTCCTCTTGGTTCTGACTCATATCTTGTGATAACTTGTTTATGTTTTAATTGTCCATTCTTTGTCTCCCTTGGCACAGGAAGGGAGTGTTGACCAGTTGTTGGCAATTAGGTAGGGATTTACAAATTTAGCAGTCTTAAACATGACTTTCTGCGCTGTGATAATAACTTTTTGTGTTGTGATATTTTACTTCAGAAGACAACCAAACCCATTAAAAAAGTAATTGAAAAGCCTGACTTAACATTCTGTGCCATAGTTACATAAACTAGTAATGAGTCAAGTGAAGCTCTGCTACAAATGTACAACAAAAGGAATTGTAGCCTTTTGAAAAAAGTCATTAAACTTTGCTACTAATGTTTATATAACTGTAACATTTAACTTCCCATTTTCAATGACATTCTCTTTATTTCTCAGTATTTGCTACACTTTACTGATGTGTCTTATATTGGATATGAAATCGATCAATAAATAAGAAGCTGTAAAGTCACATTTTTTAAAAATGTTATCTGTTATCTTCTCAGTTCTTCAAACTCTTAATTTATGTCTCGGCATCTAAAATCCTTAGACAAATGTTATGAGTGTACAGGGAGTTTCCATGCCAGAAGTAATATTTTGCTATTCTTTATACTTTACTGAGGACAGTTTTTTCCTTCTGGGTTAGACATAGCATTTAATAATATTTATAACGCTTCCATTTAACAAGTAACAAAAGACTTAGCCTTCCTTCACACTGCGCTGATTGCTAAATAGGGAGCCGTGTCTCCGAAGCAGAAGCTGGGGACGGAGAATAAGCAGTACATAACATTACGTGCCGAGCAATGCCGGGATATGCAGAATCATTTATTCATAACCAGTCCTGTGAAATATGGCTGCACTTAGATCTGGGCACATGGCGTCCTCTTTGTGTTTAACACACATATGCATTAGAGAACAGTAAAAACTCCTTCTGCTACAGCCGAGAAATGGAAGAGATATCCACGCTTGGGCTGAAAGATTTTTTCCTGGATATGTTTCCTGGCAATGGGGGATGATATATTTCGGGTCGTAATTTCTAATTAAGCCTGCAAATTTACATGGTTTTGACAGTCTCAGATTTGCCAATGCAATGCTTTCAGTATAACTCATCCTACAGCATTCACTGCATTTTTATGAAAACCTTTCAATACAGAAGTATTGTATAAAATATAGAAATCCCTGATGGATTTTATACATTGCTTAGCTTAGCTTCTACTGATTGGAAGTGACAGCCGTAGCTACATTCACCATTCTGCTGGTTGTCATTAGGAACAGTCAACAGGATTGTTGTCAGGCATTTCTCCCACAGCTCAGCTGAGCTCATATAAGATCATATAAGATCAAGGAAAAGTTAGTAATTTTACTATATCGGATAGCAAAAAAGGCTTTTCAGACTGTAAAACGTCATAGCAAGCTACAGTATGTGTAGACACCTAAGGAGTGGGTAACATTAGGAGATTTCTGTGCTAAAACTTTCAGAAATACCACCGTAGGCTATAATACTAATGCATCATACTGCCACTCAGGATCAGTGAAAGAAAAAGACCATTTACTGTAATTTAAAACATTAATGTAACTGACATATGATGTCTGAAGGTAGGGACCTGCATCCTTCCTTTCATGACCAGACTTTAAAGGATTTTAATGGTGCTTGCTGGTTTTGTGACAATTGCCTTAGATGGTCAGTTCTTAGGTCTTAGATTAAAGCAATCCTGTCGCCAGGAACAACATTGTGAGCTGGTGACAACCTTTGCTATGAGGATTCTATAAATGCCCTTGTCAGCATTCTGAATCATTTCAGTAGTTTATAATAGTTTATTTTACATTACCTAACTACCTGACAGCAGTGTGTGGTGATTCCCAGGGGGAGGAAGTTGCAGCAGTCTATGTGTGCCTATGTCTCCTCATGCATTCTTCCTCTCCTCCACCTACTCCATCATTTGCCTACTCAATGCATATGACAGGAAGTGGGGAGGGGAGAGGGATGATTTTTGAGAGGAAGAGTGTGAGACACAAGCACACGAACCTGCAACTGTCCCCTCCCCGGGGACTCACCACATGCTGCTAGCAGGGAGCCAGGTAATGTAAAATAAACTACTGAAATTATTCAGAGTGATTTTTTAAATCTGCAAAGTATTGGCTATTGGAACCTGTCACCAGTTAAAATGTACATTCCTGATGACAGTTTCACTTAAAAAAATACTTAGCTTTCATAGATTCAGTGGTGGAAATCTGTCTCCTTTCATTCTGCAAATTACTACAGTACTAATTAATTGCCTAAGCATGTTTCAGTTAAAGGCGTGTGACCAAGGAGGCCAAGTATTTTCTCCTGCAGAACAAATATTAGCACTTACAGTCCAAGATGCATGGGGGACACTGCAGGAGCTGTGGGGGTTCCTCCAGCCCTGAGAAGTTAATTTTGAACTACAGTAAGTCCTCAGGTTATGTACAAGACAGGTTCCTTAGTTGAATTTGTATTAAATCAGTTATATTTTATAAGTGTTACTCCAGACAAAATTGTTTTTGGTCCCAGTGACAATTGCATTTTTGAAATTTTGTGCTGTCATGGGAACAAGGATTATCAATAAAGCTTCATTACAGACATCTTATAGCTGATCACTGCAGCTAAAGTAAAGCATGCAGAGAGCTTCACCTGAGGTCAAAGTAGGCAGACAGAAGGCACAATTGCTTTGGGGGCATCAACAGAGCTATGTTGGGGCCTTAGGCATTTTAAAGCATCCCAAAGCATTTATTAGCTTAGGGGTAGCAATACTGCAGCAATACATTGTCTCTAGCAACCAGGGTACTGTGTTCTCCAGTAAGAAGGGTAATGGGAGCACAGGTAAGGTCAGGCCTGTGCTGGTATTGGAAGATTGCATTATTGGGGGAACGGACACACAAAGACTGTGCATATTGAACAGCGTGTTGTTTCCCGGGTGTTTAGATTCGCCATGTTGCAGATTGGGTTAACTGAGGTGCTGGGAATGGCTAATGAGGATCCAGCAGTCATGGTCAACACTGGCACCAATGACAAAGTAAGAGGTAAGTGGAGGGTCCTTAAAAATGATTTCAGGGTAGTTTGAAATGTGGCACACCAGAAAGGCAGCAGGAGATTAGGGAGGTAGAAAGTGGTTTAAAAGTTGGTGTAGGAAGGAGTAGTATGGGTTCTTGGAGAACTGGGCTGACATTTCTGTCGGCTACAGGTTCTACAGTAGGGATGGGCTGCTCCTCAATGGGGAGAGTGCAGCTGTTTGGGGGGAAAATGGGTAGAAGGTTGGAGTAGTGTTTAAGCTACAAACCTGGTGGAGGACAAATACACTTGTACAGGGAAATAAAACAAACAGATAAACTGGGAACTGGGAAGGGTAATGGTACATGGGGGAGGAATGGGGGATGGAATAAAATCAGGGAATTAGAACCAAAGGAATAGAGATAGGGAAAATCCTGCACTCATGCCATAAGCCTCACAAACAAAATGGAGGAACTGGAACTCTCAATGTTGGAGATACAGTGGGTATCAGTGAGACATGGCTGGACAGTAGTTACGACTGGGCTGTTAAAATAGATGGTTGTAGTCTTTTTAGAAAAGATTGGACCTTATCCTAACCAATGGACCTGAAAGGGTATCAAAATTACATGTTCAGGGAGCCTGGGTAATAGCGACCACAATATAATTTATTTTATATTATGCTTTACTAAGAATGTTAGTGGAGGGTCAACAAACCCTCTTAACTTCAGGAGGGCAAATTTTCAGCAGTTAAGACCTTATAGTAATAAACTGGGAAAATGTTCTCAAAGACAAAAGCACCCACAAAAATCTGACTTTTTCACAAATATTTTAAAAAAAGGCCCGTGAGAAACACATATCATATGGGAAAAACCATAAGAGAAAAAAGAAAAAGATAATCTGGTTAACTAGTAATACTGTAAGAAGAGCAATAAACGAGAAAGATGAGTCATTTAAGGTGCTAAAACATATAGGTAGTGATAAAGCATTACAGGATTATAGAAAGAAAAATTAATTCTGTAAAAAGCAGATAAAGGCAGCAAAAATCCCAAGTTATTTTTCAAGCATATACATCATAAGAAACTAAAAACATAGAGTGTGGGCCCTCTGAGGAATAACCTAGGGGTCATGGTGGAAGGAGATGAGGACAGGGCCAATCTACTGAATGTCGCCTTCTCGACTGTCTTCACCCAGGAAAAATCCCCTGGTGGAGGACATGATGAATAATAATGTAAATTCTCTTTGTAATGTTAACAGTTTAACCCAGGAAGAGGTACGGCGCCACCTCACAACCACTAAGATAGACAAATCACCATGGCCAGATGGCATACACCCCCGGGTTCTGCATGAACTATGCACCGCGATTGACAGATCCTTATTTTTAATTGTACTGAACGGGCAGTACAAGGAACTCTGCAAAGATCTTTTATGCCTGGTACAGAGGCCAGGACAAGGGGACATCCTCTACGCCTAGAGTAGAGGCCGTTCTACCATCAACATAGGCAGGGGGTATCCTCTTCACCTAGAGGAGAGGAGGTTCTTCCATCACCATAGACAGGGGGCATCCTCTACGCCTAGAAGAGAGGTGGTTGTGCCATCACCATAGACAAAGGTTATTTACTGTACGAGCACGGAGACTATGGAACTCTCTGCCGCAGGAGGTTGTTATGGAGGACTCTATGTACATGTTCAAGAGAGGCCTGGATGCCTTTCTGGAGAGAAAAATATTGCTGGTTATACGGAAAAACATTTGTTTGATTCTGAACGGTTGGACTTGATGGACTTGCATCTTTTTCCAGCCTTATATATTATGATACTATGAACCCATCTCCCTGCACCTGCCTTCTGCAGGAATATGGCAGAAAAACAAAGTTAACACTGCAGCCATTAAAATTTTGATTGACAATAAACCGTTAATATGGCAAAATATTTCCTTTCAGTAAATCCTTTGTTTTGCTTGCTTTGAGCTTTTGCAATTTTATACCATTTCTAACAAAACTCCCGATGACTGGATAAACTACATGGGTCAGATAGCATTTATTTCTATTGAAAATGTTGACATGGCTTCTGCTCAAAGTATGGTTTCTACTACTGGTCCAGTAAGCCATCTAACATCTATAAAACCTCCTTCCCATAATGTGATGGCTGATGTCTCTCATCCACCTTGATGTACTTTTCCAGGAGTGTGACAAGTGACGAGGCAGAGCACATGAGGACACATATTACATTCATCAAAGTAATGAAATACTCTCAGAAAATATGTTTTCATGTATTATTGCAAAATTCAAGGCAGCCAGAAGAATTTTATTAAAGGACTAGAAGATTAAAGATACATAATTTACATAGTTTGTACTACAGCATTTTCCTTCGTGAATTTCTCTCTATATACTGAAATACATTTCCCTGGTAACATATTTTAGAATAAATATTCTGTGCTTAGCTGCCAATCTGTTCTTAAATCACAAGCCAACTTTCTTTCTACTCTGCCTCATATCTTTTGGGTCAATTGTAATCTGTTTTCTTACCTTTATGTGTTTACTATAAGAGTTTTGTTTCATTAAAAAGTCAGGGGAAAAAACAAGTTCGATCTTTTTACAATTCATTTTATCATAAAGTTCTTCTTCATATCGTTGCTATTTTATTTCAACACTGATTTCATGGAGATGTTCTAGAACTTGAAGTTTATTAATATAGGTTTTAGGCAGCTGTAGATGAACAACCTGTTATTCGAAATTGCGTAACCTCTACTGGTATTAAAGGAGCCAATTGGATGTCTTTTCATGCATGGTTTATATCCCCTATGCAGTTTACCACACAGCTTAGCAGTTCTTAACTTGTTGTATGCATACCCCTTGGGGTATTTTTTGCCCTTTCAGGGAACATTTTACTTGAAATATCCAACACTGTTCTACACAAAATATTGTTGGTTTCTACAGTACTGCAACTTAAAGTTGACATGCTTACATTTCTCCAAAATTCGGAGAAGTATCTCTTTTATTGGTAACTGGTGAAGAATAGAGATGTGCGGACCCAATGGTCAGGCGCAGGTTTAATGTTCAGACATGTGACCCAGACATTTCCAGATTGGTGGCAGCACAGCCAATCTAGCAAATTGACGCCCCAAGTAACTTGCAGCTAGCATCCAATCCGGCAATATGTATGGGTCAGACAGATGTACCCAAAGGCCACCCCTAAACCACAGCATTGCATCCGCTTATCTCTAGTGCAGAACATTCATTTTTTAGTCCAATGGGCTTGAACTTTTTCATACTCCCGACAGATGCCAATCCTTGTCACAATGCTTTATCATATTTAAACTTAGGATATCATCACAACATATAACCTCCCTAGACCCAGAACATCTAAAGGGGGGGAAACTACCAGATGTCATACAATGGCCATAAATATTGTCAGACATGTTGACTTTTTGGAAGTTTTTTTTTTTAATTAAATAACAAATAAATTTCCTTATTTCTGATAGAAAATATAAGTGATCTAGTAAAGGTTCCTTACAGATTTAGCTTTTTAGACATACATCAATTTAGTCATTATCCTCAATTTCTTTTTTGGAGATTCCTAAAGTGTAGCATTTCAGAACAAAAATGGGGGGCATGAAGTGAATGTAATGTTTTATCTTGCATAAATACCTGGGCTTTTTACTGCCTGCCTCTGGGGTACCACACTACAGAGCACAGTGTTAAAGTTGTTCCTTGGATGTTCCATTAACAAGTATGTACAATGTAGAGTTAGAATCGATAACCTTTACTATTTGTCATAAAAAAGGAGTAAAAAAACACCCTCCGTGCCGCTGGTCTTTAATACACACTTCTGTTTCATATTGTAGACATGAAAGCTATAATGACAGCTAAATCAGGGCCTGTCAATTATTGCAAAAAATTAATTAATCCGTTAATGCACACATTGATTAAACCGTACTTCAAAAGGCGTGTAGATGGGGGTGATCCATTAATTTCACTTGAGATGACAGCACATAGGCTGAGCAAATGCTTTTTCAGTGAAAATACTTTATGGGTAGTTGCCTTAGCCGTCGCTGTTAATCTGATTTTATTAGGCAGAGACGCTCGAACACATTTTGGTTTACAGATTGCGTCTTTGAAGAGGAAAGAATAAATTATTTGTGGAAGGGAGTTATCAGAGCTTTAAGGAGTAATATTTTCTGGCATCTAAGTTTAAAGCATACAATCCCTTTTAGCAAAGTGTTTGATCAAATTATTTTACAGGCTTTTAATTACAGGGGAACTTGTTTCTTTTCAGTTTTTTGTGGATCAAAGTCTACCGTTTTCTGTTTTCTTTGTGAATTCAAAAAAAAGGTTAAAAGGACAATAACTTGAATATGGAAAGTGTTATTGTGTTAAAATAACTTCTATGTAATACATAAATCAATGCAGAAAATGCTAAAACTTTGGCATCTGGTCTTTTTGTGGTCTACTGTGTATAGGCTGTGTTTGATATAGTAATCTACCAATTGTCTAATGCTGTTTTGTCCAAAAAAATCATATAAGAATTGATGTATTTCATTTTTGGAAGTTGAGGGCAAAGATGCCATCAGGTCATAACGTAAGGACAAGTAAAAATGAGCCAGTATCAAGGCAAAATGTAGAAAATAACTAAATACCAGGGAAGAGATGTTATGTTGAGTAGAATGGAGTTATTGATAAGAAAGGTCCAACAATAACCAGTTTAAGGAGGTCCTTCTCCTTATTGTAGACGTTTTGGCAATAAAACATAAAACACACGAGGAAAACATTAGGAAGTGAAAGGGAGGGTCATTGGGGAGTGACAATGCATAATATTTTTTAAACTAGTAGTATTGTAGCAATTGTATAAATGTTTACCAATAAATTACTAGAATATAAGACTGAATTGTATGAGGACAACCCCTTGAAAACATAGCATTTTGTTAATATTTGAAGAATAGGTTTAAGGGACTTCAAGCAAGTAATGCGCCTACCTTTACATCAGATAGAATTAAGTAAAAACTACAATTTGTTGCAATATAATGAGATATTAACAAAACCCTTAAAAAGCTGTAATTCCCAGCATAACTACTAGTTAACCACTTTGTGATACCATATCTGAGTTTGTATATTCTCTCCGTGTTTGCATGGGTTTCTTCCGGGTCCTCCGGTTTCCTCCCACACTCCAAAACATACTGGTAGGTTTATTAGATTGTGAGCCCCATTGGGGACAGGAACCGATTCGGCAAGCTCTGTGCAGCGCTACGTTATTTGTGTACTCTATATAAAAAAAAGGAATTATTATTATTTATGACTCCTTATTGATATTCTGTGTTATTCTGCTGTGATCCTGACCTTTTGCCTAAACTCAGACTATTTGGGGGAGATTTATCATTAGTTCTATGTAGCTTCTTGGCATATAATTGTTGCAAATTTTTGTGCAAACATCGTTTTTGCTGGGGTTTTTTAGCAAGGAAAAAATGCAACTCTAAAGTCATGCAATGGCAGATAAAATACACCACAGAGTGCGCAACACCACATTTATCAACTAAAATTTTTTTAAAAGAACGCAAATTTAATTGCAAAACTACACCACATAGGAGGTGGTTATGTGGGTCCATTGCTGCTACAGGGGAAGTTTTTGCTAAATTTTTAAGTTTTTGCTCAATTTTATGTTTGTGGTCTCTGAGAATTTCCTGTGCAAAAACATTGCAAAAAGTCAGAAATTGAGCAGATGTTAAACATACGTGCGACTGGTGCTGTCTATTCGCATAGAGCACACACAGTTTTGCGCGGGTAGCAATTAGAAAGGAGAAGAGTATGTGAGAAGTGCAGGGCTCTCCCTTCTTTGTCACATTGTGTTGTTAAGCTGGTTGTCACATGACCCAAATATCTGTACTTGAAATAAAATCTGTGTACCCATCACTTCCAGAGTATTTACAGAGAAGACAAAGACAAAGTCACCTTTTCCTTTAACAAAGATAGCCTTATCATGACAAAACACTTCAGCTCCCATTCACATAATCTGTTTTATATGTGGGTTTTCACTTAAATGTTTCCCTGTACATTGCTAAAGTAAAGACACATGTGCAGAATGTCTTCCATATATAAGCTAAGCAACAGCCTCCAATAGATAACATAGATATCACTTCTATGGGAAATACATAATATATGTTTCCCTAAATGGTACTTTGCTCCAGATATTTCCCACCAACCTTCTCTTAATTTGTTCTGTTTACCTAGAAATGATTCACGGGGTAAAAGCAAAACGGAAATCACCAAGCAGGGACAGTGCTTATCTGTGGCTCTGGCTGCTGGGTGTATCCTCCAGCCAAATGCTAGTAACCTCTCCTCCCCCAGAAGGTATTATTTCAGGTTTATAAAATCCACATAGCGACAGGTACCATCCACAGGCATTAATGACATCTGCTGGAAGCTAACCCTGCTCAGGATAAACATGCCTACATTTCTTAACAGGCAAAACCGGTCTCTTCATCTTCATCCATTAAAAAAATGAGCAGAACAATGTAAAACAAAGCAGAGAAGGAATGAACAAACCAATTACACCGAGGTGAAAAAAAAATGTATATATAGCACAATTATACGAGCTCCAACAGTGTAACAACTTCTGCGAAGATCTGTTTTCACCTTCCAGCGCTGCGACAACTGAAAGGTAAGGAGAACTTAGCACAATAAATATTACTAAAGTCTAATTACAGCTTCCTTCTCCGTGTGGCTCACCAGCAGAACGTCTCCTCTGCTAGATGGAATCTATTCAATTATACGGAATATGTAAAGTATAGCTCCATTATTTGGGATGAATTAAATATCATTTCAATTCTGTAGAATTTATTCAAGTGCATGTATGAATAACCCTGTAGATCCCACATGGACCATGGTATTCTCCTCATTATTGCTTAGTAAGCATTTTCATTATATTCTCCCCTTTCTCTGATATTAAATGCCGTTTTGGGTGTAAAATCTGTTAGGTTTGTTCAATAGAGTATGAGAAAACTAATTAGGAATATCATAATAGCTAGGAAATTCAGCCGAAATACAATGAATGGTGTTATAAGTATTAACAGAGAGGGACTCTTTGTTACACTATGGAACGTAAATCCCTATAAATCCATCAGAAGATTGATTATGGGGAACAGCCTTCATCTATAGATAGACCTGTATCTATACCTTTATCTGAACATCGCAGGAGCTATCTTGGTGGCAATGACATAATGCACCCAAAAATAAATTGGTATTTTAATTCTTCAAAGCAAAAATATTGCCACAAAAGAGACCCAAAACATAAGTTGCGTGCTTTGAAGAAATATTTTGCATGATATGGACAGTATTACATGGGTGCAGTAGCTCCCCTTTGCACGGAAACTTTCGCAGCACAGTCCTCCAAGTTCAGTTACAATTTTGGAATGTAACATACCTTTTGCTACTAGCTACTACTAAATCAAACAAAGTATGGTTACACTGATTTCCAGTCCAATACCTAACCCTGTCATTTGCTTCTCTCTTTGATTAGGTGAGTTAGCAGAGCTGAGAGTGTCATTGTGTTTTTTATGGATCTCATAATCTCTCATCTCTGATCTGTATCATCTTTCTTTTTTTCCTATATGTCAGAAGCTACATAAAAGTGTAAATAAACCTGCACCCTAATAATCTAAGCACATTGTCAGCACACTGCATCTCATAGCACAGAGGAATCATGAAGTGTCTGCTAAGTGTTTGCTTAGAGAGTACCCCCCATAATCTGGAATCTTACATAAATCTGTCTAGGGAGTGATAGCCATAAAACTGACTAAAATTTCAAAGTAAGAAGCTACAAATGATCTTTATGGTATAAGCATCAGTAGGCGATTAAAATTTGAGAACTTTCTTTCATGGGAAAACCCATTTAAAGGTCGATTTTGTGTACTGGAATTCTTGAAAAAGCACAATCAGTAATATCATTGATTCTTTACAAACTAAATCCAAAGATAGCAACAGTATAACATATGAAGAAGAAGAAAGAGTGGAGGAAGAGTTTCAGGTAGAGATGGAATAATATTAGGCAATGTGAAAGGTAAGAAGTAGGAAGAGAAAGAAGGACAGTAAAGTATAAGCAGACAATTTGTCAGACGTGACTTGTTAGATTTCAATACTATATATTGTATTGAAGTAGCACTCAAACACACTTGCAGAGAGAAAGCTGAGCAATACACTGATTTATAGTTAACTGAATGTGGTACATAAAACATGCTTGATTTTCTCAGAACGCGTATGGACATTTCTTTTATTACTTTTATTGTTGCTTTTTATTATTCTTAGAGTGCTTTGTTTCCAGCAATGGTTTCTCCAGAATCTGGAAAAGTCACTGGAGTAAAATAGCATTTTCCTGATGCCTCATAGTAAAAATGAAAAAATGATTTGAATGAGAAATTACATTTCAATGGTTATAATATATATATATATATATATATATATATATATATATATATATATATACAATCGATTGTTTTTATAATACATTAAATTTACAGATAATGTATATATAGTGCAGTTAAAGAATGTAAAGAATGAAATGAATTTTCACACACCGTACTGGTTCTCTACCAATTTAAGGAAGCATCTCATAAGGATCACACATTTTCATGTACTGACACACAAGCAATAATGATAAATCATAGTATGCATAGCTCCCTCTCAGCAAACTGCATTGAGTCAGGGGGCGACTGCAATCATCATCATTATCTGCTCTCTTCTAGATCTTCCTCTTTCCACCCTCGTTCCTGCCTCACCCCTCCCTCATTGAGATCTTAGCTGACTCCATGCTCAAAGAAAATCTCTGTCAGCTCAAATATGCCTAAGGGGAAGGGGGGAGAAGGAGGAAGATGTTAAGAGAAAGCGGGGCAGAGAAAAGATGATGATGATGACAGCAGGGACTTCAGTGCCACTGTGACTCAATGCAGTTTGCTGGCAGAAAGTCGGGTAAACTTTTTCAACTTTTCAAAAGTGAAAAAGGGAAATAGTATTAAAAAGGCATGGGAACCTGTCATTAGGTGAAAATGAGTCTAGGATTGCCGATCCACTGTATTTACATCCCATGAATATACAACCATAAAGGACTTTGAAAGTGAGATTAGGCATTTGAAAATTGTCACAACCTTTTGAGTTATTGAACCATCTGTTCTATCTGTTCTTTTTCTTAAATCAATTGTATAAATATAAGATAGGAAGACAAATATGGCAAAGATAACAAACAAAATAAATGAAAAATTAGTCTCATCACTGGCTTATTACCTTGTTACATATGGCCTTTTAAAAAAGTTATATTTCAATGAATTGGAACTGTTATCCAGGAGCTTGATGTTAATGACAATTTAAAGATATCCACTTAGGATTGATAGATCAAACATCCACCATTTAGCTAATATCAGAAACCAGGAAGTGGGCATTTACAATTATAAGGGCCTTTAGCTGCAACAACCTGGCTTGACTACCATACAGTGTAATGAGCTGTCTCACTCCAACTCCATACACAGTGGGTGGTGTATTAAGCCAAATTTTCCCGACTTCTGGTGTAATTTGTGGCCAGAAAAAGATTCCGCCACATTTATAATGAGAGTTTAGACTCATACGGTTATGGGTGTGGCTTGTGAAGAGGGGCATGGTCAGGTGGAAACTAGCCTGTGTGCCAAATACTTATAGACTTGTAGACAACACTATGAATGCGGAAAGTAGAACACAACAGTTTTAAACTGCACCATATCACCACAGTAATAAATGTGGTGCAGCAAAAAATAAATACCATATATACTCGAGTATAAGCCTAGTTTTTCAGCACAAAAAAATTTGCTGAAAACCCAAACTCAGCTTATACTCAAGTAAAAACAATATAGGTTTTACCAGGTTTTTGTGGTAAAATTAGGGCCCTCGGCTTATACTTGGGTCGGCTTATACTCGAGTATATACGGTAGTGTTGTCTGCCATTGAACTGGAGGAGCCTGCGCCACATTACATCATCATTATTGAAATACTGTAAAGCATTAATCTAGAACCCCATTGATTGATTCAGGAGTCTTATGCCATGTCAGTTAACCCTCACTACAGAAAGAAGTACAAAGACCAAAGAGAGAATTTGGAGAAGAAAGGCATCAGCAGGATAGGTCGTGTGAACATGATGTTTATTATTTTAACCCATTCTGAGCTGTTTAATAAAAAATGTCCTGTAAAAAACCCAGTAAATTGCTTGTCTTTCATATACCCGACATAAAAGATAAATTTATGTAAGTGTAAAGTCTCTCATTGACAATCCTCCAGGGCTATATCCATAGACATAAGAAATTATTGCCCTATAACATAATCCAGGTTTGCTATTATATGTCTATAGATGAAAACTCAATTTAAAACTCAAGAGGAGAATATGTGGGTGAAAAACATAGCAATTTTATGAGGACAGATTTATTAGGGGGCTTTAATTCGGTTTAGTGTTCCAGCTAAAGGAAATGGCACCAATGAGCAAGTCCAAAGGAGAAAGACAATAACCTTGTTTAGCAGAGTGTAAATAATGAGAGCTACTCGCACTTTATTTACCAGGAATTGTAGGAGACTGTAAATCCAGGTTATGAAGCAGTGAGCAATATGTATTCTCATCCTGACCTTCCACCCTAGTGCTGCTGGAGGGTCTGGCTCTCTTTTATATATGTTTTATTTGTTTGACTTCACTGGGATACCATTGATAACAGAACAATACTAGATCCTGTTAAGTAAAAAGGGTAACAGACATCTGTTCAGACTCCAAAAATCTCTGCACAATTCCTCTAAAAGCATTTCCCTGAGGTAGAAGATGTTCTCTGTTCAAGACTGGAAAAAATGCTAAATACAAGGAAAAAACAAGAAAATATCTGCCGTAGTTGATGTGGTCCCACAGATATCCTACAGACTTCAACATTGCCACTTAGTTTTATCCAAAAAACTGAATATATATCAACAAACTTTCAATGTTTACAGTTGATTTAATTAAACCTTTAGACATGCCCACTTTTCACACTATATCCCCATTCTCTAATCATCTAAATATAACACAAGATGCTGTGTATGAAGGTGAACGTCGTTTCTTGTTTATTATTTAATATTAAGATTTACTTTAATTATCTTAAAGTGTAACATTTTACCAAAATGTCATATGTAACTCCCCCTTCACTAATAAACAGAATGATGCCCATAATGGGGCTCATTTACTAAGGGTCGCGCTGCGCACTTTAGTCGGACTGTTCACCTTTTTCAAGGCTAAAATGGCTTGCAAAGGTATTTTATAAGTGTAGGCACTTGTATTGTGGTACACGTGATCCATTTTGTGGTGTAACTGCGCTGCCTTCCATGCAACACAAATTAGGGGGCGTGCCATTGGATGCAAAGATTCACCACAAAAAAGATGGTTAACTATGTTGAACCTGAGCGGGGAAGCAACACATTCATGATTTCAGGTGCACAATATTAGTGCATAGTAACACTCTGCATTATAGATGGACTATACACTTTCAGTGAATTCCAGTGACCCTGTAAGTTAATGTGCCCCTATGTGTTGCTTGCCCTTTTCTTTCAATAATCATGGCATTTTCTACTCTGAAGCTACTTATCATAAATATGAACACTTCATAGAAAAATATTTATAGTGACTTGCCTGGCACATAGAGAAACATGGAGCATGTAATGAGTGGTAGAAACCAGCAGTGAAACAGTAACATGATGTGCACAGACTGTACTTTGTGAGGGTTCACTGTTCCCTGCAATGTAGAAAGTGTCAGAAAATGTAGAAACTGGGGAAGAGTGTATGACATCTCTTCAAGAGCACATAAAAACAGAGAAAGTTCTGTAGAATCCCAGACAGGAATGGAGAGACTGATATGGAAGAGGAGAGATTTTGTACCTCACTTCTACTGTGTAGAAGACTTCTACATCCATGGAGCAGCAAAAACTCCTGCCAGTTACACAGAGAGAGAGAGCCTCACAGTGTCTCTCTCCATGTGGGAAGAGAGCAGCTACACATCCCCTCTGTTAAACCATCCAGTAAAAAACTCTAGCAAATAAAGTGCTGGACGTAGGTAATCAAGGTAATAGTATAAGTTGTCCTACATCTGATAAGTTGCTGATTTGTGAAAAAAATAATGTTGTAGTTTTGCTTTAATTAACCTTGACTACATTTCAGCCAATTGAGGAGTATTGTTAAACTGGTCTTTGATGGCTCCTTTCCAAACGGTATCTACAGATACAAAGACAAAGTGTGTGTCAACCTCTTTAAGAGCAGCCTTAACTTACAATATTTGAAGGTACAATGCAAATACAAATATACAAATACTTAGTACAATGTGTATATTCTTTATTTTAAAATTTACCTCAAACTGTAAAAACATTTCTGACATAAAGTTCATTATTTTTAGCTGTACTTTAATGCTTAGCAATGTCTCATAGTTTTAGGTGCACAGATCTAATTTAGAATATTTTAAGATTGAACAAGTAAATCCAGAAGACACTAAAACTTGACTTCCAGCATACTGGATCGGGGCAATGTCCTGGTATTCAAAGACTAAAGATATGCTCAAGACTTTGGAGACGTCGTAAATTCCGAAATCCTAGAATACCAATCATCTGCTGACAGACTGACATCACAAGGAAATAAATTAAAATGACCATGTTTCTATGTGAGCAGCAAGACATAAAACAGTCTTCAAGGCTCTGAGGACAGAGGCTAATATACATGATACTTTATATCACCCACCATCGCGTTATACAACCAAACTTTAGATTTTGAGGCACATTTGTGGAAGACATTAACAGTATTATAGCATTATCCAAGTATAGCCCAGTATTATTACCATCGGCAATCTGCTGCTGTTCCATTGAGCTGTCCACACATCAGACAAAAGCCGGACTCATATTATAAGTTATACCATCACTGTACTACAGGGGGGGGGGGTTTACCTAAAAAATTCTTGAAAAATAACCTTAAGAGTCTCCCTCCAGATGGCTGCCCAACAGTCAACAGCAGATGCTCCAACCATGCTCAGTAAATTTGGTGTTTAGAGTACCAGTACATAAGAAATGGAATGGCGAAAGGAGATATTAGAAAATGTAAGATGGGTCTACACAGTAGTTTTTTGGGTAATGTTAGTTTATTTGGATTACTTGTTTCCTTCATCAGTAGTGTGGTTCCAAAAGGATCTGATTAAGGAATTAATATGCCTCCAAAATGCGTAATCCGAATAAATTAATTTACCCAATTAAGCCATTGTGTCAGACCCTACTAACATTTCCTACTATCCCCTGGCACCATTTCAGTTCTTAAAGGTTGGACTTGCATCTTTTTCCAGCCTTATATACTATACTATGATACCTACTGGTACTCTAAACACTAAATTTACCAAGTGTGTCTAGGTTGGAGCACTTGCGGTCCACTGTCGGGCAGCCATCTGCAGGAATACTCTTAAGGTTATTTTATAGGTATAGAAATAGAAATACAGCTACAATCCTGGAATATAAATGCCGAAGCTGATTGGTAACCTTCCCTACCTACTGGTTAATAACCTTACTGGGATCATAATTCAGCTGCTGATCAGTTATCCGATCATATGTCACCCAATTCATAAGAGAGAGAGAGTCAGTACTGCTGATGTTCAATGCGTTTTTTTTTTATTTTATTTTAATACATATTTGGCTATTAAGAAATAGTAAAAATCTTAAAAATCCCGTAAAATTCTTATTATTATTATTAAGGTTATTATTACATGTATTATTAAATTATTATTAATAGTAGGAACAATCCCATGGACCATTGATCCATGGCATTTTATTTCCTAATAAGAAAGCACCAGTTTTCCTGATATATAGGCCCCTGAAATGGTATCTGGGACTATTCTTCTGCAGTTTATCAATGTCCCTGTGAAACTGCTCCAAATTCCTTTACAGAAAACCTAGCCAGTGGTCTGTAAAAAAGAGTCAGCAGTTCTGGGTGTAATTTGTTAAAGCTAAGCCAAATACGAGCCAAATTATCTGCACAGAACTAATGTAAAATGTATTTTGTTTCATAGTTCACTGGTTATTTTAGCCATTTATACAACAGTTAAATTCTTAGATTCTTTGAAAGCTGCAATGGGGTAAAGTAAGAAGTAAAGATAAAAGAGCATAAAAAAGTTTGAAATCTTAAAAAACATGTCTAATGTTTATGAATCTATTGTCGCTGTAGCATCCTATACTGTCAAGGGGATAATGTGATTTTAGGTCTACAAAGGATTCTCATTTCAAAGTCTTTCCAGTACATTAGCTTCCCTAATGATATCAACGCAAGGACTTAAAAAATACCGCATTAGTGAACGATTCAGCACTGTAAACCGATCAATCTTGTTAGACATCAAGACTTCATATGGTAGTCAGGGATAAAGAGTAAACAGGTGGGAGTTTGTATCTCATTAGATATAATGGAAGATAAGAGCTGTATTTATCTGAGCTCATTCAATGCTCTGACTTGAAGTTCAGATTTTTAACAATTCTGTTTCCTTTAAAAACTATATACAGATCTATGAATAAAGTGTTTAAAAAATATAAAGTTTTAATGAATTTTTATGTGAATATTCATCACAGTAACAGATCTGTGTTACCTACGAAAGGGAAAGCTGTGAGGATTATATAAAAAAAGAAATTTCTAATGATCAAAAGTCTGAGAGTGCTAGAAAAAAAAAACCCCTAAATAATGAAGATTGTTGTTTTTGGATCTGGCTTAGATATGTCAGTTATGTAGTAGATCACTAGTCAGTGAAATTGTTCTTTACAGGGTTAATGGATATTCTGGAGCTGGAACTACCTATTTAATCACAAATGGACTCGTAGTTACATCTGTTGACTGTTACCCTTAAGTGACCTCTATCTTAAAAAATTAAATAATGCAGACAGGCATCTTGTTTATAAAAAAGGTTAAAGGACATTTACCACCAGGATGAAGGATTTTAAACCAAGCACACTGACTTGCTGGTGTATCCCTTCTGACAGAATCTGCTCCTCTTTATTTTCTTATTCCCTGGTTTTTACAAAAAAGGCTTTTAAAATTGTGCAAAAGAGGCTAAGGGGCTCCAGGCTCCATAGATGTTAATGGAGCCTGGAACCCCTCAGGCTTATTTGCATAATTTGCAAACACTTTCTTTTAAAAATGAGGGCACAATAAGCTTATAGAAGAGTAGAAGCTTTCAGAGGGGATGCACACCAGTATGTCAGTGTGCTTGGTTTACAATCCTTCATCCTGGTGGTAGATGGCCTTTAAAGTCTAAAACTTTTATATGGATTACAAATGGATTTACATATGGATTTTTTGTACATTACAGAGAGGTTTATATCAATAGGAAGAAGGAGACTTATAAGACTCCTCTGGAGCTTGGTTATTCTGAAATCCAACATTCCTAATATTCCTGCACTCCACATCTGTAGTACATAAAGTAGATAGTTGGCCACTATAAACATAATACAGGTAGTCCCCAAAGCTCTCTGGATGTTACTATAGTCCCAGGCTGCAATGATCAGCTGTAAGGTGTCTATTATGAAGCTTTATTGATAATCCTTGGTCCAATTACAGCTAAAAATTTTGAAACTCCAATTGTTACTGGGACAAAAAAAATGTGTCTGGGTCTACAATGATAGAATATACAGTTGCTACATATACTATGACACAGCTTTAGGGACCTAAACCATCCACCATAAATTTACAGTGAGAAATCCATAATAAGTTTGACAAGTTTATGTATTATTTGTATAAAGTATAATGCTTACTTCGGCAGGTTCAGAAATTCCACACGTCCACTTTGGTTCATGCATCTGCCTGAAATTTGCTAGAATATATCCGTTTGCTAAGTTAAGTTTAGAAATCCATCATTACTGTCTTTGGAGTAGGAAAACTACATAATTGTAACTCTAGAGACTTACATGTCGGAAAATATTTAAAAAGTTCAGTAAAAAATAAATGGTTAGTTGTAGTAGTCTACGGACGTGAAGTCTCACTGTTCTATTATATGTGGGACTTGTTCATAGTCTTATTGCTTATACCTTTCGTCCTGTGTAAGCATGTCAATGTACGGCATGTCCAATAAGATGGGAACAGAATTCTAACAACAGAGATTTGCATATCTTGACTGCCTGTATGTATTATGTAGAAGGGGATAGAGACTATTACAGCTACATGTCAGTCGTCAAGATGCCTCAACATATCAAGGTCCTTTATTTGTGTCTTGCCTGGTTACATTAATCACATAAGACAGTAATGGCCTGGTACAAGTTACGTGACAGATATTTCAACATGTTTGGGGGGAAAAAAACTGCATGTCAGTGTCTAAACCTTAGCAATTTATTCTCCCATGTTATACATATTAGAATATATTTCTATTAACGGCTCCGACATGGCTTGTTATCTCGCCATTGCACCCCCTGCCTCATGTCCCTGCTCAATAAATGAGACGTTGCAATAAACACGTCTATGTATCCACCCTCCACCACACAGACATTCAGTCAGAGGTATCACACCTCAGTCTGACAGAGAGAGCAGTGCAGAAGCTGCGTGCTATAATTTGCTGGTACATTCAAAATACAGGAAGATAATTACAATAATATTGAAATTGTAGACTCATCATGAGACTGTTACAACGTGATGGCATATTGTACAAATGTCACTCAGTTCTTTCCAATGAATTATTTCTTAGCTATTAACTACCTTTCTATATATATATGACTTAATTATAAATTAATAGGTTTGACTTCATTTATATAATATTCACTGAACACCGTGTACGCTTAGGCATTATTCCAATGATTACACCCGTTAACGGTTTAAAACTTAAAACTAAACAAGCAGTTTCACAAAAACTTTATTTTAATAACTTTTTTGCATAGCCTGAGTAAAAGTGATTAATGAGAGCTGAACCAATTTTGGTGGGACATTGTAATGAGGATGGGCTTATTCAACCCCACCCCCTCCACATACACACAACACATCATTATGGCTTTATAAATTACCTAAATTAAAGTTTAAATGTTTTATGTTAATGAGCCATAGTTGATCCAGAAGTTGTAGTAAAAAGAAGGTTGTTTTATCCCCCAGTATGGCCATCCCTATAGCTTCTAAAAGTGTTTTCCAGGCTATTTGAAGACCTATATTAAGTATATGTCATTAATATTAGATTATACAGGATCCTGACCCCACACCAATAGCCATACTGTTCTCGGGAAGCAAATACCTCAGTGTATTGACTGAATAGATGAATGGAAGTTGGTGTACACTAAAGGGTTTGTCCCATCAACAATAAAGAGATCCTGTAGATTTTTCATGTCGTAAATTGATGATAGATGTGGGTCCCATTGGGACCAGCACTGTTCTTGGGAAAGGAGGTCTGTTAACCTGATTCCAGAAACCAGTCTGAACAGGGAGTGTGGCGCATATGAGTTGGCACTTTCCATTCCATGAAAATATCGAAGTCTGTTCGTTTAGCACTCACTTAGGTGGGACTCGAATCTTTAATTGATTTGTGTCATATTCTGTCGATATGTCATAAAAAGTCTAGATGCTGAACCCCAATGCTGAACCCCAAACAATCTGTTATTGAGGACCTATTATATGGACATATATTAAATATTTTTAGCTCAGAAAACTCCGTTGAGGATGCATTTTCCCTATTTAAGTTTACAACAAATACAATAAGCCAATTCAAATATTTTTCAAAAATATTGCAATTCGGAATCAGCAACTTCACTTTTTAGCTGAAGTCTAAACACAGTACTTAAAATATCCTATATTCCAATGAATATAAATGTCACTTAGTAAAATAGTTGCTCAAATTTCTCTCATTAACATTTCCAATTAATGCAGATATCAGTGGAAGACGAAATTGAAAGTAGCTAAACTGATATTTCATTACATTTCTGCTCACACAGGCATTTTTACCAGATACAAGACACATAGAGCGCTGACCCTGCTTTCCACTAACTATATGTGTGTTTAAGCTGTGCCAACTAATTATAACCATCTACTAAAGGCCAAGGGCAAATATTAAGAATGCAGAGGATCACAGCAAACAAATATGTTTGAAGTTGTAGTGTCATATCATAGTCTACAGTTCAGTATTACATTAAATTGTGTTGGAATAGCTTAAAGGGAATCAAATTATAAACTAATAAAATAATTAAAAATTACTAAACTGAACCCTGCTTTGGGCAAATTGGCATCAGCCTTACATAGTTTTGGCCTTCTTCTGGATCAACACGGTTTAACAGGTTGGACTTCATAGACTTATGACTTTTTCTACCATTATTTATTTTGATGCTATGAATCCCCTCGGTGCTATTTCGATTCTCTGTAAGTTCCCTACCTTTCTATACTCCCCATGATACAGTGATGACATTTGACACTTATTTAATCATATCTTTCGCTGGCACTAAGGCAAATCAGATTTTCAAAGATGTTACAACGGAAGCATAATAAGGTTGAAAGTTGCCCTCAAGAACGGCCTTATCCGTTAGATTCATAAACTTTTTCCACCAGACACTCGCAAAAGAGCCTTGATAAATTCCCTTTATCATGTCGAAAGTTGGTTATCTAGTTACAATATTTGTATATTTCTATCTTTTAGGCTAAGTTCACACCTGGCTTTTATAGGTAGATAACACCTTCTATTATTAAATAGTGGAAAAATTAGTGCAGCAGGACAATTTTTCTTTTTTACCACTATTAAAGAAAACCCATCATCACGCTAAAAACGGGTTCCTGTAGCAAAATTTTCCTGATGCAAAAGTTGATTTTATTATACAAATCTATTGTTGCATTCATCCAAAATGAAATTATTAAAAAGTACCTGGCTCCTTGCCAGCATAGACTCCCAAGTCATGCTGAAGTCTCCCTCTTACAAAGGAGTAATCAAAGCATGGAATCAAAGTCCAATACAGTTCCTTTCCCCCTCCCCCCTTCCTCCTAGCATTGAAAGTTTTCGAGCAAACATGCGCTTCTCCTCTTACTGCGCATGCACTGCTTCTCATTTCTCACCAGCGATCATGTCATCTCAGAGCCAAGTAAAGGACCAGTCTTGCCAGAAGGGAGGGAGGAAGAGGGAACTGCTTTTCTACATTTATTATATGTCTTGGTAACTTGAACGCAAGAGAGAGACACCCACCTAACTTGTGCTGGTAAGGAGTCAGGTACTTTCTTAAAATTCAATTTTAGGTAAATTTATTATAAAATCAACTTTACCATCAACTTGTATTCTGCTACAAAAACCTGTCCTTAGGTTAAAATGTAATAAACATAATAACACATTCCCTTTAATAACAGATGAACAACAATCGATAAAGAAAGCTTTATTAAAGTCTTTGGGAACAGATTTTGAGGGGTTTTTTCTATCATGCTCTGCTTATATAGAGAGCCTGAAAGATATGTTGAGGAAGGTTATATCTGTAAGTTATAGCATCCGAGCTTTTTATAATAGGCTCCCAGAGCACAGGTTAAGTTTGATACTTTTTTCGAAAGAATAATGAAACTTCACAATCGAGGGCTACAAAGTCCGTGTTATGTAGGGTCACAAAGTTGGATGTTTCTGAGCGAATGGTTAAATACATAGCAATATTTGTGTACTTATGTTATTGTTTCTTAGTGTAGGGGATGTTAAAATAGAAACTGTTCAGCAATTGCAATAATTCACTAAGGAAGAAAGGTACATTTTTGGAGTTGCTATGGAAACTTTCTGGGGAAACGACTTTCAAACTCCATTTTTAAAAGCACTAAATGCCAATGTGATCTGTAAGGAATAATACAAAATGCCAAATTCCCTTTTAATAAGCCAATAACTGCTATCATTCTGCTGTCCTTTCCCTATGGGGGGCTAAGTGGGATTTCTGCTACTACAGAAACCAGAATACTGAACTAAATGTTAAAATGATGCACAAAACGCATGGGGAGAAAAAAAGAAGAAAGTGAAATTGCTTGAGAAGATGACTTTGCTCTCCAGATAGTAAAGGAGGTCTCATACATAAAATATAACCTCTGCTTGACAAATTACACTGCCAAAAAAACACATCACAACCCATTACAGCACAAAAGAGAAAAATCTTTCATGCACTTTTTAAATGTTTCCAAATGTCATTTTCACAGAGTAAAAAATATGTTTTGTATCCCTTTTATATAGGTTTCATCACAACAATTTTCTAATCTGCAGCCCCATCCATGGTGAGCGATGAGTTCTGGAATACATCAAATAGGTCCAAGCTTTTTATATATGGCACAAAGGGGGGATACTGCAATCTGTGCTGCTTATATTCATAGGAGGAGCACTACTAGGACCGATTTATCATTATATGGGAGTAATTGTGGGGGGACATTTTTTTAAAAAAAAAATTTCTGCATGAAAGTGGGTGTGAAGAGAAAAGGGGTCAGTGTACTTAATATAATCTCAGTTGGAAATCTTCAGCTGAAATCTGCATCAGGTCTTACCTGACCAAGATTTCATTCAGTGGTTAAGCGCACTTACGAGGAGGCCAAAGCCAAAATTCTCTATTTCTTAGAAACATTTTTTTTTCTCACTTATGTTAAATAATTCATCTCTTGTAGATTAGATCATAGAAAACAGAAACCTAATTGGCTTCTGTAAAAATAACCCTTGTCTCTGTTTAAGTACTGACCCAACCTTTCCGTTAGTACCACCCCTGCCGATTTTCACAATACACCCAGTCCCTGGGTTACATACAAAAAAGGCTCTGTAGGTTTGTTCTTAAGTTGAATTTGTATGTAAGTCGGAACTGTATATTTTATAATTGTAACCTCAACCAAACTTTTTTTGGTCTCTCTGACAATTGGATTTTAAAAATGTTGGAATGTCATCAGAACCAGGATTAACCATAAAGCTTAATAACAGACACCTGTGAATAACTGTTACAGCTGTTTATTGTAGCTTAGGACTAAAGTACAGTAAATTACCAACATCCAGAGGTCCATTTGTAACTAGGGGTCATCTGTAAGTCAGGTGTTCTTAAGTAGGGGACTGCCTGTACTTTAAATAATGTAGAAAGGCCATATTTGTCATTACATTATATGCATTATGATACATTTGAAATAATTACCATATAATTGCAACATTTTATGTGAAGCTGTAATAGGCACTGGGTACCCTTTTTCCTTTGGGTGTCCTACATTTTTTGGTTTGTATTTTTGTCAAATATCATTATGGATCATTTTACAAAATCTATATGAATACAATGTATATTTTGCTTTGGGAATTGGTGCAAAAATTCAGGCTTGAGTGTATGTCTATGGGGCACTTTAAGGGGTTGTCTGAGTTTTGAAAAAAAAATATATGTGGCCGGGAGCGGGCTGCCTAAAACAATAAAGCTGTATTTACCTTCGGGTGCCCTCCCATATCCATATCCCATATCCGATGGCCATGTTTGTTTACATGGCGCCCGGACCGGAGCGACAGCAGCGATGGATACCGGAGGGCACCGGAAGGTAAGTACAGCTCTTATGTGCTGCTGATGCTGATGCTCTCCAATTAAGTGAAACCCCATATTTAAGCACTTTAAATAACAGCAGTATCAGCAGCATCCAGGGATGGCCAAAACAATAAGAACCTGGATGAACTTCTGGAGCCATTCTCTGTTATTCTGTTGCTAAATGCTGAAGAGGGTCCTAAGAAAAGGGCTAAGTTATGAGTGGATACCTCTGTAAATGGAGTCAATGGAGCAATTCTAATTGTATAAAAGGTTGAAGTCATTCTCAACATGTATTTATTGATAAATGTCTAAAGAAAATTTGGCAACTTGGCCGCTGTCATTATCTACATACCTAGTTGCAGAGGCCACAGGCTATTAAACATGAGAAATCTTCTAAAAGGCTGACAGCCAATTCAGCAGATTTTCATGATGTATAATCAGTCATTAAATGTACATGTCATATCACATGGACACAATTGCCTCTATCTAATATATTCTTGGCTCACAGTAGAGAGGAATCGATTCACATTTTAGAGAATCAGGAGAATAGATTTAATTAAAAATATGTGTTCATCTGAGCTCATAATGTAATTGTATAAGACAAAAATGCCTGTTTTTCTCGAAAAGTGCAAAGCTTGAGCTGGGTCTGATACTGCCACTTAACTTCCATCAAGATAACATAGTGGAACAGCAGTAATTCTCAGGGTTCATGGATAGTAAAGGAGCCGTTTCTAGAAAATGCAGAATACATATATTCAAAGTAAATTCTGAATATTTTTATCTATAAATAGTTGTTGACATTTCTGTGTGGTGTTTGCTCTTAGTAGAGTCCTATAATAATAATTTTTTAGTATTACAGGTATCACAGATATCGGTACTGTATTATATACCGGCACCAGTATCACCCGTGATCGGTGCCAACACCATTTAAATGCCAGACTGTTTAAATGCCACTTTGCCAGTGAAGCGGCGTTGAAGCGAGTCGCCATTTAGGAGAGGGTTGACATTATCCTATTGACATCATCAAAGGGCAATGATCCTCCCCAAAATGGCAGCGTTCTGAGCTATGTGCCCCCAGTGATTGAAATGTAGGAGGGGTGGAGCTGGAACCTGGCTACAATGCTTAAAATTTTTAAAAGTGCTACAATGTTCAAAATTTTGGTGACATGCATTGTTGTCGGCTACAGGTTTCAGTAGGGCGCTTGGCGAAAGAGCCGCAGTGAACTTACATGGCGGCATTAAAAATTAAAACTAAAATAGTCTCCTGTTCCTTAAAATATTCCCTAGTTTATTATACCAAACCCCACCCCTTATAGTTATTTTTATATAAAACCCCCCTCACCCCATGGATTACTTATGTACAGCCTTATGTGGTCCCCCCTGGGTCCCCCCAGGCCCCGGCACTTGCCCAGGTACGCCCTGTGCTGGGGCCAACCTGATTGTTCTAATTAGTTTACTCTTTGACTTTGGACATGTGTTAAACAGCATCCACCAATGGAGGATCTTCTCCGTAAAATTATACTGCTATGAACTGCTTATTGTGTGTTTTTGAAGAAAGAATCAAATATTCATGGTTTAATAGAATATAATGGAAAACAGACTATGCGTTTCTTGTTTTTCTTATTAAATAATAGACTGTAACTTAGTTGTGTAATGTAGGGACACAAGTCTTCCAGGGATTCATGTTTCAGAATAGGAAAGCTCCCTTTCAAAAACTTGCTAAAACATCTTTAAAAAGAAGATAATAAAAAAAAAACACACATTAACACATTTTTATCTGCAAAATCCTAATGTGATCTGGATGTTACAGAGTCAACTTTACACCAGCCAGGAAATAGTTTCAGATGCAGCGATGAATTAAAATGCTGGATTAGTGATGTCATATTCATCTTGCTGTAGAAATTGGCAATATGCTTATTCAAACAGACCCAGCTTTCTCAGGATGTCACATTGTGGCAGTGGTAATAACCATGATTATTTTTAATAGAACAGAATTTTAATAAAAATATGTTATTATTGTAATTTCATATACAGGATCTATGGTGTAACTGTTATATTTATTTTATATGACGAGGCAGATTTATCAATCTGTTAATGACAGAGTTTGGTCGTAATTTACGGCAAATGTCTAAATCAACTTGCACAACATTCAGGGCCGGTTTTAGACAAAGTGGGGCAAAACTAAAAGTGGGGCCCTGGGCAAAACTAAAAGTGGGCCCCCAAAGTAAAACAATTTTATGAACAGTCACAGTCAGTAAGAGGCTCCTTCAGCCCTGCACAACAAAAACACTTTGTAGTTACACACAGTAGTAAGGTAATGCGAAATAAAGTTTTATAAATTACTGAAATGATTCAGAATGCTGGCAGAAGCATTTTCAAAATCAGCATAACGTAAGTTATTAGAACCTATCACAAGCTAAAAATGACATCCAGGTGACAGGCTCATGTTAAATTCACCATCTAACAAGTTAATATAATAGAAATTTAAAAACTATGCCATTGCTGCCCAGTACATTAAGGAACTTGATCTAATTATGTAAGACCCATTTGAATGTAATGTCGTATAATACTAGAATTGCTAAGTATTGATGTTTACATTCATGAATCTATATATATATATATATATATATATATATATATATATATATATATATATAAATATATACACAACCATTAACCAAGAAGCATTAACCAATCTTAGTAATAAACAACCCTAAACAGTACATGTAGTTTTTCTCTGCTAGAAACATTTGCTGTAGATTTTGACTGTTGTAGAGGCAGGGAGATGTAGACAGACAGAGCTAAATATATCTCCCCAGCATGAGATCCCGCCTAAGACAAGTCTTAAAATAAAAGAAGAGCTCTGAAATGAGGATTTTGTATTGTTTTATGTGCCTGTATGCTGTTTTCAACAGAACACAAATGCGATCCCCAGCATGATGTTTGTCACCATGTTACAGTGTGTACAGTGCTGCGCAGGAACGCCAGGCACCGAGGATGCCTCCAGCTGAGACCTGATATTAGTGTTCCCAGCTTTTGGGATCATTAAAAATTATCTCCACTAGAAATGTGGAAATGACTTGGCTTTGTAATGCAGTGAGCTGTAGGAAGTCAGTAACATGGTGGTATTGTTACTATTCTGGTAAAGAACTGAAATAATTTATCCTTTTTCTCATTACAGAATACAAAATAGTTGGCAGAGTGTGCTGTCATTAACAGCTAACCCTGAGCGTAGCTCTCCGCTAGATGAAACATGATGCATCGCTGATCATAGTCCACAGAACAAAATGACTTATTGTATAAGGAACCATGAAGGAGGAGGGAGGACCGTGGCCTCCAGACAGAGGACATCAGTACACAGTGCAAGGTCTTGGTTTCTGAAAATCGTCCTCACTCCCTAGACATTTGATGCTAAAATGTGATTAAAAGTGTGCGAAATAGGGATTGTTTGGCAGTATCGGAAGAAAAAAGAGGCATACAAGCATAGAAAAATCCTTTAACCCTTTGGGGCATATTTATCAGGACCTGGCGTGGCGCAGAGGCCCTGAAATAATCGCAAATGCTAGCTTATTGCTAGCTTTTGCGGTTATTTGCCCCGATTCGCTACCTTAACACCTGTGGGGGGCGTGAAGGGGCGTGAAGGGGGGCGCAGCTGGCCGAGTAGAGGGCGCGGCCGGCGGAGAGTGGGCCGGTGCGGGTCATTACTGTCCCCGCACCTGCAAACTCGCTGCTGCCGGCGACTTTTCATATGTGCGGAAGCCTCTTGATGTATCGGACTGCGAACATGCAGCAGCGGGCTATCATACGTTGGCACACAAGCGCCAGTGTGTGATAAATATGCCCCTTTGAGTCAAGGACCTTGGGTATTATTTATTAGATTTGTCCTCTATGTTTACATTCCACAATTGTTTGAATTTTTAAGAATAGGTAGTAAATTAAAGGAAATTTACTGTCAGTGGCTCATAACGCATCACCAGCCAGGTGGAAAAGCTCCTGGTCCTCTGCTGGATCCACTGCACGATCATGCCTCACAAGCTCCATGGAGGTGCAGGAGGGTGGATCTGCAGGGATGACAAGCCTTAACCCCTGGAGCTCACAAAGACTATCCCATGACCCAAGAAGCCTCTCCAGTTGATTAGTATATAAATAAAATAAACTATTAAAACAGGCTAGATGTTCAAAAATAGTAAATGCTGTATAGGGATGAGTCAGAGTAGCTAGTGAGTAGATTTCAGATGATTGATTTTAACATAAAACATATGTTATATATGGCCAGGAAGGCTATAAAACCATAAACTTTTCATAATCACCTCATAATCGGTGCTCTCGTTCACCCATGGTGCCGCCAGTCACTGCCACTTTCTGTTGGTATATAAAGGTTGGTGGTGAGGAGGTGACTACAGTGTGTGCTTGATACACAAGGAGATACAGACTGTAGCAGGCAGGCGGCTGAGGTCTTGATGTCACCACCAGCCTCTTTATACAAACATAGACCGTCAGTGATGGGCGATGCTGTGAGTAAAGGTGAGTGGTGAGTATAGACTAAACAAAATACAGTGAAGGCATATATATAAAATTTAACTTTGAATGATACAATGTTAAAAGGTGAATAAATATTCTCAACCACCAAAACGTCTCACTGCCCACTTGGTTATGCATCAATGAGATATATGCAGGGTCAAAGGTAGGTGTAGGGATCATAGGACCATGCATAGAAGGTTATAACAGAAGGTGACTCTATTATCTAAACCAGTGCATGATAGAAGAAGGATAGATCTCACCCGTCCAGTCGTCACGTAGAGGAGAGTAGGGGAAGATGGCTCCTGGGCACCTCTAGGTCAGGATTGGGATGACTGCACTGCCCCTATTGTGCCCTTGCGTCCCCAGTATTACTCCCGTCCGGACAAGGACAGTCCCAAGCTGTCCCTACATATAACAGTGCCCTAGTTAACCCTACAGCTCAAATAGTATTTCCAGACGCGTTTCCAGTGCCACTTAACGTGGAACTTTCATCAGGGGAATCCAGATGGATGGTAGTGTCTGGCTGCTGACTCGCCGACAGTGGTCAGTGTGTGTGGGTAAGACAGTGGTACAACCCACTCCTGTAGCAGTGGTGAGTATAAGATTAGAATGACTGTTTTTGCACAAATTAATGTTTTATTTTTTAGTTATTTGCAAGAAAGAAAAGAGTAAAAGTCAGCTGTCAAGTATTTATAATTTCATAGCTTGCTGTTCACAAACATTTACTAAAAATGTTTGTTTTTTTGTAAATTTTGTTAAAGGAAACTTTTGTTAATAATCATGGAACCTAACCTAACTTCCTGTAAAAAACGTTATTTTATTATTATGGAAATTAACTGCAGAGGCTATTGGGGTTTGGACTAGTCTTAGCTCACAGTGCCGGGCCAGGCTAGTACACGCCCCAGTAGCCTCTGCAATTCATTTACTTATTATTAAAATAAAGTTTCTACAAGTTAGTTTCCAGGATTATTCAATTACAAATTAGGGCAGAGGCAGGCAGGAGGAATCTACCGTCTGGTCTACTTCAGATTCACCGTGGTAGGTTTCCTTTAAGTTTTGTTAGTTAATTAGTAATTTCTATGTACTAGAAATTAGTGTTGGTTATTTGGATAGTTTTTTTAAAATTTATTGTTACCTAAAAAGCTTTAATTACATTTTAATTGTTTTTAAGTTGCAGAACATTAAATAGTTAGTAGACAGCCCCAGTAGACTTTATTAGCTATCAAAGTAACAAGACTTTATTAAACCCCCTGGCCTGGCTGGTGGAGATCACACAATACTTTTTCCTTTTTTCAACACAAAAATCAATGATCAGGACACAGGGATCAATAACGCCGTGATACAATTCTTTACATGACCAGAGGTTAGGAGTGCTACTATGATAGGGCCCCTTTGATGTATTGCATCAATTGGAGTTTTCCCAGTTTGTACAAGCCAGTCAGAAAATAATGGCATGGTCTGGAGATATTCCATTATTCTCGAACATGGTAAAAAATCGTTAGGGTAAAAACTTTTTTTGGGGACAAAAATTTCTATTGAGGATTTGTTATATAATTTAACTTAATCATTTCTATGGCCAGAATCTGTGGATAATTTCAACAATGATTGCACCCCAAATAGAAAATAATGGTTTAAATTTAGGGTCATTGTTAAATGAGAGCTACCCTTATTCTGTGACAACTTAGGCCACAGATTGGTCACGGTAGTCACATGACCACCTCACCTCCAAATGCTGAGCCTGGCTATGCCCTAGGAGCAGGAAGCTGGAGGAGGGTAAGTGCATTTTATTTACCCCGATTCTGGCACCTGGGGGTTTTCTTAGCTCTTCACTGCTCATTCCTACAGTATCTCCGTTTATGCCCTTCTATCCTACTATAATACATTACAGAACTCAATAATATATGAAAACTACATTCTAAATTTTTTGTCAGAAACAAAACTTATGTATCATTAATGCTAAGTAGACTTTATTGTGGCAATCTAATAGAATAAAGAAAGTTCTTGCAGCTCACCTTTCCATGAGTGACTAACGCGTAGGCTTTAATCCAACTATTGTACGATTGAAGAATGAAGAATAAAGTTTGATACCTTTTTAAGAGGATGTGCTGCGATCTCCCTTCGTTTCATCTAAAGTTCTTTTTAATAAACCTTAGCTCTATAAATAGTTTGCTGCATTAGTTAAACACTTTTAAACTTTTCCAATAAAGGAGTCTGCTGCTTTCAAGTTTCACAGGTGCTTTGTGGAGGTCCAGGCTTTTAATAAATGGATTGGAGAAGAGAATACTTTTTCCAGTGGCTTTAATTACAGGAATGAAACTGATATTGAAGAATTCCCTAAGTGCTTCTTAGTAGGATCAAAATATGTGTAATATAATTAAGACATAATTAGCTGTCTGAGAAGTGCATTCATACTATTAAAGACCTAAGAAGTAAAAGGAACATTAATAGCCAAGAGTGGATGCAAGTAGGAAATTTCTAATAAATTGCTGTAGTTTTAAAACCATTATTCTGTTCCGATGTGATCAAAAGATATGTACAAAGAGAAAGAATGTTCTGTATTATGAACCTGCCTCAGATCTGTCCTTGTAGAATGTCCTTGTAAAATATAATTGACCAATCAGATTCCAGCATTATGTACTATGTACAGCCAATGATTGGCTGTAAATGACCTCACTTCCTCTTATTTCCAAAAATGTTTCCAAAAGCATTTTCTCTATTTTATTGGCATGTCACTTTTCTTAAATACCCAAGTAAAGGCAGACTGATGTGTGGGTGCCTCCCTGAGACCTAACATTGAGGGTTCATGACCACATCTGCATCTTAAATATATGTGTTGCGTTTCTGATTCTGGACAGTTTAGGATTTTGCAAGGACACCTCCCCAAAGACTATATATGGCTCCAACACAGGAATTTTAATATTGTGGCTAGCTGGCACAGTACCTTATATTTTCAAAATTCACATCTCCACATTACTAGTAACTCTTAGTATGTGATATACATTATCACCCACTGGAAATATATGTGATTAATATCTCTGTTCTAAACAACAAGGCTACAAATCCTAAAACATTTATAGTATTTTAGATAAGCAATGCTTCAATATGGAGGCAAAAAAGGGCTTCCTCATAGTTAATAGCCTGTAAATATGCTCCCTGTAGAGAAGATTTAGTGTAGTTCGCTTCCTATTCACTTATATTAGAATTATTATGTTGGGTCTCTCTTCTGTTAACATGTGATTTCTTTGTGCAATATTTTTTAATTGTGATAATAAAAGGAATTTTTATGTCTTTGTAGTGTAATGTTTGTCCTTACTTGATGAAGTTTTCCATTATCCACATAATTATTTTTGCTGTGCTTTGTAGGGATGTGCAATAGTGCAATTGGAACCACGGGTGTCACAGGTGGGAAGGTGGTGGATCCTCTGCACTTAAAACATGTAAAACATGCAAAAAAATATAGAACTGCCATTCCGGTCAATGTATACACAAGTAGATTTACCCCACAGAATTAGTGGGCATATAAATTGGGCATTCATTTTTGGTTGTGTCAAGGGAATATCAGATTTTGTGTTGAACATGGAAACCTGTTTGGCCAATAAACATGTCCATTCATATCTGTCAGGCTGATCTTTTATTAAAGGAGATATTGTATTTTAATATATATCATTAATGTTTACATGTATTACATCATTGTTTTTGTGAATTGCAGCCAGACAAGGGTATATTATACAGATATGTTATAGAGATTTGGTTTAATGAAGAAAAGATTTTGTTATCATGTACCCTAGTGTCAAGAGGATAGAGGATAACAAACCGATCTGTGAATATCTGAATACTGGGAGCCCAACTGAGAACAGGAACGCTAGTAATACAGGTAACGGGGGTCCAGTTCTCACTGATGGGTGGAATGGCTTGAAGAGTATTTGTCCTATCACTGCATTCAAAATAATAGGGGTGTCAGAAATTGCAGAGCACATAACATGGTAGGCAATCACATTTCCGTAGTACTTGTCAATTTCTGACACTCCCAAAATATTGAATGGAGTAGCAACACCCACATTACTGGGGGTCACTTTTCATGATTGATGGAGGTCTCATCAGTCAGACCCTCAGTGACTATCTTTTTATTCCCTATCATGTGGACATAAAAACTTGATACAACCCCTTTAAGAACAAGGGACTAATGTATCTGCTACCACAACAGCCCATGCAGCTATCAATTACACAACAATGTATCTTTAAAAAACATGTGTATGGTTAAAGTACATTTTGAATATAATGCAGAACATACATCTTGCATGGATAAAATATGCAGCATGTCATCTGCCATGTAACCGGTTATTCCTTAGCAACAGACTAAAAGCAGCACACAATCATACCTGAGGAGCATCTGACACCACTATACATTTATGTAGCTTTTACATTTCCACTTGAAAATAAACATGTTCCCGACCATGAAAACTACTGTTCAAAATGTGCAGGGAATGCTACCCAGATGGTAGCGCTAGTGTAATTACATTATACAAAATGTGTTTATATAAAAAAAACTTTTTGTTGTAAGAATAGCGAGTTTCACCTTGTAGAGAATGTGATGATCTAGTTACAATTATTAGAAAGCACACACGTCTGCTCTATGTAAACAGTTCTGCTTCCCATCCATATCCCGCATCCATACTTTCTGGGTTATTAGTGTGGCAGCTGCAGATCCTCTTCCTACTTTTCCCTCACGAATATCCACTTTCTGCCTGTGCCTCTGTTTCCAGCTGCCAGCCTGCACTCCGTGCCATTCCCAGCAGCTGCGATCAATTCACCTTGGCGCATACGTGTGTGAAAAAAAAGAGAAAGAACAGGTGTTTTTCTTCTAACCATACCGACTCCCATGTGAAATATGCATTTTTACATTGGGTTTTTTAAGCCAAACAGAGGAATTATCCGGAAAGTGTATTTATTACCTTCTCTTATTTTAAGAGAGCACATTTATTCCTGCTTGACTTTACCGCTACTTGGCGATGTCCGCTGTGTATGCACAGCAGGCTCTACTCACAGCACATCATTTAGCTGGAGCCCAAAATGAAGCAAAGCTTAGAAATGATGTATTACTACAACAATGCCCAGCCATGCACCAGTCAGGGCTCTTTGGAAGTAGTAAAAATGTATAGAACATGTGATGGTTCTGTATTACACCTGATAGTTGGCTACAAGTACTACTAGTAATAAGCAGATCAAACCCAAATCAGGTGCAGCAATGTAAGCTGTTTAAATGCCACCTGTGAATTTACCAGCAGTGTTTAAATAGTTAACTGTCATGATCAGTGCTATCACCAATCGTGGATGTTAATGTTAGAGCGGGGTTGAGGAAAACCTGGACCCGTATGAACCAGAAACTTTGCAGTTCAGCTCTGCTACTCACTAATCACTGCAAAGTAGAAATGAATTCAGATAAGTGTCATCATAGTATCATAGTACATGAGGTTAGAAAAATAAATCAGTCCATCAAGTTCAAACTGATAAATTATACCGCGTTGATCCATATGAAGGCAAAAATCCTGCAGGCCGGATACCAATTGTAGCAAAACAGGGAAAAACTCTTCCTAACCGACAATATAGAAGTAAGAATAACTACCTGGATCAACAGAAACCACTTACAAAGAGGTTCCCGTAGAATGTGATATTATTGCTTTCAGAAAGGCATCCATGTGACGTGAGAAAACTATCTTTTCAAAACAAGATGCTTGTATAATATTGTATGATACATTATATTTTTGAGTGTTTATCCTTCTATCACATGCTTTGCAATTCAGTCTGTCAAATGAAATGTGGCACCTGCGCGTGACTGGTGTAGAATTGCTCTATAACATTCTGTAAATCCTACTACACTCCACGCCCACTTGGGAAAATAGTTGCAATTCCTGGTTCTACTCCAACCCTACACAAATACCCCCTGTCCCCATCCAATTGTCTTGAATACATTTTTTTATTGTTGCTTGTGGAATGTCAGTTGTCTTCTACTTTTAACTGACATTTTCTATCCAGAGGAAGGTGGACAGGTGAATGACTGCCAAATCAGATTGCAGTACAAATGGTTTGTTTCAAAAGAGATGCAAGAGTTCTAATGAAAGCTGGTTTTGGTATCAAGTCTGATGGAAAAAAACCCCTAGTCTTTTCTCCCCCACCCCTCCCCCACTAAATCTATGTATATAGAACTGGACAATGACTTCCATATTCTAGTTTGAAAGTAAAGACTAATGTCCTTGCACCGATCCTACTGTATAGAGAAACCACCAATGAATGATATTTTTAAATTTTTTCTTATGAATTATTTTCAAATTACACGCGTCAACAATCATTGTTGTGTCAAAGATACTTATTCTATTGTACTTACCATTGTCATAGCATTATATAATGTATGAATCCAGATATAAAAAAAGGAAAATGAATGCCTGGGAAATGAAGGAAGTCAATGCCTGCGAAATGAATCAAAATGTGGACTTATATATCCGCAGACACCATCTGCTTATCATAAACCTCGATATCTTGTGGCTCTGATGATAAGCCCAAGGCTGTTATCAGTTTGATGCAACAATGTATTACATGTCTTTGAGAAATGATATTTGATCTATTGGTGTCACACTTTAAAAATTCATGAAGGAACATTGAATCGCCACTTGACAGTTCCTAGTTTATTGCTATCCATTTTAATTTAGTCATCACATTATGAACACATGTTCATGTATAACTATGCACAGCATGTGAGGGATGACGGCACAAGAACAACATGGGAGACATTGCAATCACATAGTATCGGTGCACTGTACAGTAATGGTGATATAAGTGGATACACACAGCAAGAATTTGTGGTTATTATCATGACTACGCTACTCCAAAACTGCAAAGCATCATAATTTTATTTTTTATTGGAACATATAGTTCTTTCCTGATAGTTGTGCATTTTTATCTATTTGTATCATATACTGATCAGCTTTTCAAGACAATATTGTTTTGAGATATTAAGATATAAGTACGTAACATTCTATATGGACCTTTATGTGTCTATTCATGTTGTGTTGTGTTTTATTTCTTTTTGGCGAGTTTTGCCAGCTTAACACCCATAATAATCAAAGGAACAAACATGGGAAATATAAAATATCAGGCCACAATTCCCACCAAAACCAACTGGTTTGGCCAACAGTCAGTTAATATGTATGGCCACTCCTAGTGTCCTACTATGAGGTTACTTAAGGGTTATTCTTCCCCAATTCAGAAATTAGTAACATATTCTTGTGAATTCTTGCCACATGCCTGTCCATGAGTGAAAGTCATTCTCTGCACTGAATGATATATGGAAAGATGTCTGGAAACTATTTAATTGAGTCTGAATAAACTGGAGAAATTTTATCACAATGTGCTTGAGTGTCTTATTAATTCATGCCCTTATTCAGGGAAACATACCTGAAATGTTCTTCACACAAGATTTCTGAAAATGCTAATTAACATCACGGCCATGTTCTTCATTTTAATGTTACTGCACCATACTGTGCAATCTTAATAGGGCTTTTTTTGCTCTGTAATCTTGCTACTGTGTTATGGCCTGTGCACTCTCCTGCATAGGTGTAATAAATCATTTCTTTGTGACTGATATGCTCATGTGATATACATACTGTTTCTTTTACTTTCTCTGAAATTCTGAATTACCAATTAAAAAGGACATTTTGTACTTGAGCTATGCGGTGCTGAGAATTGTCACATCCAACGTAATTACAAAAGGTCCTTGTGGCCTACATCCAAATATAAGGTTGCTGCAATTATTATTAGAGCAAATGTATGGAAATATATGCAGAGACCGTAAATGCCATGATCAAATATTAGAGAAACTTCAGTGGACTTTCTTAGAACTACATGAAGCATTTACATGGACTTGTCATTCACATGCAATGAAGGGAGTCGCAGATTTTTGACCATGAAATTTTACTGAGAATATTAGCAATGCCAAAGAATGATGTTGAAGTTTATATACATATGTATCCATAGCATGGAGGGGACATAGCCATAGGTACTAGCTAATGAATATTCTGGAAACACTAGCCAGTGTGACTCTCTTTTCAACCTTCCTCAGGGCATAGGACCTTTTAGTAAAGGTCTATATCAATGGTGGTGATGGGTGCCAAATCTGGAACTCTGAGCCCTCTCTGTGAGCATGTGCCCTATGCCACAGCACATAGTTTGTCAGACAGGACTTAAGGACTCCTCCTGCAGAACAAGGCAGTCCAGGATATGCCACAATAAGCCTTATTCAAAAACAACACTTTCTCGGCTGCTTTGCAATCTAGGTGAAGCAAGGGGGTGCAGAGAGATGTCCTCAGATATAGGAATCCCCTGGACGCTTATAAAATTGTAAGCTGTGGCAGAGCATGGAGCAGTAAATTTCTGCTTAAACAGCTGTGTTGGCACTTTGTGAAAAATAATTGGGTTTTAAAAAACTTGAAAATAAAAAATGTGCTAATGAAACCAATAAATATATCAGAGAAATACATTTTATTATGATAAAAAATCAACAAATAAAATCTCCTAGAACCATTAAATCTCCTAGAAGCCTCCAGCCATGATACCCTTTTAAATACTATATAATAAAAGTAATAGAATCATGAAATACCTAATGGGGGTCCCCATAAAGGCATATGTCAATCTGTCATGTAAGTAGCACTCGTAGTCAATTTATAAAAGTGCTATCAAGAATATCTTAATACACACAATAACAGCAAATAGAGATCTATAATGCTTAGAACAGGTAGGACATGACAAACTATTGTACTCCAGCCCAATAGGTAACTACTCAATCCCGGCTAATAAACATGACCTGGGACAAAAAATTGGAATTGTCAAAGCAACTAATAGAGGAAGAGAGGAGCAGCAATGGATGGGAGGAAGCCAAGTACTCGTGAGTATAACCCAACTAATGGGCTTTTTTGGCCCCAAACAAAACCCACTAGTTGGGCAATAGAGAGGAGTAAACAAACAAGAAAACATGTGCTTAAACCATTATAAAAGCTGATCATGTATTGTCATCAAAAAGTAAATTTGAGAGTCACTTATACAATACGAATCTATAGTATCAGTCACACCTACTATGACCATTCATGGAGGCTTTAAAAATGATAAAGGCGCAAGTGATAAATTTTCCTCAGATTGCCATGCAGTATTCTTCAACATACAGTAACAGAATGAGATGTAAACCATAAATTTAAATTGCAATAAATTCTAATGTTATTTCTTTTACGTTTTAAGAATCAATCACTTTGCCCGAGTCGAGATAGCTCTTGTATTATATCTGCTGTTAAACATGTCATGCATGGATAAAAAGATTTTTTACATTTCACTTGGTTGCTTAAGCAAAGAATTACTGCACGCTTGACATTAATACAGTCGGTTTGATAAACAGCCACCAAGTTACGTTGCGATATCTCTTACACAACTAATGTGTCACTTGTAGATAAACCATTTGTGCTTGTGCCTGATGAGACTGAGGGAGCGGGAACGCCTGGGCTGCATCTTTTCTATCCGTTAATACTTGCCGGCAAAATCCACAGAGACTTTGCCTCACTCAGTATAAATATATAAGAGGCATTAACTCCCAAATATGTGCTTGAATAGAAGTTCTCTGAATAAGCTGATGATTACAAGGTTGCTTGTAATTACTTTTACGTCTACCTTCGCATTGAATACAAAATGTTCACCTTGGTTTTATCCAATTTGTTAAAAAAAGGGGTAAAATACACATTTCAGGGATGTTGCATGGAGTTTATTCATAGAGAATGAATAATCAAATTGCTTCCAGGATTTCCAGTGTGGCCTAAAGCATGCCTACCCCTTCAAAAATACTCTGACTACACATATCAGAGTATGCCAGACTACACCAAGACTACACCATATCAGACTACACCAAGGTATGAAATAATTAGTATTTTGCATCTTTTAGTTTTCTCCTCTGGAGGCTGGGTTGTTCTAGTCGTGGTGGGTGCAGACTAGCTACTATTAGGTCTTCTAATATACTTTTTCTATACACTCCACAGAGAAAATATAGAAGAATATGTTCACCCAGAATATGTTCTCTCTCTTACTTCTAAGTGGGACATTTTAAAGGAGTGAGGACCCATATTGGTGTGGATAAAGCAGTTGTGCGGATTCAAAATGTTTAAGGGGTTGGCCACTTTAGAATAAATCTGTTCTATTAAATAAGTCTCTACATGTATATGTACCTGTACTTTTGCCTCCTTTGAGAGCTTCAGCCTTTCCCTGTTCTCACCATGCTGCCCTCTGCATATACACACAACGTCCTGTTTCTCACTCCTTCAGTCCGACCTAATGACTAGCTCCATTGTCTTTTTTTCTCACAGTCCATCTCATTGACTTACATAGGGGAAGGGGAGGTCAACAGGATTAATCATATTCTCCAGCTGCAGGTCCCTCATTTTTATCATTGCACAAGTATGAGTTTATACACAGCACTAAAGTAAAGCATCAGCATTATTAAGGCAGTAAGACACATGAGCAATTCATGTAAAAGAGTGGCCAAATCTATCAAGGCCAACAAAATATGGGCATTACCATATTTTTGTAAATATTGTAAAGTATTTGAAGCCAATTGCAGAAGGAAATTGCAGAATTGTTTTCTAGGTATTTTTACCATCTTGCATTTGAATAATTGTGTTTTACACTTTCATAACTATAAAGGTATGACATGAAAGATGTACAATCCTTGATCACAGGTGAGGAGTGCATAGGAAGTTTTCTTTACAAAGGCCACAGACTAAGGCACTGACTTTACAAAAAACGAGCCATGTGTAATAGGGACAACAGACAGAACACTACACAGTAAAACTCCAGCCCTCCAACAGCCCTACCTACTTGCCTCTGCATAACAATAAAGACAAATAAATAACACAAAGGGGAGGTCGACAGTTGGGGTCACAAAAGATATAGCAAATAAGGCACAAAATCACAGATATGATGGACAGTCAAGTACAAAAACCAAATACCAGAAATACAGAGAAACTGAGCATTAATGGTAGCGCTATGAAAAAACTTTTAAACAGCAATGGAGGATAGCACACACAAGGCTTTTATCAGAATATGAGGAATGCTCCAGGTGAGAAGAGCAAAGCTATGAAAGGGTGAGAGTGTTAACCATTGCCGCTTCAGAACAAAGTTTGGAGAAAACCAGGCAAAGTTGTTTCAATCAGTAGTCAGCCACTAGAGCACTGTTCAAACTACCAAATAAAATGAACCCAATGGAATTCAGAGTCTCCTCAGCCTGACAGTATGAACTGAAAAAGACCCTGGCACATAGGTAACACCATGTGGAAGCCTGCAAACCACAAGAACAGTTCAAGAGTGAAATATAAAACATTGAGGTCACCGCAAGTAAAATCGGACAAAAAGAGATTAAAAGATAAAATGTGTAAAAGTTTTATAGAAACAATGTAGCATATAATTGAAGCATGGTTGGCACAGAATCAAATACTGTGTTAACAAGAACAAGTTAGAGTAGGTTACAAAAGCATGTGGAGATGAAAAAGGTCCACATGTAATTGTTCAAAGGCATTTCTAAGATCAAGAAAACTGGATCATGACTCCCTCTTAATTGGAATCAAAGGCCTGGCCAAGAGAAACCCTTCAGGTTATAGGGATAAAAGAGATGGGAGTAACTCGTATTATACACATGGCTATACAACCACAGCTATGTGTCATCTAATCAAACCTAGAAAAGGATCCACATGTACCTGGACAATGTAATGATAAGGGTGTAAAGGGAATGAAATGCCACATCACATAGATATTGCAATAAAATATTACAGTATTTCACACAACCATTAAAACTCCAACTGACTACTAAATAATAGTTTACTTGAAGCATTTTTTAACCAAGCTCTGACTGCCCTTATGAAAGTTAGGAGAGTGGTAAACGACCATGCTTGATCCATAAAAATAGGACTATACACTGGAGGAATTTCAACTTACAACTAAAGTGCAGGTCATGGGACTTCATGCATTGTAGTCCCATTGTCTTCCCTGCAATACAGAAGTCCCAAGCTGTAATCATGATGAAATTTTGGTGCTTCTGTTTTGCAGGGAAGCAGGGACTCCATGAATTATATATCACTATGATGTGCAGGAGTCCCAGCATCTGCATTATGGTTGGTGAGTGAAATCAAGCCAGTACATGATCCATTTTTACAGACCAAGTATTGTTGTGTGCTGGCCACGCCAGATCAGGACCACCATTGTGTCCTATGACTGGGTGAATGCATCTCAAAAGATATAAAATGTCCTATCTTCTGCAGGGTTTGCAGCTGCGGCCACTAAGATACTATGTAGAGAGGAGGGGTAAGGAGCGCTTGTGCTACTCCTGGGTTCTGGCGCTGGTGAGCACTTGGTCATGTGCATGAGACCCAAGACTGGTAGAAATGTCCTATTATTTTCTTTTTATACTGAAAAAAATCAGCTGGACGGCCCAGTCTTATTTTTACAACCCAGCCTTACATCTTTTCTCCCTTTACAAATGTTTTTCATCTTTATTAGGCTGACATTAGATTTAATTCTCGAGATGACTCATAAAACTTAGCATGAACAGATTCTGAAGCTCAGTATTTACTACAAAAATAATTATTGGATGAGTCAGTCCTTTTTCTCTTCTTTTATTTTATTACAAAAAAAATATTCCAATTTCCCTTTTTCTAAACCTATAATGTGGGCTTTAATGATTCTGTTATTAAAATTTGCAAAGACTTTGGAATTTTTCATTGTATAACTTCCCATAAAAGGCAAAAAGAGCAACCACGCTTGGATTGTAGACTATTAAATACCCAGAATTCTTGTGTATAACTAGTACAGTCAAGGTCCTCTCACCAGTGATAAATGATAGTAGCCTTGATTTATGTCTTCTCATAAACTACACATTTATGATTTGTAGGGCTCCCGTTCACTGCCTCCCAATACATTTATATTCACTGAATTAGACTATTATTCCTCTTAAAAGGTATTACCACATTTTATTTACTATTAACAAGTTGAGATGACTGAAACAATCAAAGTCATATGAGACTGACCCCGTCAAAGATGGAGTAAATGTATTAAAGTATGCTGACAAGGAGGCATTTTCACATAGATTTCATCATGTATTAACTTACACGCTGTATTAAAATGACTGGAAAGGAGTGATGGGGTGGAGAAGTGTCATGGTGAGAAGACCCTTCTTGGATAGGGCAGGTATATCATTACAAGCTGGATGTGAAGGTAAAGGTACCCAGCATCTTATCCACCCAAGTGACTCTTTACAAGACCTTGGGGCACATGCATCAAACATTTGGCTTGCCTTTTTTTTAGATTTTTTTGAGACTTTTCAAGGTTCTTGTGCTCATTTGTGGCTTTTTTTGTGCCTAAAACTGTCTCCTTTCAAAGTACAGCATTGTCTAGTTTCCTGCAGTTACCTGAGTTATCACCTTAATCCAGATGTGAAAGTTTCAACTTTTTAAAAAAGTTGCATATTTTTGCGCAAATCTACGTCTGCCCCTGACTAGCCGTACAAATTAGCCGGGGGAACTGTTTGCGACTTTTTGCAACTTTTGTTATAAAAAGCAAATGTCACATGTATCAATAAAGAAAAACCCTTAAGATACATCTGACCAGCAGAAAAGCCAAGAAAAGTCTCAAAAAACAGACAAAAAAGCCAGACTTATGATACATGTGCCCCATTGGAGCAGAACATTCTAAGTTATTTATCTGTGTAAAGCTGAATCTATCTGCATCTAGTAATACATCAATATGACCCTGTCCCTGTTCTAGATAACAGAATTGCAGCATTTGTGCAAAAATCTAGAAGTACATGAAATGGGTAAGCCACAATATTCCCCTTGGGAAACTTTATTTAACATCTTGTCAACATATATAGAGGTAGCGAATAAAGTAAAACATTACACATGTGTCCTCTCTTAGAGAAGCATTCCCTTCCCAGTCACATGGCTGCTCCGTTGTGATCATGCACCATCTTCATTATTAGATTTCTTTATCTCTGCAGTGTCTCATGATGCTTCAGCACCAGATCAAATGGACACTTCTCTCACTATTGTAATTATTTTTGTAATATATCTATGGGACCATGAGTATGCAGTCAGGGGGGTTCACTATCACCCTCTTCATTAAAACTGTCAGAAGCCTGACTATCCATGGTCAGCAACTATCAGTGTGATATTGACCAGGCAGTTTCAGCATGTGGACATGTGGACAATAATAAAATTAAAAAAATTGATGTTACATTTGCTCTAATTTGGTCAGCAAATAAAGTATCCATGTATCCAATTGAATGTACTATTGCAACACATTCCCAACAGGGTGTAAATCACGATACAAATCCAGGTTGTCACGACACAGTTAGAAGAGATTGTCATACAAGTGCCTGAAGAAAAAAACTAAATATATTATTTATGTCTTATTTCCATATATTTAAAAAAGCACATACACCTTAGGCACAGCCCTTAGAAAAACATTAGGGGGCATGGTGGTTCGACCTGTTATATTTGATAGGGACATACCAAAATGAAGTCGACATGAAGTGGTTAGTACCTTTTGCAATTTGATGCAAATGTAACTAAAAACCTCGAATTGTTAATGTAGTCTAGAGGCAATAGTACAGAACTTTTTTCTCCAAATGTGGGTCAGATCTTTAGATTTCTATAATAGAGGATATTGAGTCAAAACCAAACTGCTCTCTATATTAATCCATATTGATGTTTTTAAAATGTAATAGATAATTAAACAAAGATAACATATTAATATATTGATTTTTATATTTAATTGGGACCTGTGACTATTCCTCTTGCACCATCTGAATGAAGGTAAAATTTTTATCCCTGTAAATGTAATTATGAAGCTTTCTAGATGGAAGATTACTATGTAAATTCAGCTTTCCTTTCAAAAGAGTCATATTTTATTAAAGAAGGATTTCAGCCATTACATAATTTTACATTGATAATATCTCTACAGGAGGCAAAAAGACACTAGTTATAATGAAACATAAAAAGATAAGATGTGCACTTTTTTTTAATTTTAGCTAGGTAACATCATTTATTGTCCTCCCCACCTTGGTGGGAGCTTTGTTTTCACATGGTTATGTACTATGGTTGTATAAGACAAGATCAGCTACAATGTAGGAAGAAATGAAGCAAGTGCAGATTATAAAACACAGAATCAGTCAAGGCAGGTAGAATTGATGACTGAATGTTACCGTTTTTTTAACCACAGGGCAATTATTCTTTTATAAAAATACCAAATTTCTTATTATAACTACAGGTACATCTTAACTCCACTATTAATTCTAGGAAAAATAATTCAGAGGATATAGACTACAAGTCAAATAGTAACAAAGCAAATGTGTGACAAAAAATAGTCAAAGACCACAAGTAAAAAAGTTTGTCATTGACCTTTTCACAATATGCCATCATTGAAGGGGTTTTCCTGTAGTCCTGGAAAACCTCCTGGGGGCTGCAGTGATGCCAAATTGAATAAATTATACTTACCCTGGCTCCCATTTCCCATCATGATGGGACTTCTGATGAGGTCAAAGCTGAGGTGTAACAGGGCCTGCTTTAGTCAATCAGTAGCCTTAGTCCAAGGGAACAGGATTCCTAGAAAGGTTGAATGCCATGCTTTGACACTACCTAGGAATGAGGGAGGTCCTCCTAAACATGTCTGGCTTTTATTCTGATTGCGTCTTTTGTGGATTGGCATCCCACATATACGTAGAAAATACACCTGCAATATTTTATCCCTTTAGGAATTGAAAGTCTTACCATTGAGTACATACAACTTTCTACCTGAGACACCAACAGATACCAATGCCTTTTATGCTGAGGACAGCAAAGACATTTGGATTCTTTATTTGTCAGGTCTGAAACCTAAAGTGCACAAAAAAGATCAGGTGTGCATGTACTTCCAGCCAGTAAACTCTGGAATGCTGGAGCATGCAAGGATAGCAGAAACTGTAGAGAAAAACATCTTATACTACAAACTGTAAGTGTAATAATTGATGTTTTTAGAATATTCATAAATATTGACTGTTCTACATCTACAGCACATTATTGGTCCTTCCCTTTATGAAAGTGAAAATTACACCATATCCTTTTTTGACTTGTCACAGATTTCTTTGGATTGCCCATCATAGACATATTGGGGGACATATATCATACGCTGGCGCACGTGCATATTCGCAGCGGGATACAGCAAGAGGTTTCCGCCTCCTGATGTATTGGGGCCAGAGGCTAAGCAGCGTTAATTCTACATCAGGCAGTAATGCCCCACAACAGCCCACTCCTGGCTGCCAGTGGCCTCCGCTCGGCTTCCCCCTCACGCCCCTTCAAGCCCCACTGGCATGAAGGTTGCGGAGAGGGCAAAATAGTTGCAAGTGCTAGCAATAAGCTAGCATTTGCGATTATTTCTGGCGTGGCGCGGGGGTCCTGAAAAATATGCCCCATTCAGTCAGATTCGTCAGATTCAGGATTTCTGGTGCATGTTCTTCATGAATCTGGACTGCCCTGACGGAGTGCACCAACTTTTTTTAATGCACACTTCTGTCTGACTTTGCATGATAAATCGAGTGCACCAGGTCGGACTGAGCACCAGAACGCCCCCTAATTTTCGTTGCATGGTGCATAGCACAGCTCCGCCACAAAACTGTTGTGTGTGACACAATTGTGGTGCAGACGCTTCTTAAATACCTGTGCAATCAGTTTGCACCTAAGAGAACATGCAAGGTCTGTCGGAAAACTGGCGCAAAGCCCTTAGTAATTGTGTTGCATCTATAGTTTGTTATAATTCACTTCTACAATTTACTACATAAGATTGTTTAGTATAAGTAGTCTATCAATATATATATGTGAGGGTCCAACTGCTGGGAATCCCACTGATCAAGAGAACAGTATCCTGAGCAATCTAGTGAACAGGGGGACCTGTTCTTACAAATTGATGGAGCAGAGTTTTTATTGTGATCAGCAGGGATCACTGCAGTTGGAGACACCTACAATCATATTGTTATCCCCTGTCCTGTGGATAGAGAATCACTTGCACAGAGATATGAGAGTACATACTCAAGGGGGTACAAAAGTGACTACTCAATAATATGACCCGATCCTCTTAATACGCACCTACAGCATAATCTCACTGAAGTCTTGTGTTCTCAATTAATAAAATACTATTTCCAGTTCAGCTTATCGTAGCACTGACTCTGGTAGATAACTTACTGCTTGTGTGAAAAAGTCTCTTGCATGAAGTACATTTGGGATGGATATGCAAGAAGTCATTAAAAGGCAAAAAGATAATCACTTTTATAGAGCCGTGCAATTATACCAGCATTAGAAATCAGTAAATTTGTGTTTAATGAATATATTTTACCTTTCTAATGGGAGCTAAAGCTCTTCACCATTTCTAGAACTGCACGTTATGATTATGTAAAACATCAGGGTGCAATCCATGAAAAAAAATGATGAAAATTGTTCACATCAACCCATAATTAAACCCTAAATATAAAATCTTCTAAACTTTATTTATCCCAATTTTTTTATACTATTGCTTTATGGAAAGTCCCAAAACTGCAACTGCACAGCAACAGCGACGTAACAAAGCAATGCATAGACAAACATTTTAAAGATACATCACAGCAATTGTTTTTGTGGTGCAATATTCAAATGCACCTTGATCGCTTCACTTGAAGGATACATTTGTATGTAATTCCAAAAAGCAGTTTTCTCTTAAAGGGGTTTGCCCATGACAGAAAATTCTCAAATCCATGAGATGCATATTACACACAATGGGGCAGATTTATCAAGCTGTCTGAAAGTCAGAATATTTCTAGTTGCCCATGGCAACCAATCACAGCTCTCCTTTGAAATATTCATGAGCACTGGTAAAATGAAAGCTGAACTGCAATTGGTTGCCATGGGCGACTAGAAATATTCTGACTTTCAGACACTTGATAAATCTGCCCCAATGACATTCTTAGCTCTGCTATATCTCTTCTCTGCCACAACACACTATTAGATCTGATGTGCCTCCCTCCCCCTCCCCAGGATAAAGAACATATCTGCCTGTAACTCTCCTCACAATGTGATTTGTTGTTTGCAACATGAAACCTCAGTATGTGACTTCCTCCTGGAATGCAAAGGAGGGAACTAGAGACATAGAAATGCTTAGCGTCAGACAGAAGAACAAGATGTCTGCCAACTCTTAAGTCAGAAGATCCAGGGTTGGAAACCAGGGGCAACTGAAATTGTGTACACCAGTACTGATAGAGAAAGGTTAAAATTATATCTTTGATATGCTGCATTTTTTGGTAGTAACAGTGAAATAGAGAATGTGTTATTTTTTTTATCCTGAGCATATTTGAGAAACTTGTCTTTGTGGGAATACCCTTTAAATTTTTTACAAGCGTTCATATCTCTTCTTTATGCAAACATGCTTTCTCCACTATAGAATATTACACCTACAATAACCTACTGTCCTACAAATATAACACCCTCAGTGTTATAGCTTATGAAATGCAGTGAATGGAGATGGTTACACACACAATGTGCTAACAGGAAAAGCATCGAACATTTCCATCATAGTGACTAATCAACACGATGTTAAATATCGACATGAATAGGAAAAGCTTGTTGAGTCATTGTTAATCTTAGTTCAATCTCGTAGGGTGATGATAATTGAGTGTTGAAAGCCTAAAGTAAAATACATTTTCTGTATTAAATATGATATTAACATTAGTGTAATCTTAGCTTTACAAGCATCTAATCCTCTCCGCACTGGAAATGATTTGCTTAAGTTAAGTGAATTTCTTTGTTAATGAAACTTAAATTAAAAACTTAATAAAAAAACAGCACAGGGATAATCTTTAAGTTCTAATCATAAGGTTAGAATTAAGTCAGTAAGGATCAATGATGTCTTACTGTAATCAGTGTAATAACAATATTTCCATATATTCATCATAATACTGGATCAGTGTAGTCAGCGTTCAAGACAATGCATATAATGAGCCTCTCAGTGCTTTAAAGAAATATCCTCTTCAGTTCTCCAGGCAGCAAATGTTAAAGGGATATTCTCATGTGTATATTTATTACATAAAATGTATAGTGAGATGAGCGAGCACTAAAATCTCGTGCTCGTTATTCGAGACGAACTTTTCCAGATGCTCGAGTGCTCTTCTCGAATAACGAGCCCATTGAAGTCAATGAGACCGAGCATTTTCAAAGGGACCATGGTTCGGGAAATAAATGTGTTATTTATTGAAAAAGAATGTTCTTATAGTTAGCAGATGTATGCAAACATCTGCAATCTTTCTTCACTGTTCCGTGCGTATATTATCTCCCGACAAGTAACAGATGTGAAGAACAGTGAAGAATAGAATAAAACAGTGAAGTGATTTAAGTGAAAAACGCAGTGAAAAACACGTGAAGAATAGATTACAGATGTTTCGCACATCTGCTTACTTGTCGTGGTATACGCTTGTCCCGGGATCGCTCCTCTTCTTCCACTGAAGTCTCCCCGTGCTGCCGATGTCTGTCTCCCCGTGCTGCCCGTGTCTGTGTCCCCCGTGCTGCCCGATGTCTGTCTCCCCGCCTGCTGCCCGATGCTCCCGTCTGCCGATGTCTGTCTCCCCCGTGCTGCCCGATGTCTGTCTCCCCCGTGCTGCCCGATGTCTGTCTCCCCGTGCTGCCCGATGTCTGTCTCCCCCGTGCTGCCGATGTCTGTCTCCCCGTCTGCCGTCGATGTCTGTCTCCCCCGTGCTGCCCGATGTCTGTCTCCCCCGTGCTGCCCGAGTCTGTTCCCCCGTGCTGCCCGAGTCTGTTCCCCGTGTGCCGATGCTTCTCCCCCGTGCTGCCCGATGTCTGTTCCCCCGTGCTGCCCGATGTCTGTGTCCCCCGTGCTGCCCGATGTCTGTCTCCCCCATGCTGCCCGATTTGCTGTCTCCCCCGTGCTGCCCGATGTCTCCCTGTCTGCTTGATGTCTCCCTGCTGCTTGATGTCTCCCGCTGCCCGATGTCTCCCGTGCTGCCTGATGTCTCCCTGCTGCTTGATGTCTCCCTGCTGCCGTTCCGCGCTATCTTCCGACAAGTAAGCAGATGTGCCGAACATCTGTAATCTATTCTTCACTGTGTTCTTCACTGTCTTTTTCACTTAAATGATCCTGTGTTCACTGTGTTCACTGTTTTTATTCTATTCTCATTGTTCTTCACTGTGTTTTTTTAATTAAATGCTCGATCTCGAGCAGGGGAAATACTCGTCCGAGCAACGAGTCGTTTCGAGTACCTTAATACTCGAACGAGCATCAAGCTCGGACGAGTATACTCGCTCATCTCTAATGTATAGTAGTATGTCATATATACATTAAAGATGCAGGTCCCCCCTCTATCTACCCCCAACTAGACTTTACCCTCTTCTTACCCATGAGAAGAGGGGGGGAGTCAGGTATAAATGATTAGAATACTCATGTATAAATGAAAATATGTAATTAGTATATTCTCAATAGGTGGAGCCTATTCTAATTACTCTATCTAGAATGCCCCAAAATCAATAGTTGAGATACAATAGTGAATGAAGCATAGCAATGAAGTTCTCACATTACAGCTGCTGATATGAAATATCTCCCCCCAAAAAGTCATCTTGCATAGAAATTTAATTCATCTTAATGTATCCACATTTCTTCAATTCATGTTATTAAAAAATGTGTGGCAGTGTAAAGATAATGGGACACATTTACTAAGAACAGAGCAGTCTGTACTATGTGCAGATTCAGGATTTCTGGTGCACGTTCTTCATGAGTCTGAAGCTCCCTGCACTTGTCCGACAGAGTAAACCATTTTCTTTTGGTGCATCTTTAACATAGGGGAACAATCTCTTCAGTGCAGAAATTTGCGTGAAGCATAGTGCAGCCATGCCACAAAATGGTCGTGTGCAACACAAATGTGGCACAGGCGCTTCTTAAATCCCTTTGAGATTTGAGTAAGAACTTGTAAAGTTCGACAGAAAACTTGCACACAGCCCTTATAAATGTTCCCCAATTTCTCATAAATGTGGCCACATTGCTCCTTAGAAATGAAATAGTCATCCTCGGATACAACCACCCGCACATGTCATATTGCCACACATGCACTATTTAGGTGCCTGACCACCTGGGTTTAGTGTTTATTACTACAGAACGGCTGTGGCACATTCAGTAACTCCCGGACATTTCATATTCAAAACTAGTTGCGAATCACTCCATAAGCAATGGTCATATCCAAGGACAGTTTGAAAAGCAAAGAGCAGTCCAATCTGCAGGCAGAATGTTACATAGAAGGAGCTGAGAAAACTGATGTATATAGTGGATGGTCCTAGTCAGTGACTGACAGCTATTGCTCCAGTTACAGTCTTTACTTTCAACAACTATGCACTGACTCTCACTATACAAAAGGGTCATTTTCAAATTTAGGAGGCAGCAGTGGAGTCATCATCAAGGTGACCCCAGTGGTAATGGTAACAGTAAAAAAATGAACTGCTACTGTTTCAGGCTTTAAAATTGTGTTTTCTCTATATTTCAGTTTTGCTTTCAGTACACATTTTTATTCATAATCTACATTATTTAGAGAAAAAAAATCACAATAAACGTTTAATTGTTTTTAGGATTCCTTTAAATTGTATTGTAAATTATCTTGTGCATGCAAGATGCTCTACGATGTTGAAAATTGGATAATGACCTTAAAACTAACACACCTGTAAATCGTTTATGTGTTATATTAGCACTTACACACTGTATACGTTAACATTCATTCTGTGCAAATATTGCATACATTTTCATATTTTTTGCATCTTATTTACACTCCATTGATTATTCATGGAAATTTTAACAAGTTTTTTAAATGCTGCAAATGCTAAATGTTTTTTTTCAACCTACATAACTGATTTATAAAAAGGTGATCTGTTATTGAATTAATTAATTTATTTATTTAGGCAACAATAAAAGATACATTTTCCTGGAGGGAAAATGGCAGCTCCCAGCGTTTTGCCTTTTGGCGGCCAGAAACAGAGCCAATCACAAGCCCAGGGGAGGGACTCTGCATCCATCAGCATGAACGTGGGTTTACTAAGAGATAGGAGACGGAGCACTTCCTAAAATGCTCGGGTGCTCGTTATTCGAGCGAACTTTTCCGATGCTCGAGTGCTCGTCTCGTATAACGAGCCCCATTGAAGTCAATGGGAGCCCGAGCATTTTTTCAAGGGACCCCCCAAGGCTCTGCACAGGGAAACAGCTTAGGCAAAACACCTGGCCACCTCCAGGAAAATTGATGGAGGAAACCACCAGACGGAATCGGAGAAATGGACAGGAAAAACAGGCAGGGGAAAGCATGCCATGGCTGCCTCTGGGCTGCTTTTTTAACTTTGTTTAAACACACCATTATGCCAAAATTAGGGTCAACAGGATGGCCATGACCCGAGTGACAGCATGAGGCTTAGAGTGGGCATCTAAACCATCAAATATTGCCCTGCCCACGTATAAAGGAAATGGCATGCAGAGGCAGCAGCGGGACAGCCAGGCTAGAAGAGTGGGCATGGGCGACCATACCCTAAACAGGACTCAGGCTTCAAACCAATGGGTGGCAGAGAGGAGCATGAGAGGAACCAAGGGAGGGTGAGCAAAAGGAAGCGCTGAAATGAATTTTCCTATGGGAACCAAAGGTGACGGTTTATATTATATTTAGTTCGGATACACACAGGCATTTTGGGGTGGCGGACCCCCCCCCCCATAGCCCCCATAGTGACCACAGTCCATAAACGTATCTGCGTGGAAAAACACCTGAAAAATGCGGCCTGACCCCTCGACCAACAGCTCTTGTTGATACGGGGGCGAACATTTGTGGAGGGCAGCCATGGGAGGCGACCTTCCATGGTTAACGAGTGACTACTGGGGCGGGCATCCATATTGCCTTCTATGATGAAACTTCAGGTCTCCCGAATGGCGGCGACCAGATGGCCGGGTTTCCATATTGTATTGGTGTGCAACCACCCCCGGAACGACAATTCTGCCTGACACAGCTCGTTTGGAATTCGTTTTGATAAGGGGGACGAGTATGGGAGGCAGATACTTTTTTTTTTTTAGTAGTAAAGGTAGTAGTTAGTCGATTAAAAGGTGCTTTGCTGCGTCAAAACTATGTTAGTTGGATTTTTGGGATGGGAGGCCTTTGGGGCTTCCGGCTGACAGCGATTGGCTTCGCCTGTCCAAGCTTGTGTTGTCTCCGGCGCTTCTAGAATCCCCCAAATAACGCACTTCCTAAAGAACTTTGTCTATAAGATCAAGGTGGTAGTGAGGGTTTATATAAGTTTGGTGGTTATTGCTGGCAGGTGGAGAGTGCGGGGAATTGAAAAAAAGGATGCGCAGGAAAGCCGCGGGCTTGAAAATAATATTGGTAGAAATGATTGAAGTTGGCCAGTATATTTATGGAATTTCTGAACACAAGGCAGGGGTGCTTGAATGAGAAGGTCTTGCACATAGCAATGAAGTTCTCACATTACAGCTGCTGATATGAAATATCTCCCCCCAAAAAGTCATCTTGCATAGAAATTTAATTCATCTTAATGTATCCACATTTCTTCAATTTCATGTTATTAAAAAATGTGTGGCGGTGTAAAGATAATGGGACACATTTACTAAGAACAGAGCAGTCTGTACTATGTGCAGATTCAGGATTTCTGGTGCACGTTCTTCATGAGTCTGAAGCTCCCTGCACTGGTCCGACAGAGTGAAGCATTTTCTTTTGGTGCATCTTTAACATAGGGGAACAATCTCTTCAGTGCAGAAATTTGTGTGAAGCATAGTGCAGCCATGCCACAAAATGGTCGTGTGCAACACAAATGTGGCACAGGCGCTTCTTAAATCCCTTTGAGATTTGAGTAAGAACTTGTAAAGTTTGACAGAAAACTTGCACACAGCCCTTATAAATGTGCCTTAATTTCTCATAAATGTGGCCACATTGCTCCTTAGAAATGAAATAGTCATCCTTGGATACAACCACCCGCACATGTCATATTGCCACACATGCACTATTTAGGTGCCTGACCACCTGGGTTTAGTGTTTATTACTACAGAACGGCTGTGGCACATTCAGTAACTCCCGGACATTTCATATTCAAAAACTAGTTGCGAATCACTCCATAAGCAATGGTCATATCCAAGGACAGCTTGAAAAAAGCAAAGAGCAGTCCAATCTGCAGGCAGAATGTTACATAGAAGGAGCTGAGAAAACTGATGTATATAGTGGATGGTCCTAGTCAGTGACTGACAGCTATTGCTCCAGTTACAGTCTTTACTTTTCAACAACTATGCACTGACTCTCACTATACAGAAAAGGTCATTTTCAAATTTAGGAGACAGCAGTGGAGTCATCATCAAATATGCCACCAGTGGTAATGGTTACAGTAAAAAAAATGAACTGCTACTGTTTCAGGCTTTAAAAATTAGTGTTTTCTCTATATTTCAGTTTTGCTTTCAGTACACATTTTTATTCATAATCTACATTATCTAGAGAAAAAAAATCACAATAAACTGTTTAATTGTTTTTATGGATTCCTTTAAAATTGTATTGTAAATTATCTTGTGCATGCAAGATGCTCTACGATGTTGAAAATTGGATAATGACCTTAAAACTAACACACTGTAAATCGTTTATGTGTTATATTAGCAACTTACACACTGTATACGTTTAACATTCATTCTGTGCAAATATTTGCATAGATTTTCATATTTTGCATCTTATTTACACATCCATTGATTATTCATGGAAATTTTAACAAGTTTTTTAAATGCTGCAAATGCTAAAAAATGTTTTTTTTTTTCAACCTACATAACTGATTTATAAAAAGGTGATCTGTATATTGAATTAATTAAAATTTATTTATTTAGGCAACAATAAAAGATACATTTTCCTTTACTCTTATAATGAAAAGGAATAAGGAATATTAATGTCAAGCTGCATTTGTGTAGACTAAAAAAACTTCAATTCAGTTTTCCACTGCAGCCTCCAGAACTGCCAATATTTTGCAAGATTCTTTTAATTGAATTTAATAAATTAATTAACCGTTTTAAGGATAAACTTTCCCTTCCCCATCCAAAAGGAGGGAAAATGGAATAAAGAAAAAGTTGGATTTTCTAAGCAAATATCATAATGGTTGCGGGAGATTTATGATGACGGGCTTGTTCTTTAAACATGTTTCAGGGAAGTGGGTGCAAATACAATAAAACGTTGTTGTCAGTTTAGGCATTGGACTGCATTGGTAGATAAAGTTAAGAGATATGAAAAAATATACTATAAAAGAAAAGGCTCGTAGAAAGATAGGGCATGTCTTATCTTTCTCCAGAATACAGCGCCGTGCTCCATATATTCTTATAGAGAGGGGTGGAGGTGAGCGGCGCTCTCACCCTCCTCCTCTCCCCGTCACTGCCGTGTGCCCACCGCGCTACCATACGGCGGGCAATGGCAGTGTGAATGTAGCCTAAAAGATTTTTTAAAAGTATGAAAAGAAAGTTCAAATTATAAATAAATAAATAAATGAAATTGTAAATATGTTAGGTATTGTCATGTCTCAAAATGCCTGATCTATACACTGATGGGTGACCAGCTGCTCCATAAATCGGGACATGAATAGGGCCTGCTAAATAATATACCACATTTACAGAATATTTGCACCGGCCTCACTACACATGTGCTCAATATAAGTCTATGGGGGATTGAGCTAGACACTGTTTGCGTGGCTACCTCACGGCTGACATATACAGTCATGTGCATGAAGCCAAAGTTTCTGGGTGTGAATAACCATGAAAAGATTTTTTCTCTTTTAGAGTTTTCTGACAAGAAAAATATCATGTCAAAGAAGAATTACGTTAACTGAAGGTCAGAAAATGGTGATGATCGCAGACATAAAATGCTATGTGTTTCAGAGATACGCACTGTATGACATAACAAAATAACGAGTGTTAGATGGATTTTAGAACATATTTTCAGAATAAAAGAATGACCTTGAAAATAAGGTGGCATTGTAAAAGGTAAGACAAAATGTTCTTGGCAGAATTCTTGTGCGTGTGTGCTATTCATATAAACAATTCTTTGGGCATAGTTGTACACGTCCTCCGTGACTCAGTAATAAAAACACAAAAACATATTCATTATCACAACCCACTGGTACTGAAAGCTAAATTTACATGTGAATGAAGACTTTTAAGATGTCACTGTCAGAAATCTGTGACAACAACAAAGTAACAAGAAAAAAAATCTGTTTTGACAAAAACATGCAATGGATTTCAGAATGGTGATACATGTGATCTGAGTTTGGAAGGGATTGACTGGTTCAAAAAATAATTAAATACTATATTAGGAAATGAGGAAAAATACTTTCTTAGGAAAAATAGTATATTAGGAAAAAAGTTCCTTTTTGGAGTGGTGGGCGGAGAAATCTTGGACTACAGGACATGTAAACATCTGCGGATAGGTCATTTTGCTGATGTAAAAACCCTTAAGGGGATGGAGCATCACTTCTGGTTTCCAGGAGACTTCACTTCCTTCATTGTCTCTAATGTGATGAGGACAATCATTGGTTACAGTGGATCCTGTAACCCCCTGTGAGACGAGTCAAAAAGGCTCAAAAGTCAATAGTCTGAGTGGAGTACTTTAATTTCCCTACCCAGTTCATGGCCCCATAGAGGATTCAGTACTGTAAGTTGAAAAATAAGCAATAACTTCTGTTCCTTAGCTGTCATGTGACCTGCAATCAGACACTCCAAGTCAGTGGGTGTTATCTATCATTAGCTGGTAGTCCTAATAAAATCATTGCTGGATATATCAGAAGCCTCCAGCACTGCCTGGCATAACGTTGAGCCTTATGTTGCATCTTTTCAGGCAGTCTTGAACAGGCATATGGTGTGGCAAGTGTGCAGGTGGACCCCCTTTTACACCCCTTTAGTTTAGTAATCTGCCATTCTATTCTAGTCCGCCCATTCCTTTAATAATCTTTGTTACTCTTTCTAGTTCTATTATGTCCTTTTACACAATAGTGCCCAGAATTTTACACAATATTCCATGTGGACTGGTCTGACCAATTATTTGTAGGGAAAAACTCTGTAGGCAGTTAGAAAGATCAGAAAAAACTAAATAAAGTAATACAGAATATGCCAACAAGGGAAAAGAGAAAATTAAAGCTAGCACTAAGAGGGAAAACTAACTTCTTATGAGATATCAGAGTCTCAGTACATACTTGATTTGACCAACCCCTAAAGCCTAACCCAAATGTGAATGGAGAAAGCATATGTTCATCAAAACTACCTTAACCGTCTGCAGCCGAGAACAAAATCCACAGGAGACAGACTTGTGTGATGAAATTCAAGACAGCCAGCAGTGAAGTAGGGCAGCATTCAGACTAGTGCAACACAGAATGCAAAATTATTACAAAATCATAGTCGACAGCGCATCCACTGTCCTACTTTACCGACAGAGGATGGTGATAAAGTGCAAACGGGTACAGATGGTACAGATGACAAGTCAAATAACAACCAGAAATAGTGTTATTCTTATGTACAGGTACTGGACTGGTGATGTCCCTAACGTTTATTAACAGTTTGATATACCTTCATTTTTTACTGCTACATTTGACCAATAACACTAAATTCTGATTCACGATTTAGTGGTTCCCGTTTTTGCACCATAATTGCCTGTCTTCAATTTGATATTAACACTACATTATTATTAGCCCAAGAACTCAAATAATTGCAAAATCTAAATTGCACATTAATACAACTGTGACTGAAAATAATTGCCGGATTATAGTTAACAACATTTCATTGTTAACGACATAATTAAAGCAGAATAATACACAGTTAATATATTATTATACAAACTGTTTAATAGATTTACAAAATAACAGGATTAATTGGAAAGTGTTATGTGAGTTTCTCAAAGTATTTTATTAGTCTGCTGCTAAGTTTATGAAGTGATGATATTTTACGTCATTAAATACTTTAATAAATTTATGTGATTTGTTAGCAGTTTTGACCAAAGGAATGATAATGGCCTTGTGCCAGAATATCTGCTTGTCCGACTGGATGACTTGGGGGAATAATTACAAATGAAGCAAAGTTTACTGGTTAAATCTAGTTACATTCCTTTTTACAACTTTTTGAAAGTGATTTTCTGATATCCTGGCTGTTTCTTAAAAAACATGAGCGGACCCATGTTGAGCAGACTTAAACCGCACATTTTGGGTTTGTACTAAACTTTTCAGGTTTGGCTTCCCTAGAATTGACCCTGAACTTCTTGAATTCAGGAATTGGTCCTGAACTTCTTTAGAAGTTCAGGACTGGGCCAAGGTTCGGATCAACGCTCTCTGAGGCCTCAGTAATTGTATTAGTACAGTCAACTGGTGGGTGTTTCGGTCCAAGTTTAGTACCCGGACCTGAACAGACTTTCGTCCAAACCCAAATTTAAACAGGACCTCTAAGCAATATTCTTGACCTATACTGAGTATTGGTCAACAGTATCAGATTGATTATGTTACAACACCCAGACCTCACCATATGTTCCTGGTTGCACAAGGAGCCAGAAGAAGGTTGTATTATCCACTGTACGGCAGAGGTCCTTCAGATTTGCTTCCAGTCAGTTGAATTCACATTTTTGTCAGTATTTTTGTTTTCCCTTCAATTATAGGAAACTGAAAACCCGACAGAAGCATATCCACCATATGATAGGCACAAATCCTGATTGAGATCACTGACTTTAATGGGGTCCTTCAGGTCTGTGTTATGGTTTGACACATTTTGTTTGACAAAATCTGTCATCTTTGACAGAATCTGTGGAGGCTGTAGGAAGCAATTGAAAACACAGCCCTTTGTGTCAAGTTAACCTCTGCTTCATCTGTAAAGTATAATTATAGTATCACTATCCATATCATGTGGCAATAGCTTTGCATAATGATCACCTGACACCAGTTGCACAATTCAGGAGATAGAGTTGCAGCTCTAGGTGTAAAAAATGTCCCAAACTTCTCTAAACTTTTAAAAAGTAATTTAATTTTTAAGCAGTTACCTGCATCTTTAGTTTTCTTCTGTGCGACCCATGAGTGACATACTGGTGTGTGCCCCCTCTGGCAGGATCTGCTCTTCTTTTAGCTTCATAAGACCTTGTTTTATAGAAAAAAAAAAAAGGTTTTAAAAATCATGCAAATGAGCCTGAGGGGCTCCTAGCTCCATACATGTCAATGGAGCCTGGAGCACCACAGACTAATCTAAAAGATTTTTAAAACCTTTTTTTTTTTCATTAAAACAAGGTCCGAAAAAGAAAAAAAACAAGAGCAGTACCTGCCAGAGGAGGCACACACCAGAATGTCAGTGTGCTTGGTTTACAATCCTTCATCCTGGTGATAGATTTACTTTAAAAAATAATTCTGAAAGTAAGTCCAATGAGTCATATCCAGTAAGCATGTATGGTAAATGTACAGCAGTTTGCGACTCACAACCAATTTCTGAAATTAACCCCATTGAATAACCAATCTGTCATGGATGTGCTTTATATCTAAAGCAAATCCCTACCAGAAATCCAAGAGAAATGGCAAATATACAGTCCAAATTTAAATCCAACGTTTGATCTTCATTTAGTGCTGCCTCCACCAGGCATGGATAGCACTTATTGGACACAAGAATAAAGAGAATAAATGATGTACATATATACAAAGCATTCAAATATATAATATCTTTATTCGTATATACAATATCTCAGCAGTGCAAACATTTCTTCAAAATGATTGCAATTCAGAAGGACCTTAAAGGTCACCGTGAATGAGATTTCTGTTGATATCATTTTTCCATTGGGTTTGACGTTCATTGTAAGAGAATCATTTGTTGCCTGTGTTTTTACAAGCATCAAGTCACTAATTATATATGCCCATGTCTTCCCTGACAAGCGAGTGATGACAACACAGCATATGCTGTCACATCTCACCATTACAATGTGCTTGGCTTTGTTTTAAAGAGGAGCGTCTGTGTTCACAATAAGAGGGGATGTTATAATGATGTGTTTACCATAATAACAATTCCGTATGAATATGAGTATCACTAACTGGGAAGATACTAAAGAGAGAATATGGAAAACTGACAACATTGGCTGTATCTTTTACAGAGAATGAGGGGAATCCCTCAAGGGAGTGTGTAGCCATCACATCTTAGATAAAGGGGACTGATAAATTCAACTTTTTTGAACCCCTATTTTACTTGCCCCTATTTTAAGGCTCTTCCTTCAAACATGTGCCCATAGAAATATAGAGATTAAGAAGTGTTTCTTATTCAAAGTTATTATAGTAAGTGCATACATCTAGGAACGTATCAGAATCTATTGCATAGGCCAATTATAAAGAAAAGATGGAAACATTAATAATAATTCATTTATTTATAAAGCACACACAGATTATGGAGCAACACAGAGCTTGCCAAATCGGTCCCTTTCCCCAATGGGACTCACAATCTAATAAACCTACCAGTATGTTTGGAGTGTGGGAGGAAACCGGAGGACCCGGAGGAAACCCACGCAAACACGGAGAGAACACTATGGAATGTGGTGCATTGGGAAGTATGGAGATAGTCTTTGGTAAGAAGATTTTGGAAGATAATGGGGAGGGCATCAGACAGACATCAGACACTGATTGACATTAAGGGAGGCCAAGCTTCTTTCATTTCCTATAACTAATTAAAGTGGTTGTTCAGTAAATAATTGCTATTGTTTGTGTAATGAAAAGTATCTTGTTATAACATACAGCGCTAATTACTCTGATATAACGAGTTGTGCTCCTGTCTGACAACACACGACCATGGACCAGTTTCTATATCAATTCCTTACCATTTTCTAGATCTCTGCTTGCTGTTATTCAACAGGAAACTTCATTGTTTACTTCATATTGTTAAAAACAGGTCCATGGTCATGTGATGTAACACACGTGCCCGGCTAATTATAAAGGAAGTATATTGGAAAATTGTATGGCTTTTTAATAAACAAATAATATCAATTATTTGCTGAAAGTGGACAACCCCTTTAAGGTAAATGTGCTTATGACAATTTATGGATTTTAAACCATAGTTGACTTGATACAGATTTTGCACTGGGCAACCCCAGGGACGTTACTTGGGTCACAAAAGATATGGGGTACGGGCCACAGTGCATATGTACCAAATTCTCTGTTTCAGCCACTTCTGTACACACCCGCACTTTATTATCCCCCTCACACAGCATTACACTCCAGATTCTGGTTACTATGTCCCAATTACGGCCCTCAAATTTTGAGCTGTTTCCGTGATCACAGCTGTGACGGGTGTTTTCACATGCCACGGACTGATCACTTTTGGGGATTGAACTCTGTGCATTATATTGATATATGATGCATGGAGTTTTTGTTTTACCAACATGTAGCAGAGCGATCAGTTCATGGCATGGCACTCATGACAGCCGTGATAACAGGCTTATCACAGAATAGTGGAAAACAGCCCTTTGTGACATACCCCTTTTTACTCATTTTACTATGGAGCCCCAATACACACAGTGTATAGAATGATACTTGACATCACATCACTATCTTGTGGCCCTCACACTTTATAATTTGGCCTGACATGTAATAATGCCACTCAGAAATATACCCCCCCACAACTAGTAAGAGCCTCACCACACTCATTCATATTCAACTACACTCAATAATAGCCCTCCACTCAGTAATACCCACCCACACTCACTTTTAACCACCCTCCCATTCACTAATAACCCCCTTACATTCACTAATAGCCTCCTCCCATTCACTAATAGCCCCCACATTAAGTAAAAGGCCTCAAATCATTATTAGCACCCCACACTCACCAATAGCCCCCCATACTTACTTTTAACTCCCCTTATTCTCACAAATAGCCCCCACATTTAGTAAAAGGCCCCACATTCAGTAAAAGCGCCTGAATACCCCCTCCCACTCACTTATAAACCCTTACATTTAGTAATAGCCCCCTCATTAATAGCCTCCACATTTTGTAATAAGCCCCACACTCAGTAACAACCATCCACACTAGCCATTAGTCCCCCACACATTCATTAATAGCCCTATCATTAAAAGCTCCCATATTTTGTAATAGCACCCCTACACTCGCTGTTAGCACTTCACACTCTCTATTAGCCCAGATATTTTGTAATAGCCCCCCACACTCACTAATAGTTTCTACACACAGTAATAGCCATCCAATCCCTTATAGCCCCCCACACATTCAGTGATAGCCTCCACAATTTATAATAGCCCCACTCTCATAATTAGCCCCCATATTTAGTACTAGCCCTCATACTCACTAATAGCCCCCATATTCAGGAATAGCCCCCTCACACTCAGTAATAACACTTATTAACTTATAGCCTTCCCCTAACTCATGGATAGCTCCCATCCCCGCAGCAATGCCCTCAAAACCCTATACATAGACAGTATAACAAAAAACATACTCATACTCACCTTCTTTACTTGTGATTGTCCTCTTCTTCTCTGTGTGAAGAGAGGCGCTGTGACATCACTACATTGTGTCTCCAGCTCCAGGCTGCTATATGAAGCTGCTTGAAGCAGGAGACGCAATGTCATTGCCACCTACAGAGCTCACGACTCCACAGATTGCTGTGGGCTCTGTAGTGGAGCTGGATGCTGCCTGTGCAAGCGCCCCAGATCTTTTGACCTAGCGACGCCCCTGACCAACCCATAAGGTCTTGTGCTAAACACCACCTATAAAACACAACACATTTTCAGAGCACAGATTGTGTCTTATGTTTAACCTATTTTCCATTTCCATTTGCAGTTTTAGTGCCAACTGGCAAATAGTATACCCTTAAAATCTAAGGCAAAAACAACATCCTGCAGCTAAATAATAGATAACAAAGAAATAATGTAACAACAAAGCCTTCTCTTCTTGTTGTTTTATTCTAAACATATTATCCAAACAGATGAATTCCGTTTACTTATTATGGGAAGAATTTGCTAAAAGCAGTATTAACATTTGCACAGGGATCTTAACTTGACATATGTCTTTTGGCTTTGTAGTCAGAAAGTGGTTATCTCCCGATTCGATTTGTGAAAAACGAGAAATACATTTGGATTTCTCTCTTCTGGAGAGATAGAATCTAAGCACATTACGAACTTTCCGCCTCTAATTGTATAAGTGGCCTCTTATAGCCCTCTCCAATACACAGTTCAGATATATAATTGGTAAATATTTATTAAATCCCCTTCTAGCGAGTTGCGAGACAGAAGCCACAAATATTTTGCTTTGTTTCATGTGGTGTTGGTTATAACAGTAATTTTGAGTTCATGCATAATCATAAATACTGAGAACAGTGTAAATCTACACTTAACCCTTCATGTAAGGTGCATTTATTCCTGGTCCAAAAATCCAACAGTGGATGTCTGTAGCATGCTACAGTAGAAGCATAAAACCCATTTCATTAGTGTCCAATGTCACCCAACCCCCTGCCTAATAACTGTGGACAGCAGGAGAAGACGACGGGTGACAGCAGGAATGCTTGGCGATGGAGAGCAATTTTCTATGACGGGAGTTAAGCTACCCATTATCCAGAAAGATTGGATCCTACGTCATCAAATTAATATGATACATGTAGTGGATATACTTTGTTCAAGAATAGGTATCACTCCGGATTGTGTTAAAAAGTGGGCTTAGTCTTTATCCAATTGCTTGAAAAAGTCGCAATAGAATAAATACACACCCCACTTTTTTAACACAATCTGAAGTTCTGCCTACTCTTGAACATTTTATTGGGATCCACGCTACGGAACCTACTGCTATGCAACTATCTTTTCTAGCTCTAGATTTTCGTATATTAGTGGATATACTAGAAATGATTATTGAAAATTGTCAAATTTAACAAGTCAAATAGCAAATTGTAATATAAATTTAACATATTTTGGCTACCAAATGCCTGTGTATAATGTCCGGTGCGCTAGATTCATTAAGAATGTGCACAAGACATCATGAATCTTGCGCTACCTGCACTGGCCTGACCGAGTTCAAAAACATTTTTGTGGTGCACCTTTTAATAGAGGACGTGTGAAAGACTTTGCATGTAAAATCTGGCAAACAGTCCGATTGAGCACCGGAATGCCCCTTAATTTATGTTGCATGGTGGCTAGTGCAGCTGCCCCACAAAACGGCCACGTGTGACACAATAGTGGTGCGGACACTTCTAAAATACCTTTGCAAGCAGTTTAGACTAGAAAGAACATGCAAAGTCTTACAGAAAACTGGTGAAACGCCCTTAGCAAATGTGCCCTCACAGTCTAATCCTAGGGGAAAACTGACCCCATTAACAGTTACAGATGACTTTAGACCCAATCACTTGCAACATGGGTCCACTTTTAACAGTATATTAAAAAATAATTTCTCACCATTCCTAATAATATCTGCTAGGTTTAAACAACAAATAAGGTCAATAATAAGGCTTCCAATTTTCACTGATCATCAATTGTGAAGCTATACAATTTTCATGTATGGTATGAGATAGCTTTATATTTATTGTAACTCATATTTTCTTAACAAGGACATTATACACTACATATGTTGAATCTCTAATAGTGTTAAGTGGAACCGAACCGCAAAAGTTTGGGTTTGGGTACGAGTACCCAAACTTCATTGGGTTCGCTCTTCACTAATATCTAATCGAAATGGATAGATTAAAATGTATGATTCTATGGTTATATTAATCCAGCAAACACACAGAGACCCACAGAGAGCCGTATACAGTTGATGTTAAGAGTGTGTATACATTATCTCTTCTTGTTACAAATTTCTTCCTTGTTTGCAGATTTGTAGGATGGGTCTGGCATTGCGCCCATCCAGCAATCAGCTCATTTCAGTGGACAGGCGAGCAGCTTGTCTCATAAAGCGTAGGGGCCATTGAAACCAGAATCACAGGCGATGAAACAGGTGCCTCTACAGACCATTTATTTCCTTTTTTGCACCTGCATTGCTGATACATAAAAAGAATCCAGAGACCCACAGGACTTCCACTGAACTATTCATTTGGTGTATGCCGAAATGATGACTTTAGATTAAATGTGAAAAATGAAAACATAATTGGAAAGACTCTTTGCACAAGGGTAAACATATTTTTTATATAAGCAATATGAGAGACAAGTCAACATTCATCTATATAAAAATAGGATAATGAATTACATATGGCCAGGATTAAATCTCAAGGGACACAGGAAATTTCTCTTGCTAACAAACAGCGCAGATCCTCTGTAGACCGACAGTTCTAACCATTAAAAAAATCATTAAAATTGAATATTAAAGTGATACAAATTGAGTATATTTGATAAAGATAAAATGATTGTTCTAAAAACTATGTTAACATTGCATTCAAATCTAAAGGTAAATAATATCCTGAAATATGATAGGGGCAGATTCACTAAGGGTCCGTCCGACGCATTTTCATAGGTTTTCCCGAATTTTTCCGTTTTGCCCTGAATTGCCCTGGGTTTTAGGCGTATGCGATCAGATTGTGGCGCATCGGCGCCGGTTTTCATGCGACACAAATCGATAGGCGTGGCCATCAACCATCCTGACTGATTCGGACAAACCGCAGAAATCAAAAATGAAATTGTGTCGCAGGATTAGGTCAATAATAAGGCTTCCAATTTTCACTGATCATCAATTGTGAAGCTATACAATTTTCATGTATGGTATGAGATAGCTTTATATTTATGACATGCACCTGGAAGAAGAAAGTGAACTCCGGCGGACCTCAGCGGGGGAAGTGACACATGCAGGAAATTGGACGCACGATCTTAGTGAATCACGGCAGCTCTGATTGTCGTCGTCAACAGGACGGGTAAGTAAATGTGCCCCATAGTGTGTGCAAAAGTTTTAGGCAAGTGTATTAATAAAACTTCAAAATACACTTTTAAAAATAGAAGTTTCAACTGATGTGTTAAAATATGTTCTACAGCGGGACAAGAATATACATACTATGGTATTAGTAAGAACTACAGTATTTTCAGCATAAATGAGAACAAGGGGGGGTTATCAAGAGCTAGTGCATCATTGCTCCAGATATACTAAGAGGCATTGTGCAGCCAGATCAATACTATGGTGTGGAATTATGCTATAACCTGCTTCAGGGTCAGGGCCAAGCAGTATTTAATCTAGCCCATTCCACAGCCCTGAACAGTCCATGCTGCACCCATCTTTGCCCACTTGGCATTGAGGTGGCGTAAGAGCCAATTGCAAACCATGATAAATCTCCCCCACAGAGTCCTAAAAGTAATGATTCATGCACAGATGTTATTATCATTGAGTATTCCTGAGATAAATAGAAGAGATAGAAGAATTGATGTAAACCTATATTTACAGACAGGGACGTAGCTATAGGGGGCGCAAGTGTCGTTCTCCCAGATGTCTGAAACAACCTAATTGCTTAGTTACATTTATGCTTTGTACATATTTTTACTAGCTCCAGCATTTTTTATATATTACTAAAACATATCTATAAAAACTCTATAACCGCACTTGTTAAGCAAATATACTGATATAGAGGAATTAGCATAGAAATATCTTAGGCGCTTTATTTTATTGTCCCGGTATCCTATTGGAAACTCCTCGGACATTTCTCAGCATGCTGAAAAATGTACTGATGTCCCAGGTAGCTTCATACATTCGTTCTGGTATAGCCCCAGCCGGGAGCTACTTCCGGATAAAAAAAACTAAAGTAGTAGTGATACATACTCCACTAGTGGTCACGTTACCGCTTCATTTATGGATTGCCGATTAGGACAAAAATCACCCAACGCGTTTCAGAGAATGGTCTTCCTTTGCCTATTCTCGTCCTGCCAGTTCCTTATATAGCTCACGGTGGATCTGTTTTCTACATCTTTTGCCAATATAATATTTGTCTAAAAGCAAAAGTTTCTGTTTCGCTGTTCAGTCCATAGGGGATAAGAGTATTCAAATTATAAATCCATTTGCTCTACATCTGGGACATTTTGTTAATATAATTTCCCCCTCTCCAATCCAGTTTAACCCTCTCTGTACTGAACACGCTTGATCCTGTTAGCACGCCCGCATATTTCTCTACAAAATGCTGGGATAATGGATTTCCTTTTACTTTGTTTTTAATATTCCTTTATTCTGTACAACATTGCCTGTTTTGTTGCATACATTTTGTTGCAAGATCATTTTAACCCATAGGACACACAGACACACCATAAGCTACACAAGGAACCAGCAGGACGAGACTGCATCCCTGACCAAAGAAGACGATTCTCTTTCAAAACACGTTGGATTTTTATTTGTCCAAAGTGACAATCCATAGCTGAAGAGCTGACGTCACCACTAGTGCAGACTTTATCGCTACTAAATTTGTTTTTTATCCAGAAGTAACCACTTGCTGTGTCTGTATGGGAACGAATTTGATTAGCTACCAGATACAAGTCAGGAGCTGTATCTGTATGTTATAACACCAAGGCAGTAGGTTCTGACTTCTCCTTTGCACCGCATATTCATTTCTTGCTCACTCTTGCCACATGCATCTCAGAAACATTTCAAGCCTCTGCCCATTTCTTACAATTCAAAACTCTAAAATGCTAAATGTTGCTTTTATTCACTCTCAACTAGACTACTGTAACTCCCTACTAATCAGTCTTCTACTCATTGAACATTCTCCTCTCAAATCCATTCTTATCGTGTTATGGATATGACTGTTTCTTCTGGTTAAAGTTATTCAATAAAGAGTTAACATTTGTTTTGGACATAACTCAGTTTCATATTCTGAAGCTATGTAGGGTGGCATCTGCGTGGTTTGACCTCCAAGAAAGCAACTTCTCCTACAGGGCCTTGAAGAGGGTACATTGCGTTCATCCTCCATACACTGTGAGGAAGACTGGAGCCTCATGTATATCAATATCACATGATCTGTTGTTAATTATATCTTTGTATCTGCGCATATGCAGAAACATGACCAAATTAGGATAAGCCAATCACAACAAAGCACAGTACCCAAGAGGGCTCCTCCCTCTTATGCTAGATAAATGCCCTGTAGTTCAATAATAAATTAGAGAGAATCTTAGAGACCATGACTGTGTCTGTGTAATTCTTCGTGTACTCATTATATAATATATATTTATATAATAATATCCAATTTGGAGCAGAGATCAGTACATTCAGAGTGGCACATAGGTTTCAGTGTGAAATCCAAAACAAATGCAGCAGCAAAGCTTGTCTTTCAGACTAAATGCTACATGGATGCCTCTAGTGTGTGCCAGTCACTGCTCTGGCTGCCCGTCTCCTTCTGAACACAGTTTGAAATAATAATCATCCAGAAAGCTCTGCATAATGCTGCACCTCCCTACTTCTCATCTCTTATCTCAGTGTATCTCCCTACCCATGCTCTTCCATCTGCCACTGATCTTAGATCAATCTTTACCTTAAATCAAACCCCTTACGCACATCTTCAGGACTTCTCCCGTGCTGCACCAATTCTCTGGAATGACCTTCCCCTGACTATTAGACTAATACCCACCCTTCAAAGTTTCAAACGTGCTCTTAAAACCCATCTCTTTAGGAAAGCCTATCACACTCACTGACTGCATGAAATGTCCACTCTCTTGTCACTAACCCATCCTATGTCTTCTTCCCTATCAGATAGATACCAAGCTCCAGGCTTCTCTACAGTCCCATTGACTTTGGACTTTGTGTATAAGATGACGGCTGATGGCTGGTTCAAGAAGCAGCATTGTTATTGTTGTTATGTCGCACTATATCAATAAAGATTATTGTTATTATTCAAAGCACATACAGTGTGATATCCCTTTAATATCTTTACCTAAGGTGAGAGTCTCTTCTACTTAATTAGAAGCCAATCGCTCCACTTGAATCTCTTTTGCTTTCTTCCTGCTTTCTGTTCCCCTCCAATGACTAAGCAGCAATTGCCAACCACCCAACTTTCCCGTTCCTAGATCCCTAATATGACTAGGATACAGTGCTACAATGAATGACCCACATCCACATACTTTTGGAATTTCTTTCCAAATGTTTTTAAACTTATTGGTTTTGGTCCAAATTCAAACCTGCTCCAATTATCCTAGAAATTGCTATATCATTCCCTCTAGTCCTCTAAAACAGTTTTTTTTTAACCAGCTCCTATCGTAAAATTTTTTTCAGTTTTCTTTTCTAATTTTTGTTTGTTCCTCCCTAAGATCTAGGGTGAATAACAGTGTTAGACAACAAATATTTTAAAAGATTTGTCCCAAGCAAATCAGAAAAGAATCAGATTCAATTCAGTGCCTGAAAAATGTAAGATTCATGCCAAATCTATGAACCAAAGAAAAGACTTGCTCATGTCCAGTGGGCGTAACATAATGCTGATTGGACAAAGTGCAAAGTCTGTGTCAGTCCCCCAACTTTAATGTATGGTTTATAGTCCTAGTTTTCTCATATGTGAAAGTGACACCTTATGGGCCTCCTAAGCCTCTTGGGCCCAGTTGCAACCGCAACCTCTGTACCCCTCAAGTTACGCCCCTGCTCATCTCTATTTACCACCAACAACAAACTGTATGGTTTTTGGTGTTTTTGACTTATGTAATGACTTAGGGGCAAATGTTTTGTTCTTCCTGTAGACATGTTGTCCGGTAGTCTTTGACAGACTGGATGCCACAACACATGTATTATTATTTTTTTTTTGTTTTGCACATATTTTGTCGAGGTTATAAAGTCTTAGCTGTAGCTACAGTAGATGTAGTTATTTTGGAGACAATACATATGTGTTGCTTGCACTTATAAACTGCTTTACCTTATTTTACTTTAAAAAAAATTCTTTGCAATGGCCTCGAGCGACTGCTGCTATTTACCGAGTACTGCCACTCACAGAGCATTTTACTGTAAGAAACGCCATTACCCAATTAGGCATGGAAAGGCAGTGCATACGCATGAGCGGACATACTTAATGCCAATTAATGCAAATCCACTTAACCACCTATGTGCCAGATGGCAGCAGCGACTCGAACCACTTAAATACAAATGGATTTTAAAGTTCAATTAAGTTCAATTATAATAAAGTTGTCACATTTATATAGAGAAGTGCTGTATGGTAGGATGAAAGCTAAGTGTTATGGCTTGGTCTCACCTCTATCAATTTAATATTGACTTTTTTAACCTCAGCTAATTGTTCTCTTTTTAACTCTTTAACAGCCAGATAATTTTTTATGCTACATGAATATTTATATAAATAACCCAATCTGAAGCCTTCTGTAAGATCAAGGTACTGAAAGAAGCAAAGTCAGTCTATGGTCAAAGAGAATATGCCAAACACTACCTTTGGTGCCCAATAAGTGCATTATGTAAATTAAAGGGGTTGGTCATTTTATCTCATGTTTTTTGTAGTGTGTGTTTTAGTATGGGGGGACAGGATATTAAGTAATTTACCAATATACATTTATTAAAAGTGGTAGAAAAAAGTAGTAGAATGGCATTCACCATGGATCTTCTTATTACATTTTTTTAATTGAAAAATACTCACATAAGTACATAATGTCCTGCATGTTTTCCCACCCTCCCTTTGTACACATCCAATTGTGGCCATTTTATGGACAGGAATGTCTGGCTGATGGATTAGGATCAGGAGGCTTTACTTTTCATAACAATATAGCATAGCAAAACTTTTAATAGATGAATATTGGTCAATATTAGAGATGAGCGAACATACTCGTCCGAGCTTGATGCTCGTTCGAGCATTAGCGTACTCGAAACTGCTCGTTGCTCGGACGAATACTTCGCCCGCTCGAGAAAATGGCAGCTCCCGCCGTTTTGCTTTTTGGCGGCCAGAAACAGAGCCAATCACAAGCCAGGAGACTCTGCACTCCACCCAGCATGACATGGTACCCTTACACGTCGATAGCAGTGGTTGGCTGGCCAAATCAGGTGACCCTGGGATAGACTAGCCGCTGCCCGCGCTGCTCGGATCATTCTGTGTCGGATGCCGCTAGGGAGAGAGCTGCTGCTGGTTCAGGGACAGCGTTAGGGTGTAGTAGATTACTGTTAGGCAGGAGTGATTCAACAAGAACCCAACAGCCCTTCTTAGGGCTACAATAACGTTATACTTTTTTTGTTTGGCTTGTGGCTGGGCTTGCTGGCACTAGTAGTGCAGCTATACCATATTGTGAGGAATTTGCAGGGGGACTTGCTACCGTTGTGTTTAGCTTTAGTGCACACACAATCCACCTCAAACACAAAGTGGGAAATTATTAGGGGTTGGATTTCAATTAGGCACAGTCTGCCATTTCCTTTTTATTTTTCCTTTTATTTTTCTATAACTCAGCGTCATCTCATCAGGTGCTTTCATACTTGGCTAGAAAATAGCCAAAGGAGAATCCAAAGGCTTACTCGCCTACAATAGGTTATATAATTTTATTTCTGGTTGATCTGCTGGTGGCTGTCCTTGCTGCAGTGCATATACTAGCCAATGTGAGAATTGTGTGAGACTTGCGACCACTGTTTAGCGCTTAGTGACGCACATATCCATCGCAAAGACCGAAGTGGGAAAATTTTAGGGGTTGGATTTCAAATAGGCACAGTCTGCCATTTCCTTTTTATTTTCCTTTTATTTTTTACATAACTCAGCGTCATTCATCAGTGTGCTTTCATACTTGGCTAGAAAGCCAAAGGAGAATCCAAACGGCTTACTTACGCCTACAATAGCGTTATATATATTTTATTTCTGGTTGATCTCTGTGTGGGTCCTTGCTGCAGTGCATATACTGACCAATTGTGAGGAATTTGGAGTGAGACTTGCGACCGCTGTGTTTAGCGCTTAGTGACGCACATATCCATCGCAAAGACCGAAGTGGGAAAATTTATTAGGGGTTGGATTTCAATTAGCACAGTTGTCCAGTTGCATTTCCTTTTATTTTCTTTTATTTTTTCATAACTCAGCGTCATCTCATCAGTGTGCTTTCATACTTGGCTAGAAAAATAGCATAGCAATAGGATAGCATTGTTGGTTTTTTAAAAACTAAAAAACACAAAAAAAAACTAAAAAACACAAAAAAACACAAAAAAAAGATTAAAGTTATATAACTTTCATTTTCAAAATGTTTAACCGAGGGCTAGGGGTAGAGGTACGAGGACGAGGGCGGGGACGTGGGCGTCCATCTACTGCAGGGGTCAGAGGCCGTGGTCCTGGGTGGGTGAGACACCACCTGCTGATGAGGGAGCAGGGGAACGCCGCAGAGCTACACTCCCTAGGTTCATCATGCTGAAGTTACTGGGATCGTGGTTAGAGCACTGTTGAGGCCAGAACAGTGCGAACAGGTGATGTCGTGGATTGCCGACAATGCTTCGAGCAATTTGTACACAGTCAGTCTTACACGCAGTCACACCCATTGTCACCGAAATCGGCAATCCTCAGCTCCTGCCACTCCAGTCTCTCCCCCCCAGTCTGCCCCCTCCCAGGAACATTTGGCATTTGAACCGCCATACTCTGAGGAACTGTTTCTGGACCCTTCCCACAGTCACAAACCACTTGTCGGTTGCTGCTGAGCAATTTTCCGATGCCCAGGTTTTCCACCCGTCACAGTCTGTGGGTGATGATGACCTTCTTGAGTAGTGGAAGAAGTGTGTTAAAGAGGTGTCGGACAATGGGAGGAGACACGGTTGTCAGACAGTGGTGAAGTTGTGTCAGGGCAGGAAGTCCGAGGGGGGAGCAGACTGAGGGATCGGAGGATGATGAGGTGACAGACCCAAGCTGGGTTGAGAGGCCGGGTGAACACAGTGCTTCTGAGACGGAGGAGAGTCCTATAGCAGAAAAGGTTGAAGAAGGAGGCAGTGGTGGGGCCGACGGAGAGGCAGGGCCAGGCAGGTGCATCAGCGCCAAATGGTACGTAGTGAAGCCCCGTGGCGAGGGCTCCCGCGGCGAGGGCTAGATTTTCAGAAGTCTGGAGGTTCTTTAGGAAACACAGGATGACCGACGGACTGTGGTGTGCAACCTTGCCAAACAGGATCAGCAGGGGTGCACACTACTAGCTAACTACCACCATTATGCGCCAGGCATAGTGAAAGCTAAAACAACCCCGAATCAGTGGCACCAAGACCGTTCACCTCCGGCCGTGCACACCACTGCTCCTTCCCCTGTGTTCAGCTGATAGTCAGCCCCTGCCCAGGACCCTGGCACAAAAAAACCCATCGTCGCCTCCACGATCCTCCACAGCACACCAGCGTTCAGCTTCCATACCCCAGACGCTGCAGCGGAAAAGAAAATATAGTGCACCCACCCGCACGCCCAAGCCCTAATGTCCACATCTCCAGATTGCTTAGACCTGGAGATGATGTGCGCCTATAGGCTAGTAGAGACCGAGGCCTTTCGCAACCTCATGGCGGCGGACGCCCCTCGGTATTCGGTCCCAGCCGCCATACTTTTCCGATGTGCCGTCCCAGCCCTGCACCAGCACGTGTCAGACAACATCATCCGTTGCCCTGCCAACGCCGTTCTGACAAGTCACCTGACACGGAAACGTGGACGAGTGCTGCCGGGCAGGGCCACATGTATCGCTGACGGCACATTGGGTTAACTTGGTGGAGGCTGGACCGAGTCTGACCCTGGGGCTGGTCATATACTGCCGACGCCGAGGATTGCGCGGGCCTACCTCGGTCCAGGTCTCAAAGGCCTACTATGTCCCCTCTCCTCCCCCCTCCTCCTCACCTCCTCCTCCGAACTACCATCCTGGGCATGGCGCCATCAGTCGCTAGCTCTAGGCCACAGCAGCAGTTCCGTCGCTAAGCGACAGCAGGCGGTGCTCAAACTGCTGAGCCTAGGCGATAAAAGGCACACCGCCCAAGACTATTACAGGGCATCACGGCGCAGACTGATCTGTGGCTGGCACCGCTGAACCTGAAGCCAGGCATGGTTGTGTGTGACAACGGCCGTAACCTGGTGGCGGCTCTGCAACTCGGCAGACTGACACATGTGCCATGCCTGGCCCATGTGTTAAATATGATAGTTCCGCGTTTCCTCAAGACATACCCCAATCTGTCAGATTTGCTCACGAAGGTGCGCCGCATCTGTGCGCATTTCAGGAAGTCAGCACAGATGCTGCCACTCCAGGGCAGCGCAGCGCCGCCTCCAACTGCCGCTCACCGACTGTTGTGCGACGTGCCACAAGGTGGAATTCAACATTAACCATGTTATCCAGAGTTTACCAGCAGCGCAGAGCGATTGTAGACTGCCAGATGTCAACTTCCACCAGAACTGGTAGTCAGGTCAGTCAGCTTCCTCAAGTCTACAATGAGGACGGGACGTGGATGTCTGATATCTGTCAGGTGCTGTGTAACTTTGAGGAGTCAACACAGAAGGTCAGTGGCAATGCCGCCATCATCAGCCTCACATCCCGCTGCTTGGCCTGTTGAAAAACTCTGTGATCAGGATGAAGTCGGAAGCTTTGCGCTCGTCACAAGAGACGGTGGGAAGAAGATTCCCTGTGATAGCCAAAGCACCCTCAGGTCTGTTTCTCGCGCATATCGGAGGAGGTGGAGGAGGATGAGGAGGAAGAGGAGGAGAATGTTGGCGAGACACAAGAGGGGGAGCATTGCTCAGACCTTCACTGTTCAGCGTGATGGAGAAAGAAGAGGAGAGTTGGAGGATTGGAGGGAGGAGGAAGTAAATGGGCAGTCAGGCCAGTGAGTGAGGGGAGGTGAATTCTGCGCGTTGGGACTCTGGCGCATATGGCAGATTTCATGCTAGGCGCCTATCCCGTGACCCCGCGTTTCAAAGAATTTATTCCAGCTCCGATTACGTGGGTATTCACTCTCCTGGACCCACGGTACAAGCAAAATCTTTCCAACTCTCATCCCTGGAGAGGAAAGGAGTGTGAGAATGCATGAATACCAGCAGGCCCTGGTGCACAAGCTGAAACAGTATTTCCCTTCTGACAGCGCTAGCGGCAGAGTGCGTAGTTCTGCGGACAGTAGCGAGGGAGAGTAGGCGAGCAGGCAGCTTGTCCAGCACTGGCAAGGGTACGCTTTACAAGGCTTTTGCCCAGCTTTATGTCACCCCAGCAAGACACTGTCACCTGTCCCCAGTCTCGGCAGAGTAGGGCTGATCTTTACAGAAAGATGGTGAGGGAGTACGTAGCTGACCATACCATCGTCCTAAATGATCACACAGCTCCCTACAAATATGGGTTTCAAAGCTGGACATGTGGCACGAACTGGCGCGTACGCCTTTGGAGGTTCTTGCATGCCTGCCGCTAGCGTCTTGCTCGAGCGGGTTTCAGTGCAGCTGGTGGCATCATCACGATAAGCGTACACGCCTGTCGACTGACAGCGCTACAGGCTGACGCTTATTAAGATGAATAAAGCTGGATTTCAATATTTCCAATCTCCACCAGGTGAAGGAAGCTCAACCTAATAATTATGCACTCTCTCCTCCTCCTATTTTCCTCCTTCTCCTCCTCTTGTACACTAAAGCAGAGGAAAAATGGCTATTTTTGACAGGGCCACATGGTCTAGCTATAGTATTTATGCATTTAATTTTCGGAGGGCACCTACCCGGTCCTCTGTTTTAAACAAGTTTGGGAGTGCCACATACAGGACTCAATCTATTCATTTTTCTGGGAGGGCCACCTCACCTGCTCCTCTGGTTTGAAACTTTTTTGGACTGCCACATACAGGCACTCAATAATTTCCATTTTCTGGGGGGCACCTACCTGTCCTCTGGTTTGAAAACTTTTTTGGACTGCCACATACAGGCACTCAATCTATTCATTTTTCTGGAGGGCCACCTACCTGCTCTCTGGTTTGAAAACTTTTTGGACTGCCACATACAGGCACTCAATCTATTCCATTTTTTTCTGGAGGGCCACCTACCTGCTCCTTCTGGTTTGAAAACTTCTTTTGGACTGCCATATACAGGCACTATCCAAATAAACATGTCTCCATAGCAGCCTCGCCACACGTGTCTCCATTGCTACCTCCAAAGTGCCCATGTAGCTGCCTCCATACATCGTCCCTTATCAAACGAGTGTTCAGCAGAAAGAAATTGGGTTTTTCATGGATTCACATCAAAGTTGTTAACTTTAGTCGCCACCCTGCTGGTATCCACAAAAATATATGGCAAACTTTTTAGGATTAACCGATATTATTCAGCGCTTCTGATCGCATTCGTTTACATTCCCCTCACCCGCCATATCCAAATATAAGAACGCTACACACGTTGATCTTATACAAAAAGGTTGCTTAGAAGTGCTGTTGGGGAGTAGCCTAGAGACAGGGGCTTGATTGGCGAAGCGAGCTGGCTAGCGGAGCGCCAGCTCCATGCCAGATTCAACTAACATGTTTTAACTGCAGCACCTTAATCTACTACTAGTTCAATGCCTCCATACATGGTCCCCTTATAAAGAGTCCGTGTCAGCCAGAATTTTGGGTTGTTTTCATGGCTTCCACATCAAACTTGTTAACTTTGTCGCCACCTGCTGTGTTATCCACAAAAATGATACTGGCAAACTTTTATGATTAACCGATATTATTTCAGCGCTTCCTTGCGCATCTGTTTACTTCCCCTCACCCGCCATATCCCAAACTTATAAGAACGCTACTACAAACTTGGTGCAGGCTGGGACCGAGTCTGACCCTGGGGGTGGTCATCATATACTGCCGCCGCCGAGGATTGCGGGGCCTACCTCGGTCCAGGTCCAAGGCCTACTATACCCCTCCTCCTCCCCTCCCACCCCTCCTCCCACCTCCTACTCCTCCGAATTACCATCCTGGCCATGGCGCCATCAGTCGGTAGCTCTAGGCACAGCAGCAGTGCCGTCGCTAAGCGACAGCAGCGGGTTGCTCAAACTGCGACGCCTAGGCGATAAAAGGCACACCGCCCAAGAGCTATTACAGGGCATTCCACATCAAACTTGTTAACTTGTCGCCACCCTGCTGTGTAATCCACCAAAAATACTGGCAAACTTTTATCATTTACCGATATTATTTCAGCGCTTCTTTGCGCATCTGTTTACATCCCCTCACCCGCCATATCCCAAACTTATAAGACGCTTACTACACTTGATCTTATACAAAGGTTCTTAGAAGTGTGTTTGGGGAGTAGCCTAGAGACAGGGGCTTGGATTGGCGAAAAGCTGCCTGGCCTGCGGAGCGCCAGCTCCATCCCAAGATCCAACTAACAGTTTTAACTGCAGCAACATTAATCTCACTACTAGTTCACGCCTACCATAATATAAAATAATAATCTTTATTTATATAGCGCCATCATATCCTAGCCTTAGCGCTTTACAAATCATAGGAAACAAATACAAATGTAAGTAACAGAGCACAACATTTGTATGGAACAACAGGATGAGGGTTCCCTGCTCGCCAGAGCTTAGTTTATGAAGATGATGTGGGGTAAAACGAGGTTAAAGAAGATTTAATGGTCAAGCCATCTTCTTAGGGAAATAGAACAAAAGATAATAAATGGAATTGCTGTCGCTTGAACCACTCAGCCGTCATCTTATATACCAGGTCCAGGGTGAATGGGACTGTAGAGAAGTCTGGTGCCTGTTGGTTGCTGGATAACAGATGGGAGGACGCCAGGAGGGTTAGTAGAAGAGTTAAAACTTCATCGCCAGTTAAGAGTGTTATCAGCTTGCCTAAAGAAAGGGTTTAAGGCCCGGTTGATGTTGAAATTTGGAGGTTAGGTATTTCTGATAGTCCGGGGCAGAGCATTCCATAGAATTGGTGCAGCTCTAGAGAAGTCTTGGAGACGCGAGTGGAGGTCCGCATAGGTAGAGGTTAATCTAAGATCACTGGCGGATCTAAGAGCACGGGTTGGCGATAGACGAGATAAGAGAGGAGAGGAGGGGGTGCAGCATTATACAGAGCTATGGATGAGGGTTATTATTTTAAACTGTATTGAAAGGAGACTGCAGCCAGTGCAGCGAACTGGCATGAAATGTAAGCAGACATGGTCCTCCCTTATCAAACAGCGTGTTGTCAGGCGAATTGGGTTGTTCATGGCTTCCACAACAAACTTGAACTTTGTCGCACCCTGCTGTGTATAATCCACAAAAAATACTGGCAAACTTTTATCATTTACCGATATTATTTCAGTGCTTCTTGCGCATCTGTTTACATTCCCCACACCCGCCATATCCTAAACTTATAAGAACGCTACTACACTTGATCTTATACAAAAGGTTCTTAGAAGTGCTGTTTGGGAGAGCCTAGAGAGAGGGGCTGGATTGGCGAAAGCTCGCCTGGCAGCGGAGCGCCAGCCCATCCGCCAAGATCCAATTAACATAGTTTTAACTGCAGCACCTTTAAATCTACTACTAGTTACACTGCCTCCATACATGGTCCCCTTCTCAAACGAGCGTGGCAGGCAGATTTTGGGTTTTGTTTCATGGCTTCCTGTTAACTTGTCGCCACCCGCTGTGTAATCACACAAATATACTGGCAAATTTATCATGTACCGATATTATTTGAGCGCTTCTTGCTCACCTCCTTTGGTTCCTCTCTGCCACCCATTGGTTTGAAGCCTGAGTCCATTTAGGATATGTCGCCATGACACTCTCTAGCCTGCTGCCGCTGCCTCTGCATGCCGTCCCCTAGAGTGTCAGGGTCAATTATTGGATGTTTTAGATGCTATCTAGCTTCATTCTGTCACTCTGTCATGGCCATGCTGTTGCCCATAATTTTGGCATAATGGTGCGATTATGCAGCCTCAGAGGCATCCATGCATGCTGCCCCTGCTGTTTCCTGTCCATTTCCGTGGTGTTTCCATCCTTTTCTGAGGTTCCCAGGTGTTTGGCCAAGCTTCCCTGTGCAGAGCCTTGGTCCCCTTGAAAAATGCTCGAGTCTCCCATTGACTTCAATGGGGCTCGTTATTCGAGACGAGCACTCGAGCATCGGGAAAAGTTCGTCTCGAATAACGAGTACCCGAGCATTTTAGTGCTCGCTCATCTCTAGTCAATATCTAATATCCTGCCCCCCCACACACACTTACACACATATTACAATATATGAGGTAAAGTGGCCAACCTCTTTAAGTTTGAACTCACAATCACCTGCAAAATTGAGCAGTTATTGGGTGCCATGGGTGCACAGGCTTGCGTGACTTCAAAACATTTTAGAGCTGGTAACAAAGTAGAGGGGTTGGTCACCTACAGAAAACTTTAGCAGGGTAAATGTAAGACCCTAAAAGGGTTACCCATATTATACTTAGCCTGATGATGTTTCCCATTCACCACCACCACAAGACATGGGACACAACGCCTCCTGGTCAGACAGACTTGGAACTTCCTGTGACATCCTGTGTCCTACTCACTGTCTGTGGGTAAAGTAGGCCATTCATATATAACTGTATGCATACCGCCTCCTTTATAACCACCCCCATATCAGTGGTTAGAGGAGTATGGGGATGTCTTTGCAAGCCCCTTACATGGGAGTGGTTATGATCGGGGCATTGTGATGGTTGCACTGGAGCAATAGGAGTGGGTAAATTTCCCTTCAAGTCATCTGCCATTCAACATAAGCATTCTGCATTTCCAATAGAGGAGATCATGTCATCACCTTCATGACACCCTAGGTAATCAGATGCGCTGGCTATCCTTATGTCTTTTCTCAGCAGTCTATGTCGAAGAAGAACTTTGGTTTGAAACGTGTCACAAAAATTACCTGGGTGCGATGCTGTCACTTGTGCCATAATTATTGGAACTTTTTTGGATAATTTAATAAAAAAAATCTAACAAAATTTGAATTTTAATAGTAATGATGGATCCTTAATTTTGTCTGCAAGTCCCAGTGTCCACTGGTTGAGCCTACATCCCATACCATAAACTGGACAAGGATTTACTGTATATTGTGAAATTGGGGGTGAGCTCTATATTTTTGACTTTACTCTTCAAGGGTTATTCCCATTTCAGCACGTAAATATTATTGTTTATATGATGAAAAGTTATATGATTTTTTTATATGTTTTTGTATCAAATCCTCTCGGTTTTCTTGATTTCAGCTTGCTGTCCTTCTATAAGGACCTTGGTCACACAGGTGCACGGCTTGTTATAACCCACAGCTCTGCTTATTCTCTGATACTAATGAGCCGTGCACCTGTGTGACCGTGGTCAGAGTTGTGTTCACTGGAAGTAAACGCTGAATCTTTCTATTGAAAGCCAGCAAGCAGAGATCTAGAAATTTGTGAGGAATTGTTACAGAAAGAATATTGAAAATCATTTCATCATATAAACAATAATATTTAGGTGCTGAAATGAGAATATCCCTTTAAAGGAAAAGCTCAACACAGCTAGTCCAGAATAATTTTTCATACAAGGCACTCCTCATATTAAAGAGTGAACTAAGTCCTTGTTACTTTTAATGGACCGTTGAGTCCCGTTGACCACTCTAATCTTTGTATGCCAGAATTTTTAAAACATGTTATTGGCGGCAATGGGGGCATTTATCGTTGGTTTAGTTGGGCTTTTTTGTAGGGCAAAAGTCACTTTAAATAAAATTTTAAAGCCAGGCATAGAACTGTCCCATTGATCTGGCCTAATGAAGATTATCCCCCATTGCCTTTTTCTAGCCCTTATCAGTCTAGGACTATAAAAGCTTTACTTTTGACTCTATGATGCATTGCTTTTGTGTTTTTAAGAGTACCCAGTTGTATGCTGTGTTCACATAGAAGAAACTTCATTGTACAATTTTATGAATATGTTGTTTGTTGCCAAGAATAATTTGGACATGTTTTTCAGATAAAGCTATATTATCTTGAGTTCTTAAATAGCTTTTTAAATAAATAAAATACATAAAGTTACAAAGTACAATAAAGCAATACAGAGACATTTCAATCTTGGCCAAACTTAGCACAGAAGAAAACACACAGCAGACCTTCTGTCCTCTAGGTAGGTACTGTGTTTCCCCGAAAATAAGACAGTGCCTTATATTAATTTTTTCTCTTAAAGAGGCAATGGGTCTTATTTTCAGGGGATGTCTTATTTTTCCATGACCAAGAATTCATATTTATTGTTAAACAAAAAATTGACATGTATGAATATTCTGTAGTCTTATCATCAAATACATCAGCATAAACATCTGAATAGAATCTTGTGACTCTACTTACATGTACAACAATCTATGGTACATTTTATTTTATCCCAGTCTTTCTTATTTATTTACTTCTCTAACATCCATATAAATGATCTCTTCTTGTCCAGGTAGCTACCTATAGTGCATTTGCACTGCAAAAATCAGTGATTCTATCCAATGACTGCTGCTAGGTCATATTTTTAGGGGAGGCCTTATATTTCTAATCTTGAAAAAAAATTGCACTATGTCTTATTTTCAGGGGGTGTCTTATTTTCAGAGAAACAGGGTAGTTGTTTCTTTGTAGTTCCCATAGAGGTGAATTGGAGTTAATGTAATGTAACAGAGCAAGCCGTAACATCACAATATTTTTTATTTGGGAAAAGTGTCACAAAGTAATAACAGTAAACAGTGCTGGATATAACTAAGCCACAATTAACACCTGCTAATATCAGAGGATTAATGGAAAGTCTTTTGTACACCTTCCGTTCCCAGTTGAATTCAATGTACGGAAGGTTGCCTTCGGTTACACTGCTGGGAAAAAGAATGTCGGCACCTGTGCAATTTATTTTGCTACTTGATAACTAATGGAGGAAGCTGCAGAATGCAGGTGTGAACTGAGCCTTACAGCAAATACCCTGCTGCAGTCAGTGGCAACTTGAGCAGGAAATGATGAAAAAGATGATCAAAGCAACGTAATAATCTATACCAGAATGCAGGTCACCAGTACATGCAAGATGATTACTCGAGTCTAATGTATAGTAAGAATTAGCTTTTTGGGTTGCATTTACATCAATTATCGTAAAGGGTCATGACAGGTTGCGATTGTAATCAGCCATCTTAGAATTTAGAAAAACTAATGCTACACCGTCAGTATCTGCCATCTGTATTTGTAACTAGGAGTAGGCCCCAAACACTGAAGAGATACAGAAATTTCCATGATAAGTTTTCTCTTTGTAGGTTCCACCTCTGGTGTTGGCTTCAACACTGAAGAAAAATACTGACGAAATAATGACTGTGTGTAAGTGGCTTTAGCCACATGGAAATAATGGTTATGATCAGGTAACTGAAAAAAAAATGATAATAATTTTTACCCCCACCCACACACATACGCACTCACTCAAGTTCTCCTAGTTCAGTAGTTAAGTTTGTTGTACATCCCTCTCACCATAGCATTGTACAAGGGAATAATTTATGCATCTGGATGTAGAACTGCTTTTGTAGAAAAGCTTTTTAAGCACCATGACTGCACAATAGCATTTCACTTACGCTACCCACAAACAGGACGCCTTTTTATACAGGATGCAAAACAACTGGCCCGTAGCACAAATTTGTTTCCCTTACACGTCCTGAGTTTCTTTAGTACCTGAGACATATGGAAGAAAATGCGTTCTGTATGTCACCTGTATGTTATCCATATTTGGGCAATTAAAAAAACATAAGGCTGCTTAATGATGTCACTGTCTCATCCCAACCCTCTGAAGGCTCACATGATCGTGTTACCAAGTGAGCGCAAATACGGCCTACAAGCAGATGACACCCGTGTGGAATCAGTATTTTTTACAACTCCATAGACGCCTTTGGGAAGGCATAGGACGCAAATATGGGCAGGAATAATACCTGGTTCAAAATTTACGTCTCAGTAAAAAACTCACATGTGGACCTGAGGAAAATACAGGAATCAGCAGGACTACATAGAAATACTTTAGGATGTTTGCTAACTGAGGAAAATACGTCAAGAACCATATTTCCTAGTTGTGTATCATTTCACTCTTTGGGGGTTATTTATCATACGCCAGTGCTCGTGTAGTCTCCGGCCTCTTGATAATTCTGGAAAAATCTCTGATTGCAAGAAGTGCCCAACCTCCGGCCGCGCCCCTCTTAACCCCCCATCACGCCCCCATGAGTAGAGGTGGAAGAAAGGGAAAAATAATTGCAATAAGCTAGCATTTGTGATTATTTCAGGGCTTCCACGCCAAAAACCCTGATAGGTATCCGCCTCTCTATATGTATAAAGTAAATCCAATGAAGAGGCAGAATTTCGAAATGTGTTCTAAATTAAGGTTAATTAATTTTTTGTAAGGTTCTTTGACGTTTCGGTTAAAAAGTGTTTTGTTATCAGGATGGAAATTCAGAACTTGCCTTTTTGATCCCATGCCATGTAACACAGATTTTGGATTTACTGTGAAAGCCACATTCAGCATGAAGTGGTTAGTGTTCTATATGAACCTATAAGCGCTTGTTTGCACCTGTATGGGTACATGCACGTAGAACATGCTGTGTAGATGAGACACCTTCCCCCATATGTTATGTACACAGCTTAATTTGAAGGATTTTCTTTCTCATGTAAATAATGTGAATTTAATCTGACAAAAGGAGAAATAATACCACCAAATCTTAAATTGAATCTGAAAAGGCTTCAATACCAGACTTGATATAAGAAGTTACATAAACATAACAACATGACGTTGTATGTAGCTGAGCAACCCTTAATGAGCTCCCAGAGGACATGTTAATGTTACCATGCAGGAGAAGAAGGATTTGCTGTGTTGTTATTCCTTTTGCTAAACTGTTGATGCTGTAGGGAGATATTGAACTATACACCGCCAACGAACAGGTAAATGAATGTGCTTCTCAGTGGTCTTTTTGATCTGGAAAACTCTTAAAATAATTGTAAAAATGTAAAATTCAAGACTATGTCAAGGAGAATGTTCCCATGTAGCCATTGTTGTAATTGTAGACCATTTTAAGTTTAAGATACTGATTATGTAAAAGCAGAATAGCTCCGTCGTCTGTGAAGTGGCCGAGTTGGGTAGCTAAATTCTTAATTCCCATTCAAGTGAATGAGAGCTGAGCTGAGAAAACATTGCTTCTAATGGAGGCAGGTGGAGACTATCAGAGTCAACTTGCTCACAAGCAACGGACCCCAATTGATCTAATCATGAATATCTTTTTATACCTAGGCCTGTGGCCAGGACAAGGGGGCATCCTCTATACCTAGAGGAGGTTCTACAATCACCATAAACAGGGGACATCCTCTACACCTAGAGGAGAGGTGGTTCTACCATCACCATCGACAGGGGACATCCTCTACACCTAGAGGAGAGGCAGTTCTACCATCGCCATAGACAGGGGACATCCTCCACACCTAGAGGAGAGGTGGTTCTACCATCATCATAGACAGGGGGCATCTTACACATTAGAGGAGAGAGCTCATATCATCGCCATAGACAGGGGACATCCTCCACACCTAGAAGAGGTGGTTCTACCATCCATAGACAGGGGGCATCCTCTACACCTAAGGAGAGGAGGCTTACCATCACCATAGACGGGCATCCTCTACACCTAGAGGAGAGGCGGTTCTAATCACCATAGCAGGGGGATCCTCTACACCGAGAGGGAGGTGGTCTACCATCACCATAGACAGGGGCATCCTCTCCACCTAGAGGAGAGGTGGTTCTTCACCATCACCATAGACAGGGGACATCCTCTACACCTAGAGGAGAGGCAGTTCTACCATCACCACAGACAGGGGGCATCCTCTACACCTAGAGGAGAGGTGATTCTACCATCAGCATAGACAGGGGGCATACTCTACACCTAGAGGAGAGGGGGTACTACCATCATCATAGACAGGGGGCATCATCTACACCTAGATGAGAGGCAGTTCTACCATCGCCATAGACAGGTGGCATCCTCTACACCTAGAGGAGGTTCTATTATCACCATAGACGGGGGCATCCTTTACACCTTTCAGTTCCTCAAGGTTATCTCTATCTCTGTGTTTTCTATTTTCCTATATAAAAATTGTCAAAAACTTTTCAAGGTAATAGAAAAGTAGAAAGAAAAGTTGACAGTTGTAAGACGTCCAATATGTAGCTGACACTCAATAGGCCTGTTGGTTCAATAGACCTGCTGGCCCAATGGTTGAAATTAATTTGCAGAATTGAACATCAGCAGTTTGCTTATTAGGCTGTCACATTCTCACATAACATTAAACTACAAAGAAAATGTTTTTCAAGCGTTCTGAACATTTTCCATTCATATTAAAAACTTTTGTGTCAGAACATTAAAAAGAAGTAAGAGTCTATAATGACATTATTGCACTTGAGTCCATAAGTTCATTCCACAATAAGGTGACAATCACTTAGCTGCGACCAATGGTCACTTGCACTTTGTTTTTTCACCTCTTTTATTTTCTTTTCAATAATAATGCCAAGTCTGTTAACAGCTTTTATTTTTCTCCAAACAAAATGTCATTCGGGAGGCAGAGTCTAACAATGGGACTGATCAGGGATATTTACTGCGGAAGGATTCAAGGAGACGCTCAATTATCGTTAGATTTAAGAACAGACAGATATGTAATTTTAATTCCATTATTTTTCAGAAGAACAAAACATTATCAAAAGGAGTTCACATTCAATGGAAAAGGTAACATTTATCATGTAGCAGAAGGAGAATGCTACATCTAACAGCCGCCTCACAATGGCCACTACATTTACCGACAAATTGCAGCTGATTAGCCAAATTATTACATCTTTCTGAAACGGTATTCTTATTGTAAATATCAATTCATTCACTGACTACAGGACTGCTTTTTTGTGCCAGATAAGACAAATGTAGGGTCCATGCCTCAATATGGCACAGGAGACTAAGGGTTCTTTGGAATCTAGGTATATAAATATGTTTTGTATTAAGGCGAACCTCTATTAATTCTTTCTTCCATTCTCTAAGGAAATAACGACAATCTGCATTCTCTGGGATGGATTACTAATATAATCTATGGCTCAAAGGACGAGCAATTATATGGGATGCAATCAATGGTCCAGTGGACCAAACTGCATGTCAACGGGGGAACGTCACTCACTCATGGATGATAATTGAAAAAGTCTGCCACACAAGAGAATGAATATGACCTAATCTATCTTTTGTGTCTTGGGTAGTCATCACATGCACGCGGCCACAGTATTCACAGCCATGTTCATGAGCCCATAATAGTGAATGTAGATAATATGGCTACCACACATCTTAATTTCCTCATAGTGTACACAAATTCTAATAGTTACATGCAATGGTAGAAACCTGTGTTCCATAGATAGCAGGGGAAAAAAATAGCACAGAAGCCAACATCTTTTTTCCACGATAATTAACAGAAATGAAGTGGAAGGTAATCTTTTGTGTATTGAAGTATACTGGGAGAGGTAGACTTTTTTTTTTAGTTCTTTTTTGGGTTTTTTTTGTAATTGCTCTCCTAAAATGCAAAATGACATGTAAGTCTCTAAGGCATGTGTCAACTGGACCCGATGGGGCACATTTACTAAGGGCTTTGCGCCAGTTTTGCATGTTCTTTTAGGTGCAAACTGCATGCACAGGTGTTTAAAAAGTGCCTATGCCACATTTGTGTCGTACGCGACCCTTTTGTAGCGCAGATGCACTAGTCTTCATACGACACAAATTAGGGGGCGTTCCAGAGCTCAGTCGGACTTATCATGCAAAGTCTGACGGAGTTGTGCCACAGGCCCTATGTTAAAGGTGCACCTTTAACATTCTGTGCAATGCAAGGAGTGCCAGATTCATTAAGAACATGCGCCAGAAATCCTGAATCTAGTGCACCCAGTGCACCACAGTAAATGTGCCCCAATATTTAAAAAAAAATCAATATCTAATACTGAATAATAGATCTTTATCATTTCAAGACTGTTCAGCTTAACTTTAAACCTTTTATATGTTGGCTATTTCATGGTGTGGCAACGGGCACATTTTTCTGTATTTGTTTCATTTTTTGGCATATTCAAGCCATTACCACTTTTCTGTATGGCCAATTCCAATTTGTCATTAAAGTTGAAACAATGGCCCCCATTTAGCCCTTCACCAGTTTTTTGTCTAACTTCACACCTTCTTTTCAGTGTCAACTGCTTGCGCATGTATTTATAAAGAGTCTGTGAAACATTTGTGTCACAACACACTATATCCGACACAAAATTATGCACTGAATTCCACTGCGCAGTGCGCAGTATGCAGAATTAGAAAGAAGTGTGTTGCACGGCCCTTGTTACAGGTGCACCAAACAAAGTTGGTGCAATTTGTTGGCGCAGTGCAAGAGGCACCAGATTTATGAAGACCGTGCAACACATTTCATGAATTTGTCACACACTGCACCCTCTACAGGCAAACTGCACATTTTTGATAAATGTAGGGCAGTATCTAAAAACTTTATTTTGGCTGTTAGCATTCCACTGCTGAAACGCGTAGGCTTTGCCTGATAGTCGTTCATGTGCCTTTCTGGCTATCTATTGCCTTGTATGGATTTTAAAAATATAGAATAACTAATTTATTGATGTTATTATAGCGCAGGAGTAGACATTTGACTGAGTCTAGAACTTATACATATATATTGTACATCCTCCTACGCTTACTGGGAATTAGCTGTTGACTAGTGGATCAGCTTTGTGCTCCTTTAAGATAATTCATGTTTGCATCAGATGAATCGAGTAAACATTAACACATTTTTCTCTCATGTTCTAGAGAAACCATTTGCTTCAATGTTTTAATAAGGGTTGTATAAATATAACCCCTAATCACTGGCAAACAGGGACACAATTGTGAGGCTGCGGTGGCTCTGTCAGTGCCATAATGAGAAAAGATGAGCAGATCTCACTGGCTAAAAGCTGGCGAGGAACATTGCCTGCATTATGCATATATACTGCATTCACATCCACCCTGGTAAGTGCTTTATCATAGTTATGCTAATATTTGGTTTTCGATTAAGCCTGCATACTTTGAAAGGTCAAGGAAAACAAGCTGTTACGGTTGCAATATAGTGTATACTAATTTGTACAAGTACTCTATGTTCTATCTCTTGTCGCACATTCACGGTTTCATGATGCCTCATGTGCTAACAATCTGGATTTTATTGAAAAGTCTCCATTTCATAAAGGGGAATATTTATTACCATCGTAGGCTATGTTCACACGACCGTATGGGGGACGTACATATGGCCCACGTATATATGCTGCATATACACCCCCCATAGATGGTAATGGGCGTAAAGTCCGTATGGGAGCGGTATGGTGCAGCACATGTGCGGCACTGTACCGTCCTGTAGCCGAAAGAAAGATGGGACATGTTCTATCATTCCCCGGAATATGGCGCCATGTGTCATATATCACTATGAGCTCTCTCCAGCGCAAACGTATACTCGCCGTGCTACGTTAGGAATGTGTGAATGTAGCTTTAATTAGATTGTTTTGTCAACAGTGAATCACTGTTTGTATTTGCATTTTACAATAACGTTACGAATTAGAAAATGTTACATTTTGGCTTTGACTCAACATTCTGTGACAAGAAGATGGAGGTGCTAGGATGTAGTGGTAAGACATTACATCTGCTGATCATTTGATCCCTCCCACCCAGCTTGCCAACCGCTAATACTGGATGTCGTGAGTAATAAATACCCAAAGCACATGCATTATGAAGACAAGATGCCCACTCTTTTCTAAAGCTGGAATAGACTGTGTCTGTGCTATATAAACAGGCAGGTGATTTTTCTATTTGTGTATACAGTATGCCCTGTGCTATATTATTAGGTAAGATGGCACCACCACTCATGTTTGCCTGCTTAAAGAGCAGTGCCCCCATTAGTGCCCCCATCCAAACATACCTTCTGAATCTACTCCCCGGCCCCTTTCTAATGCTGCCCATTTCAAAGCCCTGGGATTAATCAAACTTCAGTAATTGGCGCTTAAGAAAATGACACATAACATACATGATGTCCGATTGACGGACCAGCGGATCGCTTATTTATTAGGGGGCCGTCCAGGCACTCCTCTATCTTCACAGGCCGCCACTTCCCCAGACACCAGTTCTTTTTCTATGCACTAGATGCCAGCGATCGTGGCATTTATTGCTAGCTCTAATTCCCTTAGGCCTTTTCATCTTTTTTTATAATAACAATTCTTTATTTACATAGCGCAAACAGATTACACAGCGCTGCACAAGCATGACAAATCGGTCCCTGTCACCATGGGGCTCACAATCTAATCTACCAGTATGTTTTGGAGTGTGGGAAGAAACCGTAGGACCTGGAGGAAACCCACGCAAACACGGAGAGAACATACAAACTCTTTGCAGATGCAGATGAGTTATCTTTCACCATGACTCATCAGGGAGCATCAGCAAAGCTCAAGCCAGATCCCTCTGACCTACCTGGCATAGTCATGGACAGAAATTAGAAGAAAACAACGACAAAAATTAAAAATTGAAAAAAATATATAATTTGCAAAGTGATTTATTTGCAAAGTTATTTATGGTAAATCGCAAAGTTTAGGTTTCTGCCAAAATCTGCAAGTTCAGATCCCGGAGTTTGAAACCAGTGACACCCATGATCAGTGCTTGCACTGATCACAGGTGTTAACCCTTAAAATGCCATTGGCAAGGCCGATGACGTCATGGGGAGCAAAGATCATATTGAAAACGGTGGTGCCTTTGCCGTCAGCATTTAAATGGTGACTTTTTATTAATGGTTTACACCATGGTTTGGTGCCAGCACTGATCACAGGTGTTATTGGTGAGCCTTCAAGTTTGAGGTGGGCTGAGTTTGGGTACCCGAACAAGACTTTTGTTCAAAGTTTGGCCGAACTTGGGCAACTTGAACCTTAACGCTCATCACTAATATTAATAAGTAAACATTAAATTGGTGATCCATTCTTTGAATGGAGTGTATCCTGCCATGTAGGGGGCACAATATTGTGGCTGATGCCAGAGAATCATAAGGAACCACTTGATAGTACACATATTTTCTAAAATTGTGCTTGCACTTAGCAAAAAACTATTTTGGATTGTACTTAACCTTTATTCATAAATGTTCGTCCCACTGCAGATAATGAAAGGTGCTCATATCCTGGAAATAATATTATTATTATTAATCATCGCTAAGGTTAAACAAAATCCCATTTTCTGCAATGAGGATTTAATCATTAGTTTTACCAACGCCTGACCATGATCAGTAAACCTTGAAAATGTTCATTATGGTTCAAGTCTTTATCCTAAAACAATAATTATAGGGCATTTCACAATGACAATATCTGCCGGGTTCTCTGTCGGACCGAGTCCAAGATGAAATATGTGGAAATAAAGGGGATTTGTGGAAAAAAATACAGAATAATAATGATAATACTTTGACAGAAAGAGACGGGTAGAGGTTTAAATGTTTGGTGACCTTTCTATGTCACCGGCAGCTCGGCTGCCTGGAAGGGTCTGAGTGCTGAACTCTGCATTATTAATGCCTCTGTGCCCTAGTTTTCAGCTCCTGGCCAGCGCACATGCCAGCCATATTTTGATGCATGATGTGTAATGAACTTTAATAAACATCCTCATTTATGGAACAAACAAATATCCTTCCAAAGATTTACCCTTGAAGAATAACAAGTAAGATTCTTAGTGTTACCTATACTTTAAAGAAAATGGTTAGAAGGTGATGGAAGAACCTCCACAATCCTATCTAGTGTCGTAATGTGATTGCTGTATGACATTGCTCATGATCCATGGAAATCACTTCACATTGGAATGAAGGTGTCAGTTTTGATTCTGCCCCTCAGCTTTTCTTCGACCGGGATGTAGACAAACAGATGTAGCAGAACTGAATTTGTCATTATCCACTTGCTGACGTATGATGAATATACTTGTTATGTGCAGTAGCTATAACATGGGAAGAATGCTTGCAATACAGTACTAGCACAGACATTGCTACTGAAGAACAAGCTATACGTCTAATACATATAGAAATATCTACCTAACTAAAAAGCTTCAGGACACCCTTTTAATTTGGAAACAAATGGGAAAATGACAAGAACAGATGAACACCTGGGATGTGAATACCCCGGTAAGTAATGGCTGAGGAGGTCTATCTTTTAGTCAATGTCTACAATGTGGTTACCATCTCGAAAGCCTCCATATTGTATCAAGGGTAGGTGTCAATAAAAGTATAAACATGTAGCATGTCAAAGAAGAATTATAGGTATAACAACAACCCTGTGATGCACAGCTATTAGATGTTTTGCCCATATTCCTAAACACACAGGGGCACAATTACTTACCCGGTCCTGTCGCGATCCAGCGGCGTGTTCCCGTCGAGGATTCGGGTCTTCCAGCGATTCACTAAGGTTGTGCGCCCAATTTCCACCAGGTGTCGCTGCTGCACTGAGGTTCACCGGAGTACACCATCCTATCCTGCATGTAAGCGCGTGTCATTTTTTTAAATAAATTCTGCGGTTTTTCCGAATCCGTCGGGTTTTCCGACAGCCACGCCCCCTGATTTCCGTCGCATGCATGCCGGCGCCGATGATCCACAAGGGGAAAAACAGCACAAATCGGTAATATTCAGGAAACCGGACGATTCGGGCCCTTAGTAAATGACCCCCACTGAATCAAATTAGAAACCTGCATGAGATTCTATGGAGAATCTCTGTGCTGATAAAATGTATTGAAAACAAAATCATTGTTGCAAATCTGATTGTTGAAATCATTTTTTGGAAGAATTGTAGTCTACATGCAAACTACAACTGCAAATTGTAAAACTTTGCCAATATGGCAGCTTTCTAGATGGCGTCCATGTACTGGACATGGCCTAACATACAGAGCTGCAGTGAATGCAATACATTTTTATGGAACAATGCTCATATCCATTATTTTATAGTACTGTACTAACCAATCTAAGTAGAGAATGTCCTAGTCAGATCTGATTTTCACAGATCACATATAGACTGTAGACTATGAGGATCCTTTAAAAACAAGGCCAAGTTGTGGCACTGTCAGCTCTATACTTTATTGAATATCAATACCATTGAGTTGGGCAAATCTAAATTAATTTGAAATATTCCTGTAGAACTCAAAGGTGATTTATGGACAGAAATCAGCCCAGAATCAGTGTCACATTACAATTTACAATACTTGGGTGAGGCAACACAAGATCCAGTCTTATGGAGAGGCCATTAGAAGACTTTGGCCGGAAAACCCCATTGAGGTTCATTGTGGTGTGAAAGAAGCCAATCTTGACAAATTTGCTATAAAAGATTAATTGCAACATGGACCAGTTCAGATTGAGATAAACAGAAAAAAAATCAGATGCATGAAAGCATTAGAGTGCTCCTTTAAATTGTCATTTAACTGTGATAATTAAAGATGCATGATATTAAACATCATTAATTATTTGGGCAATACATGACTTAATATACTGTAAAGTTAATCTGGGTATCTGTGATGTCTTCTTATGGATTTATGGTGCTTGTATTCAAAAATCTTTATATAGATTAGACAACTTCATTCCAAAATCAATGGGAACTTAAAATGTAAAATGACCCTGGTGGTAAAGACTCTGGTATCTCAACGTGTTTGTCCTGAGCTATTTTCCATCAGTTTCTGCACTGTACCTATTGACCACTGCCTTTGACTGACTTATACTGCTGGGAATGTAGACATTCTACACATACAGTAAATTCCCTGTGCAGATACTTACCGTGTGACATCTAAAAAATATAAGTTCGACTTGGGCAGAAACCTCCAAGCTCACTATTTCTTGGCATGAATCTGCAATATTGTTTAAGATTTATTTCATTATAAAAAATCTCAGATCTTTAGTGTTATGGTAAAAAATCAAAGCAATTGTTGATTTTTGGTGTAAAGGCCACTCATAAGAAAAAAAATGATATATAGACTTAAAGGGATTGTCCAGTCACAACAAGTTATCACCTATCCAAAAGTATAACTTACTGATCGGTGATATAGAGAATGGGAGCCCATTGTACCTTAAAAGAATGTAAGGAAAATGTTAGATGTGTTCACTGCCACGCCATTCATTGTCTATGACACTGACTGGGATAGCCAATTACATGTTCCGACTGAACTCTGTTAGTGCCATAGAGATGAATAGAGCTATACTTGCCTGCATGTGTGACTGTCTGTTGGTTTGTATGTACATGAGAAGGAGAGAGGCTTCTGTTTCAGCAGTGATGTGTATTATGAGATTCTGCAGCAGCAAAGTTGTGTATTAGGAGGTTCTGCAGCAGCTGAACTGTTATTATGATGTATTGAAGCAGCTGAAGTGTGTATTATGATGTTAGGCAGCAGCAGTGATCTGTATTATGAGGTTCCGCAGCAGCTGAGGTGGGTATTATGAGTTTCCGCAGCAGCTGAGGGGTGTATTATGAGGTTCCGCAGCAGCTGAGGGAGCCAACTGCATGTTTTTTCTTAGTGTTGGGCTGAGCCCTCTCCATACAGATCAGGTGTATGCTGCCTACCACAGCCAACACCCAGAGCTAACACCCCTGATCAGTCTGAGCCCTCTCGATACGAGGTGGGCGTTTGCTGCATATTGCAAATGTCTCCGGCTAAGCTGGCAGCGCAAAGACCTGAGAGTGTCTGATTTTAATGTGCAATGTGCAAAGAGCACATTGTAATGAATGATGAGGAAAATCCCAGTATACTGCCATACTGTAGTATGGCAGTATATGGTAGGATCAATCATACAACCGAGGGTTAAAGTATCCTAGGGGGTCGGAAAAATAGTAAAAATAAAAAAAATTAAAATATTTATATATATACATATATATATATATATATAAAAAACTGATAATTAAAATCAACCGCCTTTTGTTAGAAATCATATAAAAATAAATAAGCACTAAAAATGCTAAACATGTTACTCGATACTCGAGTATAAGCCAACTTTTTCAGCACAAAAAATGTGCTGAAAAACTCAAACTCGCAGGTCTTCTCTTCTTCCGTCGGCAGCACCAGGTCCATGTCCAGTGGGCATGCAGCTATGACGGTGACATCATAGCGTGCACCAGCCCGGCCATGTGCACGGACCCGTTGCTGACCTGGAGCCGAATCTAGAAGAGGACCAGCCCAGGGCGTCGGAAAGGTAAGTACTTACCACCGAGGCCCTTTTTTGTTTTTGCGGTTTCATTTTTCACTCCCCACCTTCAAAAATCCATAACTTTTTTATTTTTTCAGGTACAGAGCTGTGCGAGGGTTTGTTTTATGAGTAACAAATTACACTTCATAGTGACAGTATTTAATATTCCATGCCGTGTACTGGGAAGCGGGAAAAAAATTCCAAATGCAATGAAAATGGTGGGAAAATGTGTTTGTGTCGTATTCTTGTAGGGTTGGATTATAATAATAATTATTATTATTATTGGTTCCTGTATGTAAGCACTGTGTTATCCAGGTGACATTATGTAAGTGACTGTGGTATTTTGGGGGATACAGTGTGGGAATTTGTTAGACAGAGCTAAAAACATTTGGTGGTGAATTCAGCAGGGAGAAGTGGTAATGAAGTTTTCTTCCAGATGGAGCAGATCATATCCTGTAAGATACTTGATGCCACTAATGCCTGAGTCAGTTACTTATAGTGCTTAAGACAGCCTCAGCCTGTGTAGTGTCAGTCAGTGGTAAAGTCAGCATTTAAGTATTTGTCTGTGAATTCAGGGGGATGAATATAGCTGTGGATCAGGGGTAGGGTGCTGGGCAGGCCCGGCTCCAGCACCCGGCATACCTGGGCAAGTGCCGGGGCCCAGAGAGCTGCCGGGGGCCCACACACGCTGTGCACATCTTCACTTCCTGTTTTGACTGAGGAAGTGTCCTGTGCCCTGCACTGTTCCTCCCTCACTCGGACAAGGCACAGGACAGTTAGAGGCTGCTGAGCAGCCTGTGAGATACAGCACATAATGGGTTAACCCACCCTTCCCCCATCTCCTCTTCACACAGAGCTGCAGTATAGCAAACATCTGGCAGCTTAGAGATCGGGACGAAGAGATGGAGGAGGAGGAGAAGCCTGAAGACTCCTCAGTGTGATACCAGGGCTGCTGCAGACACCATAGGGTGTAATGGTATGTCACATGTATGGCTGTGTATTACAGTTACTGATCCATATGGTGAGTGTATGGTATGTGTGATGATGTGTTTCCCTGCATGTGTATCTGTTTTCATGTATCTGCCTTTCAGTGTGTGTGTTTGCTTCCATGCTTGTCTGTCTGTCTGCATGTAGCTATACTTTCCTGCATGTGTGACTGCCTGTATATATGGCTTGCTGCATGCGTGAATGCCTGTTGGTTTGTATGTACATGAGAAGGAGAGAGGCCTCTGTTTCAACAGTGATGTGTATTATGAGATTCTGCAGCAGCAAAGTTGTGTATTATGAGGTTCTGCAGCAGCTCAACTGTTGTTATGATGTATTGAAGCAGCTGAAGTGTGTATTATGATGTTAGGCAGCAGCAGTGATCTGTATTATGAGGTTCCGCAGCAGCTGAGGTGGGTATTATGAAGTTCTGCAGCAGTTGAGGGGTGTATCATGAGGTTCCGCAGCAGCTGGGGGGTGTATTATGAGGTTCTGCAGCAGCTGAAGAGTGTGTTATGAGGTTCCGCAGCAGCTGAAGGGTGTGTTATGAGGTTCCGCAGCAGCTGTGCTAATTCTAGCTTCTCTTCGCAGCGCTGAGGGGTGCTATTATGAGGTGTTCCGCAGCAGCTGAAGGGTGTGTTATGAGGTTTCCGCAGCAGCTGAAGGGTGATTATGAGGTTCCGCAGCAGCTGAAGGTGTTGTATGAGTTCCCGCATGAAGGGTGTAATTATGAGGTTCGGCAGCACCTGAAAGGTTGGCATTATGAGGTTCCCTCACTGAGTGTGTTATGAGGTTCGCAGCAGCTGAGGGGTGTATTATGAGGTTGCAGCAGCCTATGAAGGGTGTATTATGATGGTTCCGCCAAGCAGCTGCCCTGCCGAGATTCGAGCAGTTAATTAAAAAAACCACAGGGAAGGAGAACAATGAAGAATAGATAAAAAAAAGTGAACCACAGTGACCACAGGATAAGTTAAGTGAAAAACACAGTGAAAAACACAGTGAAGATTTTTAATTATAGAAGAATGAATTGAAGAGTGAAGAATAGATGACAGATGTTCGGCACATTGCTAAGGTCGGGAGATACGCGCGGAACGGTGCGAACAAAAATAGATGTGAAGAAACGATATTATGTGTGAAGACCACATTGCAGAACACGGTGGAGGACAGAGGGCAACGAGGAGCAGCACAGAGACCACCGGGGAGCAGACACGGAGACACGGGGAGTCGCACGGAGACATCGGAGCACGGGGAGACGACATCGGGGGCAGCCGGGAGACAATCAGGAGCACGGGGAGACGATCGGGCAGCGGAACGAGGGGCACGGACACGCGGGCACGGGAGACAGCATCGGGGCACGGGGGAGACAGCAAGGGAGCCAAGCAGGAGACACAGTCGGGCGCAGCGGCGAGCAGGGGGAGACACGGAACAGCGGCAGCACGGAGGACTTCGCTGGGAGGGAGACAGGGGGCACGGAGACAGTGTATACTCCGACAAGTAACAGAGTGCCGAACATCTGTAATCTATTCTTCACTGTGTTTTATTTTTCACTTAAATCATTCACTGTTTTATTCTATTTCTTCACTGTCTTCACATTGTAACTGTTCGGGAGATATATACGCGCAGAGAACAGTGGAGAATAGTTGCAGATGTTGCATACATCTGCTAACTTACAGAGACACTTTTTCATTAATACACATTTTCCCGACCCCTGGTCCCTTTGAAAATGCTCGGTCTCCCATTGACTTCAATGGGGCTCGTTATTCGAGACGAGCACTCGAGCATCTGGAAAGTTCGTCTCGAATAACGAGAGCACCGAGCATTTTGTGCTCGCTCCTCCCTATTCTTGAGGTTGTATCGGGCTTGCAATTGCAGAAACCGGCGGGGCGATCATACGTTGGCGCCCGCGCGCCAGCGTTATGTGAGAAATTTATCCCCCAACCCCATGATGATGCTAAGAAGAAAACAGAGCTAAGATTGATACACCGTTGGGGCCTGACCTTTTCCCCATCCCACCTAGACTCTTCTGTGCCCAATTACCTACTTCAACCTATACACTCAAGGCCACTAGAGGTCCACCATGTAGTACCAGGTTGGACCCCATTTTGCTCTAGAACTGCCTCAATCTTCATGGCCTAGATTCAACAATGCGCTGGCCGCCTTCTCCCAATTTTGGTCCCTTCTTGTATGATGGCATCACCCACCGTTGCCGCCGCTTGTCAGTGCACCTCCATGAGTGAATCTCCGTCCACAACATCCCCCCACTAAGTTTATTGGATTGCGATTGGGGAGTGGCGCCCCTTTGAGTAAGTGACCTATTGTCATGTTCAAGCAACCCAGTCTGAGATGATCCCAGCTTTATGGACATGGGCCTTCTCTGCCTGAACAGTCGCCCAGAGTTGGGTACATTGTGGCAGATGTGGAATTGTGGTCATTCAAGGGCTGGACATGGTCAGCCACACTACTCAGGTAGGCTGTGATTGCAACACGCTCATTGGTACCATAGGGGCCACAGAGTGCCACAGACCACATCTTCCCCCCATGACACCACACCACCACCTGAACCGTGCTACCAGGCAGCTGCGATCATGCTTTCCTGCAAAATTCCGCCCCTCCCATCCGAATGTCGCAGCAGCGAATCAAGATCATAGACCAGGCACGTTTTTCCAATTTTACTGTTCCAATTCGATGAGCTTGTGCAAATTGTAGCCTCGTTTCCGGTCTTCTCTAAAAGGGAGTGGCACCGGGTGGTCTTCTGAGGCTGTAGCCCATCTGCCTCAAAGTTGACGTACTGTGCGTTCAGAGCGCTTTCTGCCTACTGGTGGTTGTAACGAGTCGTGGTGATTTGCGTTCACTGTTGCCTTCTATCAGCTCGCCACCGGCTGCCCATTTCTCTGACCTCTGGCATCAACCAGGCATTTGCCACAGAACTGCCGCTCACTGGAGTTTTTTTTTTCGGACCCATTTCTGTAAACCTAGCGCTGGTTGGCGTGAAAATCCCCGTAGATCAGCCGTTTCTGAAATTAGCCATTCCGTCTGGCACCAACAACCAGGCCCCGTTCAAAGGCATCAAATCACTTTCGTCTCCATACGGATGTGGCCGGTTGAAACTGCAGGAGATTTGTCGGACCAGGCTACTGCTAATGCCCTGAGATGCATGCCAGTGAGGCTGCGCGAGATGAAGGTTAACGAGCAGTGGTACAGGGGTACCTAATAAGGGGGCGGTGGAGTTGGGTATTATATAGGAGAGATTATATATATAGATACAAATAAAAAATGGAAAAAGTTCAAGTCCGACAGTAGTTAACGTGACTCCTGAAAAGGGGGGTGCAATGCCTCCAAGGATTTCAGCTTGATCCTGGTTGTAGTCAAGGAATGGAAAAGGCAGGCAGCACTCCAGGTTTCACATCAAACGTGAGGACTTTTATTGAAACGGGTAGGTTTTTTAGCGACGTTTCGGTGTTTGTAGACACCTTTTCAAGCTTGAAAAAAGGTGTCTACACCGAAAGAACAGAAACGTTTACGATACCGGCTAGTGACTCCCCCAATCGATTACTATAGACTATGATGTTCTCAGGTGGTAGGGAAGAAAGGATATCTCCGGTGAGGTTTAGCACAGATCCATAACCTCTGGCAGGTGGCAGGGAGCCCCAGGTAGCCCCAAGGGGAGTCCACATATGACTAGCCCATAGGAGTAACAAAAGCGCCTTCTCTTTAGCCCGTCAGTCAGGGGTACCTGCCCCAATACCCCTTGGTCAAGTCAAGCTGGGACAAGACCTTAACTGTCCACGTCGTTCTACTCAAATCGTCCCCTCTGGGGCATTAGATAAGATCAAATTTGACACCTCGTTCAAACTTACTAAAGTCCTTGCCAAACGTAGGGAACCCTAGTTTGGGAATCACAACACAATAGGACTCGACAGTACTTTAGACTCCGATAACACCCGGTTCTAACATTGGCCTGGACTTTTCGGATATATGGCTAGCCGGCTAAGGCTTCAGGGACCGGTAGGGTTTTGGTGACAAGGATGTGGGGTTCGGTTGATTAGAGATGAGCAAAATGCTCGATCCGAGCTGATGCTCGTCGAGAATTAGGAATCGAAATGCTCGTTGCGTAGGACGAATATTTCGCTCCCTTTCTCCTCTCGTTTCTCCCTGTTTTTCCTTGCCTTTTTTTTTTTCGCCTTTCGCGTCGGGGCGGCCCCGGCCCGTCGCATGGGGAGCCCAGTGGTCGAGCAAGTCGATAATAATCAGAACCCGAACCCACATCGGGGGGTTACCACCAAAAAAAAACCCTACCGGGGGCCTTTTGTCCCTGAAGCGTGCGGCTCAGCATTTCCATCTCGGAAGGGACGTTCAGGCAGGATTGGGATGTGGAAAGGATGTTAGGAACCTGGGGGGTTATCGAGGAGTCTAAAGTGACTTTTTGGGTCGAAGTCCCCTATGGTGTTGATCGATTCCAAAAACTGATGTTTCCCTACGGTTGCAATGAAATAAAATACATGACTTTAGGAAAAGTTGAATTGAACGAGTGTTGTCCAAATTGATTGCTTATATGCCCAAGAGGTGACGAGTTGATTTTTTAGTTATATTTTTATAGAGTTTTAGAAACTTTATTTAGAATCGACTTGGGACAGGATAGGTTCTTTCCTCTTGGTCAGCTAAAGCTGACTCTTGACGCCAAAGGGTAATTGATTGGCAGGACCCTTACTGACAGGGGCTTGAAATTTTAAAGAGAGAAGGCGCTTGTGTTACTCCTGATGGGCTGGCGATTTCATGTTCCAGTATATTCAGTAGTATTTGTGTTGTGGTACTCCCCTTTGGGCTACATGGGGCTCTGCCACAATTCCAGAGGTTTAATGATCTTAGTGTGCTTTAAGACCTCCACCGGAGGAGATAATGGCCTCGGTCCCCCCACCTCCATTTACCTGGATGAAATCATCGTCTATAGTAACGATTGGGGAGTCTTCTAGGACGGGCAGCGGGACGTTTCGGTGTTAGACACCTTATTCAATAGCTTGGGGAAAAAAAGGTGTTAACACCCGAAAAGTCGTACACGTTTCAATAAAAGCTCCCTCACGTTTTTTGATTTTTTGAAAAACCTGTGGGAGGTGCTGGCTGCCTTTTCCATTCCTTGACTACAAAACCAGGATCAAAGCTTGAAATCCTTGGAGCCATTGCACCCATCTTTTAGGAGAGTCACGTTACTGTGCGGGGACTGAACTTTTCCATTTTTATGATGTATTATAATATAAATATATATATAATACACACTCACCGGCCACTTTTATTAAGGTACACTGTCAAACTGCTCGTTGTTAACACTTATTTTCTAATCAGCCAATCACCCATTCGGCACCCCATCTTGCAGGGGCATTTTTCATAATTTAGGATGTAGACATGGTCAAGGACAATCTCTGCAGTTCCAAAAAAGAGCATGTATGGGGAAGAGAAAGGAAAGGTATGATTTGAGGCCTTTGAACGTGGCATGGTTCTGTGGTGCCAGGAAGGAAAATGGTCTGGGATGAGTATTCAGAAAAGAAAGAAACTGCTGATCACTGGGACTTTTCACGCACAAAACCATCTTAGGGGTTTTAACAGGAAAAATGTGTCCGAAAAAAAAAAAGAGAAAAACATCCAGTGAGCGGCAGTTCTGTGGGGCAGAAATGGCCTTGTTGAGCCAGAGGTTCAGAGGAGAAGGGCCGGGGAACTTGTCGCCGGAATGCTGATTTAGAAGGCAACAGTGACTCAAAAATTCCAACCACCCGTTACAAACCAGGTAGGCCAGAAGAGCATCTCTGGAACGGCCACAGTACGTCGAATTTTGAGGCAAGATGGGCTATACCAGCAGCAGGAAAAGACCACACCGGGGTGCAACTCCTTTTAGGCTGACGAACACGGGGATAAACTGAGGCTACAATTTTGCACACAAGCTCATCGAAAATTGGACGTAGGGAAGATGGGAAAAAAAAAAACGATTTGCTTGCTGGTATGATGAGTCTTGTTTTGCTGCGACATTTCGGGATGGTTGGGTCAGGAATTGCTGAAAAGATGGATCCATCTGGCCTTGTAATCAACGGTTCGCTGGTGGTGGCTTGTCATCGGTGGGGGGAATATTTTCTTGGAAATCTTTGAGCCCCTTCTTGGTACCAATTGGAGCATTGTTGCCGAATGCCACAGCTTACCTGAGTATGTTTGCTGGGAACAATGTCATCTTTATTGACCACAATTGTTGCTCAACATCTGCCACAAATGTACCCAACATTTCTGATGGGGCTTAACTTTAGCAGGAGGAAAATTGGAATGCGGCCATGTCATAAGCTGGAATCATTCGGACTGGTTTCTGAAACATGAAACAAATGAGTTCACTGTACTCAAATGGCTCCACAGTCAACCAGATCTCAATCCAACTAAAGCTTATTGGGATGTGGGGAACGGGGGGAGGAGATCACATTCATGGCGTGCAGTGACAATTGCGGCAAACTGGTGTGATGCCATAATGTCAATATGGAAACCACAATGTTGAGGAAAATGCTTCCAGGCACATTGTGAATCTATGCCATGAAAGAATGAATTGAGGGCAGGTTCTGAAAACGGCAAAAACAAAGGGGGGTTCCAAACCTGTTACATAGCATGGTGTACCTAATTAAAGTGGCGTTGGAGTGTTATATGTTGAAAGTGGTTATAAAAATTGTCACAGAAGAATTCTATGTGGATTTGAAAAAGGGTCTTCCAAAAAGGTGCTATATGGATATGTTAGCATCATAGGGTTTTGGGGGATACTTATCATAACGGCTTGGCGCTCAGTGCGGACCAGCGTTATGAATCGCCCCGCCGCTGCAATTTGAGGCCCGATTACATCAAGAATAGGATTGCGGAGTCTCCCACTAAAAAAATGCTCGGTGCTCGTTTCATTCGAGACGACTTTTCCAGATGCTCGAGTGCTCGTCTCGAAAGCGACCCAGTGAAACGTCAATGGGAGACCGCGACATTTTCAAAGGGACCATGTGTTTCGGGAATTAAATGTGTTATATACTTGAAAAAGAATGTTTTCTGATAGGTTAGCAGATGAGCAACATTCGCACCCCCCCCATCTATTCTTCACTGTTCTGCGGACTATATTATCTCCCGAAAGTTAGCAGGATGTGAAGAAAGTGAAGAATAGATAACAGTTGAAATTTAAGTGAAAACGAGGAAAAACACAGTGAAAAGAATAGATTAGCAGATGTTCGGCACATCTGCTTACTTGTCGGGAGATACGCTTGTTCTCGGATGCCCTTCACGAAGTCTCCCGTTGCGCCGACGCTGTCTCCCCTGCTGCCCGCTTTTGTCTCGTGTGCCCCCGGTCCCGTGCCCCGATGTCTCGTCCTCGCTTTCTCGTGCGCCCGAGTTGTCTCTCCCGTGCTCCGATGTTGTGTCCCCCGTGCTCTGCCCACGGATTGTTCCGTCTCGCCCGCTGCGATTCTGTCTCCGCTGCCGCGTCTCACCGCTCCCGAGTGCTCCCGGCCGAAGTCTGATTGTGCCGGTCTATCCCGTGCTGCAGACGCCCCGTCTGCCCGATGTTGTCCTGCCGATGCTGATCCCCGTCTGCCGATGTCTGTCTCGTGTGCCGTGCTTGGCGGGCTTGCCGATTTGTCTCCATGCTGCCCGTTATGCTCCCGTGCTGCATCCCCGGCTGCGTTTCTCACTTCTAATGGAGGTCCCCATGCCGATGTTCCTTACAACTGAGTACTCCCTGATCTTGATCGCATTTCCGTTCGCGAGCAATTTCCCGACAAGTAAGCAGATGTGCGGAACATCTGTAATCTATTCTTCCGTGTTTTTCACGTGTCTTTTTCACTTAAATGATCCTGTGTTCACGTGTGTTCACTGTTTTTATTCTTTCTCATTGTTCTTCACTGTGCTTTTTTAATTAATGCTCGATCTCGAGCAGGGGAAATAATACTCGTCCGAGCAACGAGTCGTTTCGAGTACTACCTTAATACTCGAACGGGCATCAAGCTCGGACGAGTTATACTCGCTCATCTCTTAATTCAAGAGGCTTCTTGGCCTCTGATTGTTTATCAGGGTTGCCAGCCAGGCGCAGGGCGTATTTAAAACCTACGCCAGGCACGGTATTATGAAAGTCGCCGGCTACCAAGCAGCGAGTGCACAGGCGGGCGCAGGGGAACAAGTAAACGCCCGCGCGGGCCCACTCCCCAATCCGGCCGCGCCCCGACGCTCGGCCGGGGGGCCCGCGCCTTCCCCCTCACGCCCCTTTCACGCCGTAGACTGGCATTGAGAAGGTGGCGGATAGACTGGGGAAATATTCGCCAAAAGCTAGCAATAAGCCTAGCATTGCTAATGTCAGGGCTCTGCGGGGCCAAATGGTAGGTGCGCCAGGAAGGTCTAATGATAAATTTGTTGGCTGTCTTGCAGTCGTGAAACATTGAGTTCTCTATATGAACAGTTCAGCTTGTGATTGTTTCACACGTTCGTTGGAGTTCGGTTGATGTACCAGCGTTTGTGCTTTATAGTTAACAATTTTATTTTAATGTAGCGTATTCTGGGATTATGTTGTTACTCAGCTCTGTGGTCTTCACTTTCATATTATGCCACATATGAGGTTTTTTTAAACACATTTTTTTTTTTTTTATTTTTTTTAAAAACAAAATTTAGAAGAGACTCAGATCATATATAACCTAAAATAATGAGATTTAGGGGTGACTGTGAAGGGTCACGGCCATTATTAGAATTCAATTTCCTGAGAAAACTGTGTGTGGCCTATAAACTTATTTTTATGAAAACATGCCACATAAGATTAATTTAGGGGTGCCTTCTTGGCGTGGCTGTCGGGGTTTCCAGTGCACCATTCGGCCTCGGTTCACAGCGGTATGTCGCCGAGAAACGGCAACAAAACTGGTTCAATAGCTGAGTGGGCGTGAATTGAGGAAATTGGGGACCTAAGGGAGAGAGGAGTAGCCTGCACACTGGAACAAGAATTTTACTTACCTATTAAAAGAAAAAATGTCTTTCCTAGTCAGTTAAGACGGTAGGACACTTCAAACTTATTATAAAAGTCATTTTATCTAATTATCAATTTATTGTGACCCATTGAGCTGACCCAAACACTTTCAAGATTTGGGCCCCCAGAGGGGTGAAAATTGCATCATTCATTGGTATTTTATGCGCCTAATAATGTGAATATGAGGTTTGCTGTAGTTGCATTTCATACAATATTTAGGAAGCTGATGAAGTGTTTAGCAGAGTTTGGGGGTGTATAGCCTGGTGCCTGCTCACATTCTTGATGGGGATTGTTTCGACCTCTCCGTCTCTAAATGTGACTGACATAGACTAATTAATACCCCGGCTAACCCCGTTATTTCATGAGATACTTTCAGTATTGAGTCTAAAGTATGGTGGTTTTTTCTTTGTTTTTTTATTTGAGGTATTAACGAGTCGATTAATCAACGTTTCTTTTAAGGATGAAAACAAGGGGTTTTGTTAGCATAGTTCAGAAAAACAATTTTATAACGTTTTGGATTAAGAAAAATGTATATACTTCCAAACATATTGTCTGTAGTCCATTGCCTTCACTAGTTTCCTTAGATCCTTGCTTGGGCCTGAGGGAAAAAGAGTCGGAAGAACAGGAAGCTTCATAGGTTTTGCCATGTTACTTGCCGTTGTGTAATTTTAAATAAGGAAAACATACCACCACGGACACGTGTCTACCTATAAAGGTAGGGCGTCTGCACGGGTTCGGTGGGTAGGTGCATCTATAGGGACGTGAGGATAGTCCTTTTATTAGCTAATATGTAAATGTAAAGAGGCTTACTGGGGTATGGGAGCCGGAGCTGAGCCTACACGGCGTGGCTACTCCAGGCCCCAGTAGCCTCTTGATCCTTCCTACAAGATAACTTTGGCGCAAAGGATCCTCATAGCTGTGCGCCCTTCGTCCACAGGGACTGCGTTTACTGCAGATATGCGCATGTGGCTCTGGCTTCGAAAGCAGTGAGGCGTCGGCAGCCACGGGGCCCTCTGTTCTGCGCATGCCCGATGGCCGGCTTCCGACTGAGGACGCGAGCTCCTGCGGGGACGCTCGGGCCAAAGTTAAAGTTTATCTGGTAGGAGGGTCAACAAAGAGGCTACTGGGGCATGGAGTAGCTGCGCCGTGTAGCCTCAGTCTCCGGCTACTTTCACTCCTCAGTCGGGCCTCTTTACAAAATTACATATTAGGCCAAATAACAAAAATTAGTCAAATATTGCAGGGCCATGAGATTTAGCCCTTAAACGGGCTTTATCCTCACTTCCTATAGATGCACGCCCCCCCCCCCCCAAACTCTACCTTTTATAAAGTAGATCTGTGGGTGGAGGTTCCCTTTATAAACAACATAGTTCCCTACTTACCTAATGATCTGGCATCTATCATGAGCATATCACATGATCAACCGGTTGGCCCTGGTTTTCTCTTCGCAGGAAGTAAGGCTTGTGCAGTCTTTGCTTGGACAGTGGCAACAAAATTTGTGACAGTCCATATGAAGCATAGCCTTTTCACGTAAAAAAAGGGGGTGGGTTGCGGTTACAGAAAACCATGTTGTAATATGTTCACATTAAAATGCCTATTACGTAACCGCAATTGGATTGCAAAGCTGAGCATAGGGCGGGACATTTCCAGGCAAATAAATAAATGGATGAGTTGATGCAGGCACGGGGCCCTCATCCAATTCCCTTGTGGGTTTGTCCCTAACAGGGCCCCCTTGTCTGTAGTCTAGAATTAGACTGGCACAACCCATCTGAATATTATCAACTGTAATGGACACATATCGTGGTCAACCCCGATGATTGTCACTACTATTAGCCTCTGCAACTCACCTGTCTCCCCAAAGTATGCCGGATAGGCTAGGTGGTGGAGGAATGTTTAATCCCCCAAAATGGTTTATGTCTGAATTCAGTCATATTAGATGATAGAGCGGAGGACTATAAATGATCGGGTTAATAGGCTCGTTATTTCGCGACGAACTTTCCAGATGCTTCGGATCACGTTGACAAGTGCTCGTCCGTAATTATACGAGGCCCCATTGAAGTCAATGGGAGACCCGAAGAGCATCAGGGGGAGCCCCGAGCCATTTTTCAAGGGACCAATGGTTCAGGAATTAAAAAATAATTAGAATAAAATGTGTTAGAAAATTGAAAAAGAATGTCTTATTGATAAGTTAGCAGAATGTATGCAAAACATTGCAACTCTATCTTCATGTTCCGCCGCGTTATATTATCTTCCCGACAAAGTTCTCATCTTTGAAGAAACAGTGAAGAATAGTAAATAAACCCAGTGAGGCACCAGGTCTTTTTCTTTAGGGAAAAAACGCAAGTGAAAACAATTCGAAATTGAAAAAAAAAAAACACCCGTGGACAGACTAGATTTACAGATGGTCGGTGTCACATTGCTTACTGTCGGGGGTCGATCCGCTGTTTGTCCCGGGATCCGCTCCTCCTTTGCCCACTGAATGACCCCCGTGCTGGGCCGCGATATGATGTCTCCCCTCCGCGCTGCTCCGATGTCTCCCCGCGCTGACCCGAGTGGGTCCTGCCCCCGCGCTGGGCCGATGTCTCCCCGCGGCAGGCCGATGTCTTCCCCCCGGCGTGGGGGGCCCGCGATTGTTCCCCCCTGGCGGCCGCCCGAGTCTTCTCCCCGCGCTGCCGAGTCTTCCCCCGCGCTTACTGCCCGAGTGTTCTCCCCGCGTGCCGCCGATGTCTGCCCGCTGCCTGATGTCCCCTTATGCTGCCGTTCTCGCGCGTATCTTCCGACAAGTAAGGCAGATGGCGAAAAAATTCTGTAAATTTATTTCTTCACTGTTGTTTTTCACTAAATGACCTATGTTTGTTCTTCACTGTGTTTTTTTAATTAAATGCTCGATCTCGAGCAGGGGAAATACTCGTCCGAGCAACGAGTCGTTTCGAGTACCTTAATACTCGAACGAGCATCAAGCTCGGACGAGTATACTCGCTCATCTCTAGTCATATTACTTTTCTTGGTTGTCAGGATTAGATGTCATGTTAATCATGTTCACCAGTTTCATTTGGCACCAAAGTAAGACAACAAGTAACCTAATTTATTAATATTCTTTACTTCCATTGGTCTGATAAGAGGCCTAATCTACAATACATACTTTTCAGATAAATAGTTGGGGAAAGAACAAAGCAATTGTCTAAGCTTAAAGGGGTATTCCCAAGAAGACATGTTTCTTAAATTTACTGAGGATAACAAAATAACACATTCTCTAATTCACTGTTATTAACAAAAATACAGCATTTCACAGATATAAGTCTAACCTGTCTCTGTCTCCTGGTGTATACAATTTCAGTTGCCCCTGGACCCTACCCTGGATCTTCTGAGTCTTCTGAGACTCCCTGATGGCAAACAACAAAGAGATAAAGCTAAAGGCACATACGTTCTTTCTCCAGGAGAGGAGGCACATCAGATGTGATGGCAGAGCAGAGATGTAGCAGAGCTCAGTCTGTCATTGTGTGTAATATGCATCTCATGTATCTCATCATCGCTGATAATAATAATTAATAATAATAATAATACTGGCGAAACTGCTCGTTGCTCGGATGAGTATTTCGCCAGCTCGAGAAAATCTCTATCTGGCAGCATCTCCAGGCTAAGCACTCTTGAGATGTGCAAATTAAGGCTTGGGCGTGCGGGTGGGTTGCACCTATATTTTGGTTTCTCGCTCCAGCGTCTGGCATGGGAGGCTGAACGACTGCGGGATGCTGTGGTAAGGATCGAGGAGGCGACGATGGGGTTTTTGTGGCAGGGTCCTGGGGGGGCTTGACTATCATCTGACACAGCGGGAAGGGAGCAGTGGTGTGCACGGCCGGAGGCTGAAGGGCTGTTGCCACTGAGGTGGGGTGTTTAGCATCATGCCTGCGCTACTAGGTGGTAGTTACGCTAGTAGTGGTGGAACCCCTGCTGAGCCTGGTTTTGGCACAATTTGCACCCACCAGTGTCCGTCGGTCATCCGGGTTTCCTTAACGAACCTCCAGACTCTGAAAGATTAGCCCTCGCCGCAACTGAGCCCTCGCCACGGAGAGCTTCACTAGTGACACATTTGGCGCTGATTTGCACCAGCTCTGGGCCCTGCCTCTCCGTCTGGCACCACACCACGCTCCTTCCAACCTGTTCGCTATAGGACTCTCCTCCTTCTCAGAAGCCTGTTACTGTGTTCACACCGGCCTCTCACCAAGCTTGGGTCTGTCACCTCATCCTCGAATTCCCTCAGTTGCTCCCCCCCGGACTTCCTGTCCCTGACAACAATTCCCCACTGTCTGACACGTGTCTCCTCATCGCGGACACCTCTTTACAACACTTCCACTACGTCAAGAAGGCATCATCACCCACAGACTGCTGGGATATGGTGTGGGAAAACCTGGGCATCGGAAAAGTTGCTCAGCAGCAAACCGGACAAGTGGTTTGTGACTGTGGGAAGGGTCCGAAATAACAGTTCACTCAGAGTATGCCGGTTCACATGCCAAATTTTCCCTGGGATGGGGGCGATACGGGGGGGAGGAGGCTGAGGTGCGAGCTGGAGGAGTGGCGATTTCGGTGAACATGGGTGGACGCGTGGAAGACTGAATGTGTGACAAATTGCTCGAACCATTGTCAGCAATCCACGAATCACCTGTTCGCACTGTTCTGGCGCCTCAACAGTGCTCTACCGCAAGTCCGCTAACTTCAGACATTGAACTAGGGAGTGTACTCCTGGTCGGCGTTTCACATCGCTCCCTCATAAGCAGGTGGTGTCTCACCCCGCCACAGGACCACGCCTCTGACCCCTGAAGTAGTTGGACGCCCCGTCCGCCCTCCCCTCGTCCTCTATACCCCTAAGCCCTCGGGTTAACATTTTTAAAATGAAGAGTTATGCTTTAATTTTTTTTTAAACTTTTTTTTGTGTTTTTTTTTTTTAATGTTTTGGTTTTTAAAAACCAAAGCTGCTATCCTATTGCTAGGCTATTTTCAGCCAAGCAGGATAAGCCAACTACGTAGTCCAGATGAGATGAGACTGACGTTATTAAACAAATAAACGTAAAATCAAAAAGGACAAATGGCAAGACTGGCTATTGAAATCCAACCCCCTACTTAAATTTTCCCCACTTCGGTCTTTGCAATGAGATTGTGACGTCACACGCAAAACAACAGCGGTCGCAAGCTCACTACAATTGCTCCACAAATTGGCTAGTAGATGCACTGCAGCAAAGTACAGTCCACCAAGCAGATCAACTCAGAAAATCAAATATATAACGCCTACGTAGCGTAAGAAGCCGTTTGGATTCGCCTATGGACTATTTTTCTAGCCAGTATGAAAGCAACTACTATGCCAATGAACTGATCAGCATTGAGGAACGTGGGTAGAAACAACAATAACGTTTAAAAAAAAAAGGAAATGGGCAGACTGGCCGGGGATAATAGGACCACAACCCCGTACTAAATGGCTCCCCACTTACGGTTCTTTGCAATGGTATGTGCGTCACTAGCGCAAACACACGATCTTAGAGTCTCTAAATTTCCCAATGAGGACTATACACTAAAAATCCACAGCTAGAGAGCGAGCAGTACAGCACAGAGACAACAACTCAAATATATAAACGCTACTGTAGGGCGTTCAGGTAAGACCGTTGGATTCTCACTATGGTCTATTTTCTAGCCAGTATGATGAAAGCACACTAGGGATACTATGCGCATGAGCATACCTGAACGTGGAGTATACACAACAAAAAACGTAAAATAAAAAGGACAAATATGGAGCACTGTTGGCCTAATTGAAACACCCCTAATAAATTTTCCCACTCGGTCTAAGCGCACAACACCACGACCCCTCCCGGTCGCACATTCTAGACTAAAAATTGCTAAATTGGGTAGTAGTATGCAACTGAGTCACGCAGTACTAGCCACCACAGATCAACCAGAAAATCAAATACTATAACGCACTGTAGGCGTAAGTAGCCGTTTGGATTCTCCTATGGCGTATTTCTAGCCAAGTATGAAAGCACACTACTATGCAGATGAGGATGACACCACTGAGTTATAAACAAAATAAACGTAAAATAACCAAAAGGAAAAAGGTGCAGACCTGTCCTAATTGAATCCAACCCCTACTAAATTTTCCCACTCTTGGTGTTTGAGTGGATATGTGTGCCACTAGAGGCAAACCAACGGTAGCCAACCCCCTGCTAATTCCTGCACAAATGGTACTAGATGCAAATAAAAAAGCAAAAAGTAGAACGTTATTGTAGCCCTAAAGAAGGGCTGTTTTGGGTTCTTGGAGAAATCACTCCTGCCTAACAGTAAGCTAAATAAACACCCTAACGCTCTTCCCTGCCAAGGCAGCAGCTCTCTCACTACGGCATCCAGACACAGAATGATCCGAGCAGCGCGGGGCGCGCTACTAGTCTATCCCCAGGGTCAACCTGATCTGGACACCAACCATGCTATCGACGTGGTAGGGTCCCCGTCAGGCTGGTGGTTGTGGATGTACTCCTGGCTTGTGATTGGCTCTGTTTCTGGCCGCCAAAAAGCAAAACGGCGGGAGCTGCCATTTCTCGTACGGGCGAAGTATTCGTCCAAGCATACGAGCAGTTTACGTATTCCTAAATGTACGACCGAGCATAAGCTCGGACGAGCATGTTTCGCTCATCTCTAATCTATCCTTTTTTGACTTGTCACAGATTTCTTTGGATTGCCCATCATAGACATATTGGGGACATATATCATACGCTGGCGCACGTGCATATTCGCAGCGGGATACAGCAAAGAGGGTTTCCCCGCCTCCTGATGTATTGGGGCCAGAGGCAACGCAGCGTTAATTCTACTCAGGCGTAATGCCCCACAACAGCCCACTCCGGCTGCCAGTTGCCTCCGCTCCTTCCCCCCTCACGCCCCTTCACGCCCCACTGGCTTGAAGGTGGCGGAGAGGGCAAAATAGTTGCAAGTGCTAGCAATAAGCTAGCATTTGCGATTATTTCTGGCGTGGCGCGGGGGTCCTGAAAAAATATGCCCCATTCAGTCAGATTCGTCAGATTCAGGATTTCTGGTGCAGTCTTCATGAATCTGGACTGCCCTGACGGAGTGCAAACTTTTTTTTAATGCACACTTCTGTCTGACTTTGCATGATATCGGTGCACCAGGTCGGACTGAGCACCAGAACGCCCCCTAATTTTCGTTGCATGGTGCATACACAGCTCCGCCACAAAACTGTTGTGGTGACACAATTTGGTGCAGACGCTTCTTAAATACCTGTGCAATCAGTTTGCACCAAGAGAACATGCAAGGTCTTCGGAAAACTGGCGCAAAGCCCTTAGTAAGTGTTGTTGCATCTATATTTGTTATAATTCACTTCTACAATTTACTACATAAATTGTTTAGTATATAAGTCTCTATCAATATATATATGTGAGGGTCCAACTGCTGGGAATCCCACTGATCAAGAGAACAGTATCCTGAGCAATCTAGTGAACAGGGGACTGTTCTTACAAATTGATGGAGCAGAGTTTTTATTGTGATCAGAGGGATCACTGCAGTTGGAGACACCTACAATCATATTGTTATCCCCGTCCTGTGGTAGAGAATCACTTGCACAGAGATATGAGAGTACATACTCAAGGGGGTACAAAAGTGACTACTCATAATATGACCCAATCCTCTACACACCTACAGCATAATCCACAAATTAATAAAACTATTTCCAGTTCAGCTTATCGTAGCACTGCTCGGTAGATAACTTACTGCTTGTGTGAAAAAGTCTCTTGCATAAGTACATTTGGGATGGATATGCAAGAAGTCATTAAAAGGCAAAAAAGATAATCACTTTTATAGAGCCGTGCAATTATACAGCATTAGAAATCAGTAAATTTGTGTTTAATGAATATATTTTACCTTTCTAATGGGAGCTAAAGCTCTTCACCATTTCTAGAACTGCACTTATGATTATGTAAACATCAGGGTGCAATCTGAAAAAAAATGATGAAAATTGTTCACATCAACCCATAATTAAACCCTAAATATAATATCTTCTAAACTTTATTTATCCCAATTTTTTTATACTTTGCTTTATGGAAAGTCCCAAAACTGCAACTGCACAGCAACAGCGACGTAACAAAGCAATGCTAGACAAACATTTTAAAGATACATCACAGCAATTGTTTTTGTGTGTGCAATATTCAATGCACCTTGATCGCTTCACTTGAAGGATACATTTGTATGTAATTCCAAAAAGCAGTTTTCTCTTAAAGGGGTTTGCCCATAGACAGAAAATTCTCAAATCCATGAGATGCATATTACACACAATGGGCAGATTATCAAGCTGTCTGAAAGTCAGAATATTTCTAGTTGCCCATGGCAACCAATCACAGCTCTCCTTTGAAATATTCATGAGCATGTAAAATGAAAGCTGAACTGCAATTGGTTGCCATGGGCGACTAGAAATATTCTGACTTTCAGACACTTGATAAATCTGCCCAATACATTCTTAGCTCTGCTATATCTCTTCTCTGCCACAACTACACTAGAAATCCTCACTCTACTGTATTGTGTGCAACATACCTCATATGGACTTCCTCCTGGAATGCAAAGAGGGAACAGAGACATAGAAATGCTTAGCGTCAGACAGAAGAACAAAGATGTCTGCCAACTCTTAAGTCAGAAGATCCAGGGTGGAAACCAGGGGCACTGAAATTGTGTACACCAGGACTGATAGAGAAAGGTTAAAATTATATCTTTGATATGCTGCATTTTTTGGTAGTAACAGTGAAATAGAGAATGTGTTATTTTTTTTATCCTGAGCATATTTGAGAAACTTGTCTTTGTGGGAATACCCCTTTAACATTTTTTTACAAGCTTTCATATCTCTTCTTTATGCAAACATGCTTTCTCCATATAGAAATATTACACCTACAATAACCTACTGTCCCTACAAATATAACAACCCATCAGTGTTATAGTTTAATGAAATGCAGTGAATGGAGATGGTTACACATCACAATGTGCTAACAAGGAAAAGCATTGAACATTTACTCCTCAGATTTCCATCATAGTGACTAATCAACACGATGTTAAATAATCGACATGAATAGGAAAAGCTTTGTTGAGTCATTGTTAATTCTTAGTTCAATCTCAGTAGGGTGATGATAATTGAGTGTTGAAAGCCTAAAGTAAAATACATTTTCTGTATTAAATATGATATTAACATTAGTGTAATCTTAGCTTTACAAGCATCTAATCCTCTCCGCACTGGAAATGATTTGCTTAAGTTAAGTGAATTTCTTTGTTAATGAAACTTAAATTAAAAACTTAAATAAAAAAACAGCACAGGGATAAATTCTTTAAGTTCTAATCATAAGGTTAGAATTAAGTCAGTAAGGATCAATGAGTTCTTACTGTAATCAGTGTAATAACAATTTCCATATATTCATCATAATACTGGATCAGTGTAGTCAGCGTTCAAGACAATGCATATAATGAACCTCTCAGTGCTTTAAAGAAATATCCTCTTCAGTTCTCCAGGCAGCAAATGTTAAAGGGATATTCTCATGTGTATTATTTATTACATATACATGTATAGTAGTATGTCATATATACATTAAAGATGCAGGTCCCCCCTCTATCTACCCCCAACTAGACTTTACCCTCTCTTACCATGACGAGGGGGGGAGTCAGTTATTTATGATTAGAATACTCATGTAAAGAAATATGTAACTAGTATATTCTCATAGGTGGAGCCTATTCTAATTACTCTATCTAGAAATGCCAAAATCAATAGATGAGATACAATAGGAGGGGTGTATTATGAGGTTCCGCAGCAGCTGAGGGGTGTATTATGATGTTCCGCAGCAGCTGAGTTGAAGCTTCATTTTAGGCTTGTCCTGTTGGTTAAATCACCTCAAAACTGCCCTGACCGTGATACGGCTGTTTGGGATGATAAATTAGGAAATATTTTAGGTAACAGGAGACTGTTTTAGTTTCTGAATTTTAAATGCTGCCACGTGAGTTCACTGCAAAGGGGCCCCCTGAGGTTCTGTCGCCCAGGGGCCTACTGAAACCTGGAGACGGCCCTGTGTATACCACTGTGGATAAAGCACGGAGTAACCAAATTTTCTTTTATCCATACAGTATATGAAAACATCTGATTGTCTTATTTAATTTAATTTATTTAATCAAATGGTTCCGGGAAAAACAAGTACTGGAATCTGATTACTATGACCAACACTAAAGACTGAATAATAATGACTTTTTACAATATTTTTAAGCCCTGTGTCTTTAAAGACTTCTACAGAACACTGCTGTATACTGCTAAGCATGAGGAAGGCAATAAAGTGCACTTTCCCAATTGTAGAGGCACTCCTCGGTAAAAATGTTACTTAAGGATACCAAAGACATTTCTATCTTTTTATCACACTGTTTGGTGTATTGATTTTTACAACCTATTGTTTTGTAAGTTACAAAATCAAATGAAAGATGAAGAAAAACAATTTTTGTGATTTTGTTTGTGTTTATATATCTATTTTATGGCAAAGACAATGTCAAACTGAACCAGCAGAGTATCATAGGACTCTCAGTTCAGATGAGGCAACAACCCAATCCCGGAATCCAGAGATCTAGTAGAAGACAATTTGATTTGGATCCTGAAAGAGTCTTTTTTCCTAGGGGTTGATGGAAGATGGGCCCCTAGATTATTTTTATATGGTGAGCATAAGGAACTTCTGTCGACACCGGGTAAAGGGGGTTAAACTTTGACTTTGGTTTCAATGGCAAATCCTTGAGGGTCTAAGTCTTAGGATCCCAACTGATCAGCCAACTGCAGGAATACCCATAGTAGAGGAAAACAGGGCTGCAAGCACAACCAATTGACTTCAGTAAGAGTTTTCCATAACCTTTGTTGGCTCAGCCATGTTAATTTACCTCGCATCTTATTGGTGGTTGCGTCACAAATCGGACCCCTGCTCATTTTAATGAAGAATATGTTATCAAATTCTGGATAACATTTGGGTAACTCCCCTGGCAATATGCTAAATTGTTGTAATATTTTCCTGATTTTTGCATAAATATTTTTAACATTTTAGTTTAAATATCTAAAAAATCCAGGCCATTTAAAAGACTTCTAATGCGTAGTCTGTCATGTCTTCTGGCCATCATTCAATACTCACATATGATATATTAAAAACTCCAGTTTTTTCTACTTCCAATAAAATCCCATTAAAATCTGCCGTATAGGAAAACCAGATTATGAATTCTACAAAGCGGAGATTTCTTTCTTCAATCCCTTTGACAACTGCCATATCTTTATTCATTTGCCCCTCACTGGGATAGGGATTTGGGTTTGAGGAAGTGTGACTAAACACACATTAAATTTACTTTTCATATAAAAAGGTTTTACATTTGATGGCGTTGTGACTGTACCGAGGCTAATCCTACTCATACAGAGGAGATTTCTGCCGCGGGTAATTCAGAATGGAACGCCACACAATGCTTCGTGCATTCCATCATAAAGCTCCTTGTAGTCGGTGGCACAATCACACTGATAAGGCTTTCACAAAACAGCAAGAATGGATCATCAAAGGGAAAAATATGCAGGGACGTATTCATGATGGCTTCAATTATTGTCACTCAAGATTTTGGTGCAAAATAATATCTTTTCTTTTGTGGCTCATGAAAACTCCATTATCTGTCAGCCACAACATATGATCCTTTAACGTACAGAAAACCTCTGCAGTTCTGCGATTTCTCATAATGTGATTGTAGACTCTATGAATGATAATGGAGGCAGCGTGATCCAGATTTTACTTAATAGATTGCTAGCTAAAATATATTTCCTTGCCTGAAGAATATCAAAAGAAATATTCAGATAATAGGCATTGTGGCTGGTATTTCTAGGTTCCTTGTGAGAGAGAGCATTGTCGTATTGAAAAGTTTGACTACTGAATGCCAATTTACATGGAGGAATTATTGGCCCAATTAACATCTATTTCAATATTTGACCCCAGAATTCAATAGATAAGTGTCTTTTTCCTATGTGCATTATGTGGAATAGCTTGGGTTATTATGAAATATTCTTGAATATTATTATTAAAGTTATTATTATGGAAATAATGTATTTTGATAATATATTAGACATAAATTCTCCCCTGGTGGTAACACAACCTTAGACTTAGCTGACAGCTATTTCTTCTAACAGGTCTTACAATATATATTGGCATATACAATACTGTATAATATACCGTAATTCTATAGTATATAATCAATAGGTAGCTCCACAGCCTGATACCTTTGGTCACTAATCATTGCTGCTCCACCTGCCCAATCACTCTTTTTCCCAACAAGAATGAGGACCTTCCATACAATCTAAATTTGTAGACAAACTTGCTGAAATCAGGGTTTGTGGTGGGGGAGCAGGAGATTCATCTAATGTGCCTGAGACAGGTCTGCTATGTCCACAAAGAAACATCCCCTGTACACATGTAGCCTTGGTGTGCCTGAAAAGAGTGCATGTGTTTTTGATGTAGAGTGGAATGAATGACACTGAGAGCACTCCATGGTCAGTTTTTTTTTTCTTAAAACATATTTAAAAAATCAACGCTAACTTCCTGTGTCCACTTCCCGCCAATGCATATTCCATTCTGTCGAGTCAACAGTCGAGTGTTGTGTGTGTTGAGGTCAACTCTGAAGCCAGAGAGTGTCTGCAGTAGTTGACCTACCTTTGAATGTTATGATGGAGGGGATTAGTAGGCAAAACTGTGTGGTTAGTATTGGAATGTATTATATTTTTTAAACAATGTATAACATTTGCAGTGTTCTTCCATAAGTTTTGATTTATTTGAAGTTTATTGCAAAAATGTAAAGGTCATTAGTAATAATTCATAGGATTTTTCATAGGGGTAAGCAATTAGGAAAAAACTTTAGTAATAGGTAATCAGTAGCCATATTTTTTCATGACTCCATGTGGTTTATAGAGGTCACCACTGATGCCACTTAGTGGCTGCACTAGTTGGTCTACCTCAGAGTGGAACAATAGAGGGCAGCAGTAGGTAAAACTGTGTGCTTAGCATTTGTTTCTTTTTACAATGTAGAAAATTTGAAGCATTCTATTATAAATTTTGATTCACATGAAGTTCATATATACAAAAATTAAGAGGTTATAAATTGTGATAATAATTCAATGACTTTTTCGTAGGGTCATATAATAATGTAAAAACTTCTGTCATGTGACCTTTTTCAACACTAGCCATTGCATGATGAAAGGTAATCAGGAGCCATGTTGTTTCATGAAGTTATGCGTTACAGTGAGTGGCTGCAGTAGTTGGTCTACCTTTGACTGGAATTATGAAGAACATTAGTATTCAGTACGGGAATTTAGGGGTCAGAAAGATTTTCTGTTTTTTTTTATTACTTATGTTTTATTTGTAGTTGAACATTACCTTAAGTCCACATTAAAGAAGTACATCAGGCTGTTTATAAGCGCTCGCCAACAGCGATAGTAGATGAAGGGTTAATGGGTCTCCGCCCATTATACCATCAGATTGGTACGTTTGATCGAACACCTACCTGAGGAGAGGAACTTCCAGCCTTTATAATCTCAGTGCTCCCAATACTCTGGTTCACTGCTGATATCAAAGCCAGAGCCCATGTGTGTAACACCATTAGTTGCACTTTGGCTGCATTGTGTGAAATTATTTTACCCCTGATGAGAAACATAAAGCTTTGTGTATCAGTTTGGATGTGTGAAGCCAGGAGCCTTAATGCTAGGTGGTGGTACTAGTCAGCAAGCAATGACTAAGTCAGGCAGCTGATAATAGTGTAAGGGCCAGCACAGTCCAGTCTATATTTGGGCTGAGCTGTCCACTGATCTCTGTCCTACCAGATGTCCCGAGTACTCACATTACACTTAGTTGTGGGCAGATGTTATTGTGTGTTTGTGTGTTTACATACAGCTTTTCTGGGCAATGTTTTCAGTATTGGGTTGAACTCTTTTTAATTAAGATAATAAACATTATATTTTGCTCTCACCTTATCTTTCAGTGAATTACACATTAAAGAAGATACATAATTTTCACTTATTTTATACATTTTGTTGTGTTGAATAAATAATATCCTAATACAAATATAATATAATATAAACTACAACCATGTTCTCTACAAACTATCAACATATTCTTATATATACTCTAATTAGAAACGAGCAGACACATAGGGGTATATTTGCCAGGGCCCCTGCACCACGTCAGTGGCTAAGAAGCCATGAAATAATCTCAAATTAACGCCAGGTGGGGGGCGGCCGGGAATGGCCCAGCAAGGGGTATCCCCACACTTGCGCACTCACTGCAGCTGGCAAATTTTCACATGTGGCAGGGCCTGGCGTAGAAATAAATGCTGCACAGGACCCCCCAGATACATCAAGATATCAAAACCTCTTGATGCATTGGGCTGCCAAAGAGCAGTGCCGAGGCTATCATATGCCTGCGCACGAGCTCTGGGGTATGATAAATAACCCCCATAGTTTCAGTTCAGGTTCCGTCCAGTGACCAGGATGTATTTCCAAATTTGCAGCCTAACAGCCAATCCAGCAAATTGACGCCTCTAGCTACTAGCCAAGGCAATGATTGGCCAGAGGGCAACCCATGATGGCAAATTGACACCCCTCAATCATGGCCAGGGCTAGTAGCAAGGCGTGTGGATTTGCCGGATTGGCTGTTCGGCTGCCAACCTGGCAAAAAGTCTAAACCGGAACCCAAATTCATCTCTAAATATAATATAAACAAAACCAAGTTCTCTGCAAACTCTTAACTCCTATAAAGTTATAATCTATAAGACCTAGGGAGCTGAAAATATTCCTCACTTTGGGTAACTATTTCTTTTTAATTAAAATTCTTTAAAAGAAGAGCTAGTTCATAAGTAACTTCTTCTCATCACATAAATAATATTTAATTATGTTCTTTATTAGCAGTAATATTGAAGACGACAATCTATTCTGTGGCTTTATCTGTGTCCTAAAACAATAATGCCCGTCCTCTGGAATAAGTTTTAAAGTATATTTCAAAAGCCTGTTTGTTTTACAAGTTATTGCTGCCATAAAAGCGTATACAAACCCAGTTAGCATATTTTATGTTAATCTCCACTACTTTCATTATTACAGTATTTTAAATTGTTACGAGTCTAAAGCTCAAGATTGTGAATTGCCTTCCATGTCTGATGAAAAAGCCTTATTTTTACTCTCTAGCAGATTTAATGCCTCATAAGAAGTGTTATCTTCCAGCTCCTAAGACAAGAAAGCGAAAAAGATTGGCCCATTGCATTTTATTCTGAAAATAAAATGTTGTGTTAAAAAGAAAAAAAAATGTACGGTAGTGGAAACACTGACTGTATAAAGCAGAGGGTAGTAAGTCCGACTTGTGAATCTCTTCTGAAAGGAGTCATTTTCGTTAAATTGTAAAGAGATCTAGTAAAAAGAACATACAAATATACAGAGTATATCTGAATGTCTGCTGGGCAATCGTTATTCTAGCCCGTTTTGTATTGTGTGCGTCCGCATTCCTGTATTATTAGCTTTCTATATCTTCTTTTCAAGGAAAGTGCTGTATATATCATTTTAATTTGTCAATAACATGCTGAGCTAAGCAGTCTTTTCAAAGGGTAAGAAATTCTCCATTCTTTTCTGCATTTCACATGTATCTGGAAACTGAGGACAGGGATTATGCTTGGTCAAAAGATTTAGATGCCATTTTACGGACAGGATTGTTGATTCACATAGCTATAAATGTAATTTGTACATTGTTGCTGAAATTATATAAAATATTCACAAAAGACTAAAATTAAGGATTACTTTTGCCATAAAAAGTTAATGGGGGAGGGGGCATGTCTGTCTATAATATTTTATGTATAATAAAAGAGTATCAAGGGCCGTATGGTTCCTTGGCTTTGCTTATTGTCCCAATCTTAACTTATACCATAATGACCTATAGTTACAAGGCTCCATAAAGGGAAAAGTTGAACTTCCTGCTTATATCATCGAACGTTACCCGATCACAACTAATATTTTTATTTTTAGTGCTGCCCATAATTAGGAGGTATATTGTTATTCATGATGCTTTAAATAGGCCAAATAAAATAACCTTATTGAGGTTGTGATACATTTTAATGGTTAACTGAAATAGAAGATGTTACAAGCAAGCTTTCCATACAGCTAAAGGCATATATATATAGTGTCATAGCACTATACGTAAAAAACCCTGATCCCAGATGACCCCTCTAAGCTTTCTCCCTACTCTAATATTCACTGCCAATATGGGTGCACTTAATAACAGGTTGATATATTGGTCAGTTTCTTAGAGTTGTAGGGTCCAAGGACTCGTTGAGTGTGGTGGGTGATAGGATCCACTTTGTGTTTGGCCCCACTAATCCAACTGCCTAAACACATGCACTGTGGGGCATATATATGTCAGGGCCTCTGCGCCATGTCAGTGCTTATAGCACTTGCGATTATTTTCCCCAATCCGCCACCTGGCGGGGCGCGGCCAAATGAGCGGAGGGCGCAGCCGGCTGAGAGTGGGCCGACATAGGGCGTTACTTTCCCCAAGCCGGGACACTCGCTGGTGCCGGCGACTTTTCACATGTGCTTTCACAGTTGCGTTTATTTCTATGCCAGGCCCTGCGCAGCAGCCTACCCAATAAATCAAGAGGCAGAAGCCTCTCGATGTATCCCACTGCAACAATGCAGCGCCGGGCATATCATACAGGAACGCTGGCGTATGATAAATATCCTCCTTTATGTCCACTGAAAACTAAGCTTATTAACATTTAGAAATAATTTAACAAAATGCTACACTATGATCACAAAACCCTTGAAAAACTACAATTCCCAACTCAGCCACTGGGTGGTCACATAGAGAAACATATAAGCTATCACTTTGTGATGCTTCTAAAATAATATTGCAAAAAAACGTATATCCCAGGTAAGTAGGAAAGTAAGAAAGTACTGAGCTGTATGCACAAATTCACCAAAGAATAGTATAGAAAGTCTATTACTGATGTGCTACAAAGTTGAAAACCAATATTCTTACAGTAAAGCAGCAATTTGTCTTGTAAGGAGTTTCGGATGGCTTTTGTTCGTTTTCTTGTATAGATAGTACAGCAATGCTCTGTTGCCTTCGTCATTAATTGACACAAATGCAGCAGTACATGGGAAAGCTAATGGGATTTTCACATACTTCATTGGACAAACAACACGTTATGTAAAAAGATAGAAGTCATTAGCTTGAAATGATAATGTTCTCGAAAAATGCTAAACCGTTTTATTTTCACGTTTAGGGAAACAAAGGATTGACATTTACCAAAAAAATAAAAATATAAATGGTAACAAACGAATAAATTAACTTACAAAACAGCCAAGTATTCATGTCATTATCTGGGAAGAGATTAATCCAATAGAAGGGATTGTGAGATATATTGTATGCAATGTAATGGATGGTGGAGATGTAGCGGCACCCGGTGACCTTTCTACTACAGCAATCTGTCATAACGTGATCTACAAGCTATCTCAACGCAAAAACAATGCCTTCCTATTGAGATCTAACATGTGGAAGGTTCAATATATTAGATGGGGAATTATAATTTAGCTCATGTGACAGGAAGGGGAGGTATCTCCATGTGCTGTTGCAGGTGTATCCTTTCCCAGAATTTTTGATGATCAGAGTAAAAAACTTTTTGAGCTGTAGATACAACTGTTCTAGCGTGAAACAAATTCAAGAGCTGGAATCTACATAGGAAATACTTACAACTCATTACAACCTTATCCTAGATCTAAAACTACAAAGCATTAATCCCCATAAATAGCAATGTTTGTGATCTGGATTATGACTTCCTTCATTATTTTAACTACCTTTTTCAAAACCTTGGAAAGGTCAATCGTGGGATAGGTCAGTGATGGCGAACCTTCAAGAGACCGGGTGCCCAAACTACAACCAACACCCACGTATGTACCATCAAGTGCCAACATGACAATTTATACAGTAACTTATTGCTCTCTGTTCGTCCACAACATTCAATCGTTTGGCCCCCTCAGGACACTAATACAGCTGAAAGCAGGAGGGCAAATTCAGCCATCATTGTAGCTTCTCTACAGGTTCTCTTTGTACAGGAAGAATCATGGGGCCAGCAAGGGGACCTCCAAAGATAATCCGACACTGCTCACACCTTCTCACTCTTCCTGCAGTTCCAATCAGTCAAGGATGTGTCACCTTAAAAGAGCATTGGGAGCAGCATCTCAAGTTGTCTGGGACTGCAGGAAGATTCATGTCCTTTCTGGTGAACTTTGCCATGGTGAGACAGCTTGAGTGCCCACAGAAAGAGCTCAGAGTGCCACCTCTGGCACCCGTGCCATAGGTTCGCCATCACTGGGATAGGTCATCAATATAAGATGAATGATGGTCTGTCAACCCCAATTGATCACCTGATAGAAGGTCCACAGAACCTGTGGATGTGTTGCTCCATCTTTACTATGCACCATATACACTGTTCTGCTGTACATATATAGTAGCATAGAAACTATGGAGGAGATGGAAGTCCCGCACTTCTGCTGTCACCAGATAAATCGAGAGGTTTAGGTCTCCTGATGTATCCGGTGGGTGGCTGATAGAAGCAGGTTTAGTTTTGGGCAATATGTATTTGAACATTCAAGGTGAATACGGGCATGGTCTATGTAGTGCGCAGGCGTGGGGCAGGACTACTGGCTACGCCCCCTTTAAGCTCCATTCGTGCCCACTTGAAGTGAAAATGTTGTGAAGGGTAAAATAATTGTGATTATTGGCGTTTCACAAGTAATTGCATTTATTTTTTATAAAAATGGCGTAGAAGCCCTGATAAATGTCCCCCTATATTGTGCTGTACACATTTTGGATCCTTTCAAATCTGAATAATTCTAGTTTTACTATAATCTATAAATAGATCAGCAAATTCTGGTTTTGTATCTTCTGAACCATTTTTAATAATAAAAGAAAAATCTTTAGCATTGATTTATGGAGTGGATCTTATCTTGGTTTCCTCATTAAATCGGCTGATTATGAATATTCATTAGGGGACTGTAATGCTGGGGTTTTAATAGGATATTTTGTTTAATTCAATACTTCTAATCCATCCACGATATCATTGATTCTAACAAAAATGTCCATATATTTTTAATCCTTATTCAAAATTGTGCAGTTAAAGTGAACCATGGCATTTACTGTATACCATGTATGTATTTACTGTATACCATTTCACTAGCTTTACCCCTTTTATCTAACAGGGTTGGGTAGAGTATTCCTTTCTTTATGGTAAATGTCACCCAGTAGCTATAAAAATTTACCTCTATTCATATACAAATGAGCTGAGAATAGTCAGTTTTTGCATCAGATGAGTCAGCTTTAGAGGCTCAAGTGTGAGCATCGCTTCAGACACCTCTATCTTGGGTCCTATAGGATCTAAAACCATGTATTTGGGATATAAAAGGTGTGTGGTTCTGTGAGCTATATAATTGTAGGTATGGACAATAAAGAAAGGCAGGAATTGGATTTTTATCTGCGTCTCATATTCCAAACTATGATCGAAAGGAACACTTCAGTCACAGCTGACATTGAATAATTCCACTTGCAGACCCTGAAGAGAGGAGCATCACTTTAGGTTCTAGAAAGGTTCTATAAATACAATTAAAATGGCTCATGCTCCACTCTTCAAACCCACCATCATGCAATTTTATTGGGTTGGCTTCGACTGGAGTGTTCCTTTAAACTGTCGGTATCTCAGCTTCATGGAGACACCAGCGTGATGAAATTTGAAAGATGAATTGAATATGATGCCAAGACATGATTCTCAGTGCTTTAGAACCCAATATATGGACATCTGAAGTGATGCTCCCCTCTAGCCTTTAAAATGACTCATCTTAAGCAAAAAGTGGCTTTTTTCATCTGATTTGCAGGACTTTGAAGGAGATTTTTTGTAATAAATGGCAAAAATTTCAATAAAATGAGGGAATTCTAAGACATGTTTCACATCCTACCTGAGGATGCTGGTAGTTGTAGTAGTGGTGTAAATGTGGGTGTCTTTTAAGCAAATATGTGAATTTTATCAATTTAGGAGATATCCACCTCTGTTTCAGAAAAAAGAGCTTTGAATGATACAAAGTTATAATAAGATAATATATTAGCATATTATTTTGCACCTAGAATTCACATGATAAAGACTTGCAGCATACCATAGAACAGGGGTCCCCAAACTTTTTACATAGGGGGCCGTTCACTGTCCCCCTCAGACCGTTGGAGGGCCAGACTAAAGTTTAAAAATAAATATCAGTACATGTGACCGCATTCCATAATACACTGGCACCCCCCTCAATTAATTATTTAATATACTGCACCCCCTTGTGAACTATTTCAAATATTGGACCAATTAATGAATTAATTGGGACAATGAATTATTAAATATACTGGGACCCCTCTCCAGTAATTATTGAATATGCCTCCCCCCAATTAATTACTACACTTCCCCTCATAATTAATTATTTCCTATACCCCCACCATTAATAATTTCCTATGCTGCCCCCACTATTATTTCCTATGCTGCCCCCCCCACAATTAATTATTTCCTATGCTGACCATATAATTAAGTATTTCATATGCTGCCCCCCCATCATTAATTATTTCCTATATAGCCCCTCATAATTAATTATTTCCTATACTGCCCCTCACCATTATTTCCTATACTGCCCCTCATAACTAACTATTGGCCCCCGGCCACCACAATCTTTTTACTGCCCTTTTTAATAAAAAATAAAAATCCTGTACTCACCTAAGTCTCCCGCAGCGCGTCTTCTATCTTCTTGCCGCGTCCGGGCAGGAAAGGGTCTGCTTCACGTGGCCGCGCATCCAAGTTCAGAGAGCGATGTGCGCCGGGGTTGTATTCCGACCACATCGCTCCGGAAATACATCGCAATACAGTGACGGGCAGGAGCTTCTTATCCGGACGGAGGCCCCTGCCTGACTGTCAAGGCTGCGGGGGCCCAGCGCTGGCGCGGCAAGCGTCGGGGGCCAGGTCGAAACGGTCCGCATGTGGCCCGCGGGCCGTAGTTTGGGGACCCCTGCCATAGAAGAATATATCTACAGCTACAAATGCAACAAAGTGTAATTTGCTAAAATGTTATATTACCCAACAAGGATTGTGTAAGCCCTGTGTGAACTGAAAGGGAACAATAAACTTACATTGTATCACTCGTATATTGTATTGTAAATTGTCAAGGTGCAACTATTGGTTTGATTTTTACACTGTAAAGTTAATCTTTGCTTTACGTCCATACAAGCATTGTTGGATATAATTCTCTGTCTGTAAGGCTTATGTGACTGATAATAAAACATCAGATGGGTTACTCGCTCTATGCTATTGATATAGATATGATCTCCTTGTTAGTATGTAGAGTCTATGAAGTCAAAGTTACTTATCCAGCTTGTTAGAGAAGCCGATACTATCTGCGGAGGAGAGATAATTACTTTGAGATTAGACTCTCTGCTTTATCTTTCCGCACAGATTGTAATCATCCATTTGTTAGATTACCGCTATCACTACTGTATATGTATTTATCACACCCTACATGTTTCAGTATTCAGAGAATGGCTGCATATGGCAGTATCGAAGAAATTTGGCTTGAAGTTCTTATTTTCTATGTTTTTTTTATTTCTCAGTGAGAAAGGTCAGAAACCTCAATATAGATGCAAGACGGTAGAGTCTGCCATTTATCTCTCCAGGCTCTGCATAGTTATATAAATCTCCGAAAAACCTTCATGTGACTTGTGTATCAGATATAACATGTCATACCGTAAAATATAACTCCAGTGATGCTTCTGTGTCTCTGTAGGTGTCACATTTGGGGAGATATAATAAGCCTCCTTTGATGGATAACAAGCCAAGAAGGCATGTAAATAGCCCTATCTCCACCTTTTTTTAGGCTTTTTTAGGGAGGAGAGCAAGATATGATGGGTTGGGGTTTGGGCAGGAGTCACTGTATTTATCATAGTCTCTGCTAGAAAACTATAGCCAGAAACTGTTAGGGGTAGGGTGAATTAAGATTGGCATTCCAAATGTCAGTCTTAATAAATTCACCCACTATGTCCCCTTGTCTGTCTATACTTCCAATTAAAAGGGAGTGGGGCTTATTTACTAAGGGTCACGGATCACACTTTCGTCGGAAGGTTCACGGTTTCCAGGATTTGCACAGCTTTAACATGTATTTAAAAGTGGTCTTTGCTAGGATTTTTGCGCTGGCTTTCATGACAGAAATCGGAGGCCGGGCTGTCGGACGATCTGACTGATTCGGACTTAACGCGGGATTTAATTTTACAATTGTGTGGCAAGACAATGCACTTAGATACATCAGGAAGAAGATGGAGAACTCTGTCGGACCTGAGCAGGGAAGCGACACATGCACGAATATCGGGCGCACGTTCTTAGTGAATCCATGTACAATGCATTAGCATTGGACAATGCACTTTCGTGAACTCTGCGGGATCGGTTAAGTAAATGTGCCCCAGTGTCTTTAAAATAAGGTGCATTTAAAGGGGGGTGTCTTTATAGAGGAACTAGGGTAACTTAGTTCCCATTCAAATGCTGAACATTTAAGGATAGGCTATTCAGTGAACTTCTTGGAAAAAAAATGTAAAGCCCTTGTAAATTGATGTTGAGACTGGATGGATAGGTTGTGATGTAAGGGTATCCCAAGTGCACACTATGTATGCTCATTTGATCCAAATGGGACATAATAAATAATAATCATAAATAAATATCTGTAAACCAAACAATCTCCCGGCTATTGAAGATATATGATCATCTTAAAGGGGTTTCCCATTAAGTACAATTATTTCCAAGCCACAAGAAGTTGTGCTTGTAGATACCATGGAGAAATGGTATATGTACTCAGCCGGTGCTTCATTTACTTCCAGTAGACCCATCTTTCAAAGTCCCCTAGAAGTGAACAAATGCCTGGACTAGCATGTCCACTCATATGAAGCACTTGCATACCACTCTTCTTTTGATCAATGAGATTCCAAGTATGGATATTTTGTGGAAACCCCCTTTAAATCTCCTAACTTACCTCAATTGTGGTCATAGAAGAAAATTTTAATAGAGCAAGGTTGGTTCCACACATGATCCCACAAGCATATTGGATTTATAACAGTCGTGTTAAATTAAAAATCCATGGTTATGGATGTATCTGTATTATTTAAAGAATTATATATCTGAATACTTCTAGATTAGTTTTATATTATCGTGCTAGTAGATTTAGTGTTTCATAAAAAATAAGCCCGAACTAGTAACATTTTTTTTCATGCTTTCCTCAAGGGATTTCTATCTCTTTTTGTTCGACTTCTACTAGCCCTTCACCCTTTCATGTCAAATATTCCCAGTATCTTGCAGATAGGTTCATTTTCTGATAAGAGGCATGGTAAAATGTACGCTATGCTTCGTGCCATGTTACTTTGAAGATCGAAGCCCATGAATTATTCAGTTCCTGCATGTGATGTCACTGTTATCACAAGATACAAACATTGAGGAGAACATGTTTATTCAGTGTCAAGATTTTTATGAAATGGAAGTCAGAAGTCTTCCAAGCACAGAATTTTCACATGGGAGTCAAGACAATGTTCTTGCAATATTTATTGAAGACGATTGGGAGATATATCCCTGTCCTGAAGGTATAAATACACTAGAGACATGTTGAGACATGTCAACCACATCTGTCTTCACAAGACATTATGAATGAATATACACCAATATTTTTTGTGTATTATGACACTTCTAAAACATTACCACTGTTAGATACATGATCAGGTGAAGAGTAAAATGTTTTCTGCATAAATCTGTTGTCCAAGAGTCCAACCCATTTCTGTTCTTCTTGGAACAGGCTCCACTGGATTCTTGGTTTCCACTTTACTAACTGCACCTAGCATTGCAATTCACTGGAGAAAGTGGGACAGATTTATTTCCCAGTCCCTGCAAGATCCCCGAGGTGCGTTCCCTGATGAGAATGCACAACTGCCGCGATTTACTAAAATCATGCGCCCGATATCCTGCATGTGTCGCTTCCCCGATCAGGTCCGCTGGAGTTCAGCTTCTTCTTCCTGGTGCATGTAAGTGCTTGGCTTGCGACACAATTTAAATATTAAATCCTGCAGTTTGTCCGAATCAGACAACGTCACGTCCGACGGAGCGCCCCCCCCCCCCGATTTGTGTCGATTGTGACACAATCTGATAGCGTGCGACACAATCGCCAACTAAATCCCTGTCCCAGCAGTGTGATCCCCAAAAACTCGGAAAACCCAACGGAACTATGGCCGTGGGACTCTTGGTATATAAGCCTCAATGTGCTAAACATACTGCAATATTGTACACCTGAATCAGTACAGTTTTCAAGTTTTACACTTTGGTGAATTGTCTCCAATGAGATTCAGTGCTAGGTGCAGAAAGGAGGGGGTTATTTATCAATAGACCAGTTCCTTGGGACAATTGTATGTCTAGTTTTGGAGCTCTGCTGCCCATCAGATTCATTGAAGTAGCTTTGGCACTTTAATAAATGTTCAGTAGTTTAGTCCAGATTAATGAAGAGGTATATACCGTATATACTCGAGTATAAGCCGACCCAAGTATAAGCCGAGGCCCCTAATTTCACCACAAAAACCTTGTAAAACCTATATATTTTTTACTCGAGTATAAGCCGAGTTTGGGTTTTCAGCACATTTTTTGTGCTGAAAAACTAGGCTTATACTCGAGTATATAAGGTATATAGTCATTTGAGACTTTTTACAGGGAAAAGTCTCAAAAATCCTCAATGTGACTACTTTGAAACTTTTTTTTTTTTTTTTTTAAATCATAACTTTTTATTTGTTTTTATGGATATAAGTAAAGCATTTACAGTTTTACATCAAATATAACATGTGATATAGTAGGTTTTTCCTACTTATTACACAAAACATATGTCCGGTCGCAGCCGGGCTATAACAATATTATTAGCATTGGCATTTGTATCATGTTCACTAAAATAACATTCAACATCTAGTATTAAGGAACTTTTCCACTGTCACACATGGTTGACATACAATATTAGATTCTATTTGTCTGAAGTGAGGGAGGGCTTTAGAATAATTTAGAAGGAGCTTTGTGCAAAAGAGAAGTGAAGAAAGAAAAAGAAGGAGAGCACCTGAGAGATACCAATCCTTAAGATCGGTAATATTGGCTATTCATCCAAATAGACCACTGTTTTTTAAAGGATGAGTATGTGTGGTTTTGGTATGCAAGTGTCTTTTCAAAGGCGCATGTGGAGTTGATTACCTCAAAAACTTCCTCAGAGGGTGGGCATGTTTGGGACTTCCAGTGTCTGGTAATTACCAGCTTCGTCGCCATCAGCAGGTGAGCAACTACCCATCTATGTGTTACGGGGAATTTCCTCAGGCCAACAAAAAGTAAGGCTAATTTCGGTGGTATTATGTGTACACTCCCTGTGATATTGTTGATTGTTTGTATGGTTGCTTTCCATAGTGGAGAAACTCGGTTACATGACCATAAGGTATGGAGTAATGACCCTTTGGATCCGCAGCCCCTCCAACACTCCTGCGAGGTGGAGGGGAAGATCAAGTGTAGACGCGTGGGGGTGTAATACCATCTCAGTGTTGTCTTAATTGCTGCCTCTTGGTGGTTAGCGCATCTGAATATTCGGTAGATATCCGTAAATGCTTGACGCCATTCCATGGGTGATATTGGTGTGTCAAGGTCCAGGCTCCACCTTTTTAAAGGGGTAGTCAGTAGCAGGTTGTCTTTGTCGTTTATAAGATTGTAAATGGAGCCAATAATTTTGGGCTTAGTGTTTGCTTTGTTTAGTATATTAAGTAGTTCGCTGTTGATTGTTGGGGAGTTCCCTGGTAGAGAGTGTAAAAAATGCTTAATTTTATGGATTGTAAGGAAGTCTGATGTTGGGACATTGAATTTGTTTGTCAAGTATTCTATGGAGATCTTGCCCTCCGAATCCAATATGTCGAGTACCGTATGTATACCTTTTCTTTTCCACTCCCTAAGATCCAACCCAGGTATGTGTAACTCAAGAAATTCAATAGGGATTTGGTGTTTTGAGATCGTGTAGTCTTTTTTTGTTTTAGAGTTGATTTTCTGCCATTCGACATCCGATGTGTGTACAGAATATAAAAAGGAGGGCGGTGGGGGGGAACCCCATAAGGCTGATAACATGCGCAAACGGAGAGAGCTTGTGTTTGTGATGTCCGCTTCTAGCTTAACCCATGCTTTCCCTATTGATGGATTCCACCAGTGAGACAGTTGGTCTACAATACACGCTGTGTGGTATTCCTCCAAAGATGGCAACCCCAAACCCCCTGCCTTTCTGTGTCTGTTCAATATTGTCATAGAAGTTCTAGGCTTCCTTGTCTGCCATATAAACTTGGTAAGCTGTCTTTTAGTTTGTACGAAAAAGGATTTAGGGAGATGTATAGGAAGAGTTCTAAGGAGGTACAAGTATTTTGGTAGCACCATCATCTTATAAACAGCCACTCTTCCAAACCACGACAGTATATACTTTGAGTAATCTGTCAGCTCCTCAGTAATCTTTGTCACTAATGGGGGGAAATTGAATTTGTATATAGAGGCTGTTGGTAGGGATAGTTGAATTCCTAAGTAGGAGATGTGGTCTTCCTGCCAATCTAGGTTGTAAGTATTTTTCAGTATTGCAAGTTGGTCCGCTGGGATTGCATTGGGGAGAATTTGCGATTTTGAACTATTGACTTTGTAGTATGCCACTCTACCATAGTCCTCTAGGAGTTTGAAGACTCTTGCTAAAGAAGGTAAGGGTTTGGTGTTGATGATTATTATGTCGTCCGCAAATAGTGCGATTTTGTGAGAAACTTCTTTTATTTCAACACCTTTTATCAAGGGATCGGCTCTAATTGCTTCCGCCAGGGGTTCAATAGAAAGATTGAAAAATATTGGGGACAAGGGACATCCCTGGCGGGTACCATTGGTAAGGGGAAATGTCTGTGATAGAGCCCCATTAATGTACACTGAAGCATTAGGACTCGAGTATAGTGCTTGAATTGCAGAATATATATATCCCGAGAAGCCATACCTGCGTAGCGCTGAGAAGGCGAACGACCAATTAACTCGATCGAACGCCTTCTCAGCGTCCACTGTCAAAAAGGTGGCAGGGATTTTATGATGTTCGCAATACTGCATCAAAGCTACCAGCCTCCTGGTGTTGTCTGGGGCTTGCCTGTTTTTTGTAAATCCCACCTGGTCGTCTTTTATGAGATAGGGTACGACTGTCATAATTCTTGTGGCTAATATTTTTGCGTATAGCTTGACATCGCTGTTTAATAGCGAGATTGGGTGAAAATTAGCGGGTTCTGTTGGGGGTTTCCCTGCTTTCGGTATTGTCACAATCGTTGCTGCCAAGAGGTCAGTGGGAAGGGAGCCTTCTTCTGCTGCTCTATTAAAAACTTTCGTTAGGTAAGGGGCTAGCATGTGTGCAAATCTTAGATAATACTCGTTTGAGTATCCATCTGGACCAGGGGATTTATGTTTTGGAAGGGTTTTTATTGTTTTGAGGATTTCCTCTACTGTAATTGGTTCGTTAAGAGTCTGGAGTTGAGTTGGGGAGAGAGAAGGTAGGTCTAATTTCTCTAGAAAGGTTTCGATATCTCCTTGCGAAGGCTGTGGGGTTCTGGGGTCTTCTCTTAAATTGTATAAAGCTTTGTAGTAGTCTTTAAAAGCATTTGCTATGTCCCTTGGGGCAAGTAGTTTTTCTTTAGTAAGTGGGTGGATAATGTATGGGATTCTTTTCTTTTGTGCTATGTTTTTTATTTTGGAAGCTAGGAGGCGCCCTGCTTTGTTATCTTGTGAGTAGAAACTCAGCTTAAGTTTATGGAGTTTGTGGTCATGTTTTTCCAGTAGGATGTTGCGGAGACAGAGTCTCTCTTCTCTGAGGGAGGACACCAATGCAGGGGATGAATTGGCTTTATTTAAGGTGTCTAGTTGGTGAATTTTATGTAAAATGTCATTTATTTGTTTTTCCCTATCTCTTTTAACTTTGCCCCCGAGTCTGGATATCTTGTCTCTTACATATACTTTATGAGCAGCCCACAAGGTTGTGTCATCTATTTCCTTTGTCTCATTCAGAGCAAAGTAGTCTGAGATGTAGGATTCAATCTCCTTAGAATGAAGATCATGTGCCACTAAAAATGAATTAAGTCTCCATAAGTAGTCATTGTGTTTAGGATGTTGGTCTGTTAAAGTAAGTGTTATGGGAGCATGGTCTGACCACCCCATAGTTCCAATACTATCATGTTCTATTCTGTCTAGTAGAGATTTTTCCACTAGGAAGAGGTCTATCCTCGAGTACACTTGATGTCTGGGGGAATAGTAGGAATAATCCCTTTCGTCAGCATGACGTGTTCTCCATACGTCGAATAGAGAGTGGGACCAAATAGCCGGACCTAAGTGTGGTGGGGAAAGACGTGCTGTAGATGTAGTGTCAATGCTGGGGTCTGGAGTGATGTTACAGTCTCCACATATTAATAGTGAGCCTCTTTTAACCTTCGTTGCAATTCTCACAATCTTGTGGAAAAAGTGGATCTGTCTCTTGTTAGGCGCGTAAACATTAACAATAATTCTATGTTGTTGACTGTACAGACTACTATGATGTATCGACTTTGAGGGTCCACTATCTGCTTGTGGATCGTAAGAGCTAAAGATGAATGAAACGCCACTAGTACACCCCTTTTTTTTTGAGAAAAGGACGATGTTATTATGTTTGGGAAATCCTTGTGTTTTAGAGGTGGTGGGGCGCTGCTGGATACATGCGTCTCCTGGGCACATAGGATTGTGCATTTCTGGTTTTTGGCCTCTTGCCATAATAGCGATCTTTTAAAGGGGCTGTTGAGGCCTCTCACGTTGAGTGAGAGTATTTTTGGGCCCATAATTCTACTCGTAGTTGGTCTAGTGAGGTAGGAAGTGTAGATATTATTCCCTGGTCAAAGGCGGTACCCTCTCCCCTCCTTTCCCCTCACTCAAAATATAAAGACAGTGATAGTTCTCTGCAAATAACAAACAATACAAAAATAACAGTGAATTCTTAGGTACAATTAACGTACTCCAAAAGTAATAGGGGTAGTGCGGCTATAACAATAAACTCTCTCGCACATACCTGCACAATGTACATAAAGAATATGAAGCGGGTCTGTTGTCATTTCAGCGGCGAGCACCGTTCAGGGATATAGTCCTGATCATGGTCATGGTGCGCCGAAGCTGCTTCAGATATAAAGATTAAAAAGTGTTTAGACCACGATACAGCGGTTTATGACACTAACGAAAATAAGCTCCGGTATTTGCAGCTTACACCTACCATTTCATGTGGTAGGTTTCCTTTAAGGATAGGACATTCAATGAACCTCTTGGAAAACCAATTTTAAGCCCTTGTAAATTGATGTTGAGACTGGATGGTTAGGTTATATATATAAGGGTATCCCAAGTGCACACTATGTGTGCTCATTTGATCCAAACGTGACAGTCATAAATTATATCTGTAAACCAAACCATCTCCCAGCTATTGAAGATCATCTTAAAGGAGTTTCCCACTAAGTACAATTATTTCCAGATTGTGTTTGTGATTACTTGGAATCTGATCTCTTGGACCCCCACAACTTTGAGAACAAACACCTAAAAGTGCTCACCATTGCTCCACCCTGTAAAAATGGAGAAATGGTATATGTACTCAGCCGGTGCTTCATTTACTTCCAGTAGACCCATCTTTCAAAGTCCCCTAGAAGTGAACAAATGCCTGGACTAGCATGTCCACTCATATGAAGCACTTGCGTACCACTCTTCTTTTGATCAATGAGATTCCAAGTATGGATATTTTGTGAGGGAAATGAGGAAAAGGAAAAAGGGGGGAGGAAGGGAGCGGGGATCCTGAGAGAGCCCGATCATTTCAAATATCCAAGACTAAGAATGTGTGTACAACAGACGATAGCCCTAGAGACGGGTGAAACAGGTCCACTCAATGGAAGCACTATGCATACCACGCTTCTTGTGATCATGAGATTCCCAAGAGAATTTTGTGGAAACCCCTTTAAATCTCCTAACTTACCTCCATTGTGGTCTAGAAGTAAATTTAATAGAGCAAGGGTGGGTCCACACATGACCCACAACAATTGGATTATAACAGTCGTGTTAAATAAAAATCCTGGTTATGGATGTATCTGTATTATTTTAAAGAATTATATAATCTAAATACTTCAAGATTAGTTTATATATAGCCTCTAGTAGATTTAGTGTTGTCATAAAAAATAAGCCCGGACTAGTAACGTTTTTTGTCATGCTTTCCTCAATGGATTCTTCTATCTCTTTTTGTTTACAGACTTCTACTTAGCCCTTCCACCCTTTCATGGGGGTCCAATATTCACACAGTATCTTGCAGATAGGTTCATTTTCTGGGGATAATAGTCAAGGGTAAAATGTACGCTGATTCTTCGTCGCCAGTGTTCTATGTTTATGAGATCGAAGCCCATATTTTCCAGTTCCTGTCATGTGTTGTCACTGTTACACAATATCAACTTTGTAGGAACATTGTTTATTCAGTGTCAAGATTTTTTTATGAAATGGAAGTCAGAAGTCTTCCAACGCCCACCAGAATTTCACAACTGAGCGAAGACATGTCATCTTGGGCCGATATTTATTGGAAGACAGATGTGGGGGGAGATAATCCGCCTGTCGCCTAAGGTATTAAATACACTAATGATCATTTCGAGAGATACAATGTTCAACCACATCTGTCTTCAACAAGACATTTATGAAATGAATATACCCACTATTTTTTTTTCTTTTACCTTCATCCTAAAACATTACTCACTGGGCTAGATACATGAATCATGGTGAAAGATAAATGTTTCTCTGCATTAAATCTGTTTGTCCAAGAGTCCAACCCATTTCTGTCGTTCTGGAACAGGCTCCCCTGGATTCTTGGTTTTCCATCTTTAACTTTTGCGAACCTAGCCGTTGCTATAAATGTGCACTAACCCATAGTGCTATTGTACACTGAATCAGTACGTTTTCATCACGTTTTGGCACTTTGGTGAATTGTCTGCCAATGAGAATCAGTGCTATGGTTGGCAGAAGGAGGCGGGTTTATTTATCATAACCAGTCTTCCTTGGGCCAATTGTATTTCATAGATTTTTGGAGCTACTGCTGCCTCTTCAGTATTTCATTGTTAAGTCAGCTTTTGGCACTTTAATAATGTTCCATAGTTTTAGTCCAGATTAATGAAGAAGGTATATACCGTTAGTATTACTCGATATAACCGACCACAATTATATTTACCAGCCCTAAGTTTTACACTCACCAAAACCTTGTAGACCTTATCTATTGTGTACTCGATTATAAGCGCGAGTTTGGGTTTTCAGCACTTTTTTTGCTGAAAAACAGGCTTATACTCGAGTATATAAGGTATATAGTCATTTGAGACTTTTTACAGGGACAAAGTTCAAAACCTCATGTGACTACTGCTTGAAACTTTTTTTTTTTTTTTGTTTAATTCATACACTTTTTTTTTGTTTTTTATGATAGTAAGTAACAGCCATTACAGTTTACATCAAATATAACTGTTCTTATGTGATGGTTTTTTCCTACTTATTACACAAAACGATATGTCCGTCGCAGCGGCTATAACAATAGTTATTGCTTGGCATTTGGTATCATGTTTCACTAAAATAACATTCCACCTTATTTTAAGGACTTGTTCACTGTCATACATGGTTGACATACAAATAGATTCTCATTTGTCTGAAGAGGGAGGCTTTATAAATAGTTAGAAGAGCTTGTGCAAAAGAGAATGAGATGGACCAAGAAGGAAGAGCACCTGAGAGATACCATCCTTAAATTCGGTAATATGGGTATTCAGTCAATAGACCACTGTTTTTTAAAGGATGATATGTGTGTGGTTTTTGGTATGCAAGTATCTTTTCAAAGGCGCATGTCGAGTTAGAATGACCCTCAAAACATTCCTAAGGGTGGCATGTTTGGATTCTTACATCCACGTGTCTGGTAACTTACCAGCCTTTCGTCGCCACTCAGCAGTGAGTGCCCACATACCCCACTTATGTGTTACGGTGGGAATTTCCTTTTCCCAGGCCAATCAAAAGTCGAGCTACATTTTCCGGTGGTTACTTGTGTACACTCCCTGTGATATGTTTGATTGTTTTGTATGGTTGCTCCATATGTAGAACTCGGTTACAGGCCATAATCATGGAGTAATGACCCTTTGGATCCCAAGCCCCTCCAACTCCTCGAGGTGGAGGGGAAGATCACGTAGACTCGTGGGGTGTATACCAATCTCAGTTTTGTCTTAATTTTTTTTGCTGCCTCTTGTCGTGTTTAGCCTTGCATCGGATATTCGGATATGATATCGTAAATGCATTGACGGCCTTCCATGGGTGATATTGGTGTGTCATGTCCAGCTCCACCTTTTTAAAGGGAGTCCCATAGCAGTTTGTCTTTGTTCGTTTATAAGATTTAAATGGAGCGCAGTAATTGTTTGGGTGCTTAGATGTGTTTGCTTTGTTATATAGTAATGTAGTCTTCGCTGTTGATTGTTGGGGGAGTTTCCCTGGTAATGAGTGTACAAAAAAATGCTTAATTGTATGATTGTAGGAAGATCTTGATGTTGGACAGTGAATTGTTTGTCAGATATTCTATGGACATCTTGCCCTCCGAATCCAATTGATCGAGTACCGCGTAATGTATACCGTTTTCTTTTCCACTCCTAGATCCACCCACGGTATGTATGTAACTCAGAATTCATAGGATTTGGGTTTTTGAGATCGTGTAGTCTTTTTTTGTTTTAGAGTTGATTTTCTGCCATTCGCATCCAAGATGTGGTGTACAAGATTATAAAGTAGGGCGTGGGGGGGAACCCCATAATGCTGGATACATGCGCTAAACGGAGATGCTTGTGTTGTGATGTCGCTTATCTAGCTTAACCCATGCTTTTCCCCTATGTATTTGATTTCCACAGTGAGAACATGAGTTGGTCCTACATGAGTACACTGCTGTGTGGTGGTCTCCAAGTGACAAGTCCTCCTCAACAGATGTCTAGACCCCAAACCCCCCTGCCTTTTCTGTGTCTTTCAATATTTCCCATAGAGTTCTAGGCTTCCTTTCTCCATATCACTTGTGTGCTGTCTTTTAGTTTGTACGAAAAAGCGATTTAGGGAGATGTATTATGGAAGAGTTCTAAGGAGGTACAAGTATTTGGTAGCACCATCATCTTAAATCATTCCACTCTTCCAAACCACGACAGTATACTTGGAATCTGCCGTCCTCAGTAATCTTTGTGCACTAATGGGGGGGAAATTGATTTGTATCTAAGCTGTTGGTTTAGGGATTTGGAATTTCCTTAGTCTAGGTAATGTGGGTCTTGCACTGCCAATCTAGGTTGTACAGTGTTTCTCTAGTATTGCAAGTGGTCGCTGGATTGCTTGTGTGGAGAATTTGCGATTTTGAATCTATTGAACTATTTGTATATTGCCACCTACGATAGTCCGCTAGTGAGTTTGAAAGACTCTTGCTAAGAAGTTAAGGGTTTGGTGTTTGATGATTATTATTTCTTCCGCAAATAGTGCGATTTTGAGAACTTCTTTTATTTCAACACCTTTTATCAAGGGCTCGCTCTAATGCTTCGCCAGGGGTTCAATAGACAGAATTGAAAAATATTGGTGGACGGGACACTCCCTGGCGGGTTACTATTGTAGGGGAAATTCTGTTGATAGACCCCATAATGTACACTGAAGTCATTAAGGAACTCGATATAGTGCTTTGAATTGCAGAATATATGTAGTTCCCTGGATAGCCATACCTGCGTAGCGCCCGAGAAGGCGATACGACCAATTAACTCGATCGATCACGCCATTCTCCAGCGTCCACTGTCAAAAGGTGTGCAGGGCATTTTGATGATGTTCGCAATACGGCATCAAAGCTACCACCTCCTTGGTGTTGTCCTGTGGGCTTGCCTGTATTTTTTGTAAATCCCACCTGGGCGTCTTTTATTGATAAGTGATAACTGTCATAATCTCGTGTGGCTAGTTATTGTTTCGCGTATTGAGCTAGTTCACCGCTTGTTTAATAGCGAGATTGGGTGAAAATTAAGCGGGTTCTGTTGGGTGGTTTTCCCTTCCTGTTGCGTTATTGCATCACAATCGTTTGCTGCAAGAGTCTTCAGTTGGGAAGTGGAGCCTTCTTCTCTGCTCTAGCTAAAACCTTTCGGTTAGGTATATGGGCTAGCATTTTGTTGCAAATCTTAGTTATACCGTTTGAGTATCCATCTGGACCAGGGGATGTTTATGTTTTTGCAGACGGGTTTTATTGTCGTTTGAGGATTTCCTCTACTGTAATTGGTGTCGTTAATAGTCTGGAGTTGAGTTTGGGGAAGGAGAGTAGGCTCGGTCTAAATCTTCTCTAGAAAGGTTATGCGATATCTCCTCTTGCGAAGGCTGTGGGGTTCTGGGGTCTCCATTATGTAACTTGTAATAAAGCTTTGTAGTAGTCTTTAAAAAGCATTTGCATGTCCCTGTGGGCAAGTAGTTTTTTCTTTAGTACAGTGGGTGGATAATGTCATGTGGATTCTTCTTTGTTTGTGCTTCGTGTTTTTTATTTTGGAAAGCCTAGGAGCGCCCTGCTTTGTGTTATCTTTGAGTAGAAGAACTCATCTTAAGTTTATGGAGTTTGTGGTCATCGTTTTTCTTCAGTAGGATGTTGCGGAGTACAAGGCCTCCTCTTCTCTGAGGAGAGTACCCACAATGGCAGGGGATGAATTGGCTTTATGTAAGGTGTCTAGTTGGTGAATTTTAATTAAAATGTCCATTTATTTTTGTTTTTCCCTATCTCTTTTACTTGTGCTACCCCCGGAGTCTTGAGTATCTTGTCTCTCACTACTACTTTATGAGCAGCCCAAAGTTGTGTCATCGATTTCCTTATCGCATCAGTAGTCAAGTAGTCTGAGCTGTAGGATTCAATCTCCTTCAATAAATCATGTGCACTAAAAATGAATTAAATCTCCATAGTAGTCATTTGTGTTTAGGATGTTGGTCTGTCAAAGTAGTGGTTATGGAATCATGGTCGACCACCCCATAGTTCCAAATCTTCATGTTCTATTCTGTCTAGTAGAGAATTTTTTCCACTAGAGAAGTCCTATCTTCGAGGTACACTTGATGTCTCTGGGGGAATAGTAAGGAATACATTCCCTTTCGTCACAGGCGTTTCCCCATACGTCGATATAGAGTGGGACAATAGCGGACCTACGTGTGGTGGGAAAGACGTGCTGTAGATGTAGTGTCATGCGCTGGGGGTCTGGAGTGATTTTTACAGTCTCCACATCTGATTAAAGTGAGCCTCTTTTAACCCTGTTGCAATTTCTCACAAATCTTGTGGAAAAAGTGGATCTGTCTCTAGGTAGGCGCGTAACATTAACATAAGTCTAGTGTTTGTTGTTGACTGTACATGACTACATGATGTATCAATCGTTTGAGGGTCCACTTATCTGCTTGGTTGGATCGTACAGCCAGCTAAAGATGAATGAAAACGCCACTAGTACCCCCCTTTTTTTTTGAGAAAGACGTGTTATTATGTTTTGGGACATCCTTTGTGTTTTAGAGGTGAGTGGGGCGCTGCTCTGGATACATGCGTCCTCCCTGGCACATAGGATTGTGCTTTTCTGGTTTTTGGTGCCTCTTGCCATAGTAGCGAGTCTTTAAAGGGGCTGTTGAGGCCTCCTCCGTTGAGTGAGAGTATTTTTGGGCCCCTAATTCTACTCGTTAGTTGGATCTAGTGAGGTAGGAAAGTGTAGATATTATTCCCTGGTCAAGGCGTAAGACCCTCTACCCTCCCTTCCCCCACTCAAAATTAGACCAGTTGATATTCTCTGCACCAATAACAAACGACAAAAATAACATGGACTTCTTAGTTACAATTAACGTTACTCTCACAATGTACTATAGGGGTAGTGCGGCTATAACAATAACTCTCCTCCCCTACCTGCACTATGTCATAAAGATATGAAGGCGGGTCTGTTGTCATTTCACAGCTGACGACACCGTTCAGGGATATAGTCCGATGCATGGTGGTGATCCTGTTGATTCAGCTTATATGTTCCAGAATTCAAGAAGTGTGTAGCCCTCCTCCAATGCGAGTGACGATGTGGATCGCATCCTATATATTTATCAAGAATGTTTTTATTTGGGAAACCCCATCGTGTATTTGACTTCTCATTCTTCCGTAGGTAAGGGTCAATGATGCAAAGTCTCTCCTTGCCTGGAGTGGTGGCAGCAGATAGTCGGACAAACATCTTGATTTACGCAATGGGGCAGGTAAAGGTTTGGTGTTTCCTTGAAAGGTTCGAAGTTGGTCCTTAACCCTAAACAAACGCGAACCTGGCCAGACATCTCTTGTCCACAGTATCGAGTAAGTTTTTGGGCTTTGGGACTCGTGAGCCCTATCAGTCTCAACCTCATAATCTGCCAGGAGGAAGTACCAGTTGTTTTGTGAGGATTGCTTACATAATGCTGGAGTTTGTTTGGTGGTATAGGTGCTCTGGGCACACCTCTAAATTTAATGTTTGTTGCGTCTCGGCCTGTTGCGTTCCTCTATATCCACCATTTAGCTTGAAGTTGGTTGGCACTTTAATCTTCGTAGGGCTAGGTGGACCATCAGCCATGATTGTTTTTTTGTCAAGCTGAGGCATATTCTGCCATTTTAATGTTCTACAGTGATCCACAACGACTTGAAGCTCTGCACACTGTATTTTGAAAAGGTGTCATCTGCATCATGTTTGGGATATCACTCCCTCAGTGCTCAGCTACTCTTTTAACATATTTTCCTAGAACAAGCTTTATCGTGTCCTGGAATGTAAGCAAAGTGTCGTGTGTAGGCAAGCATAGGAGGACGCGATAAGGTAACTCCCTGTTTGTGGAGCCTCTGGAGTGATGTGTGGCTGTAGCTTTGCCTCTTTTGCGCAGGACTGAGTGTAGGTGACTCTCTAAAGTTTGTCAGAGCATGTTTTGCCTGCTTCGGGTACTTGGGTACTATGCTCGTTTTGTTGCTTTGCTCTCTGCTTCACAGGGGAGTTTCCCCGCCTCCTGCCTTTGGGTCCCCTGGAGATGGAGAGTGCAGGACCAACTTGTTCGGTAGCAATCAAACGTTGGGGAGAAGGTATATACTTGCCCGTTTTTTTTAGTTGTGGGCTGGGAGGGTGACCTTTGGCCTTTACTGGTTGTGTTGTAGCGGGCATCTGTGTGAGGGGTACTGGTGTTTTTATGTCGTAAGCGCCGTCGTGTGCCTCTCTCCTGGCACGGTGCCGACCCGGAAGAACGCTGGATTGACTTTGCCTGGGCTGCTTGTTCTGTAGCCCCGTTTCTTGCCCATAGGCATGTGGAGGTTAAGAACCCTTTTTTTATACGTTGGGAGCGTCGCTGGGCAAGAAATTCGGGCTCCTCTGCAGGTATGGCGGAGCGGAGATCTCTGCTTAAGCGGCCATCTTCTTCGGCGGTCAAGCCCAGGAAAACCAATGATAAATAGCCCCCATAGAAGCCAATGGGACTCGATGGATTCGGAAGATATAGCAACACCTGTACACATGCACCGATTTTCTTGATTCAATTTTAACATTCAATTTTTGTTCAAAGGTACTGTTGTGCTTATGTAATTGGTCATTTTAGAACTTTGTAGCATAGTCTTCTGTAATTTTTTTTGTACTTTATGATGCTCTTTAAAACGTACACCAAGATTGACCCCAGTTCAGTTTGTTATTTGAATTGCTTTGGCTAGTATAAGACTAGAAATTAACCTAATGTTACATTTTAACCGTTTTTTTTCTGTTTAGTCATTTATGTCTCCTCTATTATTCTTTGTAAATCTGTTCCCTCTTGCCAGGCAAACAGACAAAAATAGTTCCTATAGTTTATGCCAAATATTTAATTACTTTTTACTACTTTGGCCTGTTCATTCTTGGTACATTTTTAATGCCAAAGAAGAGGAGTGCTTCTTATGATTCCATGAGTCATCCAAAAACCTACACAGAAAAATCAGCTGGAAATCAGAAAACCACTTAAAATTGTGTGTATTTTATTTGCATCAGGCTTTGTTCTGTTCCCAAATATAACCCTGAGAGTGAAAGTATACTGTTATGGAGTAGCAGAGGATCAGCATGTTTTAAAATAATCAAATGCCCAATTACAGGCAGTCATAAACTTAAGGATACCTGACACTTGACCTAGTTACAAACGGACATCTCTGCCCACTCTCTGTTGACCTCTCTGGATGTTGGTAATTTACCCCAGGCTGCAATGTTCAAAATAAGAGTTACTAAAGGTGTTTGCAACAAAGCTTTACTGATAATCCTTGTTTCCATGTGAGCCCCAAATGATGAAAATCCTATTTGTTTTGATGGAGATGGACATTGTCTGAAGTTTCAATTCCAAAGTACGGCGCGCGTCGGGAAGGGGTTAAGAAGCAAACGTACCTTGAGAATGCTGTAGCAACAATGACACAGAAACATATCTTGTTTAATCCCTGTGCTGTATGGTTTTGCAGAAAAAACTATCATAAAATTATGATAATGAAGCTTTCTTGCTTCTGTGCCTCTCACATTAATTATGCACTGCACCAGAGGCTGATGTAATCTCTGTTCTCCCTGTCAGGCAGAATATTCAATTGTTGCACCATCCCCCAGCTGCTGTGTATGAGTGATCCAGCTCAGGTTGGTTAGTCCTGTCTTGGCTGTTCAGAAAGCTAAATGTGTAATGTTGATCCAGCTTTCCCAAGGTCCTGAATGTTATAATTGTTTTTTCAGCAAAAACCATTTCACTCAGGGATTAAACAAGATATGATTCTGCATCAGTGTAGCTACAGCATTCTCACGGTATGTTTGTTTCATTATGCATGAAATCAAATGGTAGATCTTCTTTAAATTCCAGTACATACCTGCAGAACATATCATGGACTACTTGTATGTATTCTATATAACACAATACAAACATGCACAACACTGTATTTCTTGAAATGACATTATTTGCTTTCTGTGTTCCCTAAATGTAAATGAATTAAAGGATTGTTGCACTACTATACCCTTATGCAGGTATAACAGCACTGATATGTCCATCCTAACGTTCTCATAAATCCAGTGAAATATTGTAAGACTAGTTGGGCCCATACAATCACAAAAAGAATTGCCTCAAAATCATGCATTTTAAATGTAGGATAACCAATGCTATATATTTCAGGTTTAGAGATGGGAACAATATCCAACATTTGATTTAAAGAAGATTTGTTTAATTTTTCAAAACATTTACCTCAGGTCCAAATCGAGCTTGTCCGAACAAATGTTGCTTCAATTGTCTTGTAAATTGATAAATAATCCCCTCTAGTTCTTTAAAACTCCCATCTTGTTTAGTAATTTTTTTACAAATTATAACATTTTTCCTCACCCATTTCCCCTTCCTAAGATTTGGGATGACTGACCGCCTTCTAGAAGGTTTGGATTCCATGCGGTGCCTGAAGAATGGCTAAATCCAAAGAATTGAAGGACACTTGTGCTAGTGCAGGATTTGCCTTTGGGGACACTTAATTATTATCGCAAACTTTCCACCAGTTTGGTAAATGCTGACATTGGAATTACCCATCCACCTCTAAACCATCTGTACTTTTTTTAATGGTTCGTAATGGAGAGATGGACTCGGGAAGGCGGAGTGGATCATTTCCTCCGAAACTACACAATCTTTCCAATATAATGCTCTAAATTGGAGCCGCATTAAACACTTTCATTTCATAAATATTCTAACACCCTCCAGCAAATGGGAGGTTAAAAGGCCAATGGTTAAAAGTTGAATATTTCAAAACCTCATTCTCGACAAAAGAACTTTCACTTCAATTATGAGCACGGCTTTCCTTTTTTTTCATTAATCCATTACACGTATAACTACCAGTGCAAAAACTAAATGTATCCTGAAGTCCATTACCATAACCCATCTGCATTAGTGCCCTGCTTGTGCAGACTGAAAGAGCAGGCGTCACATTATGCCATTTTATGAGGTTAACAGCTGGTGTGTATTCTGTGCAGAGAGATTCCGAAATGTGCTGAGTGTTGAACAAGTTCTTTTAATATGGCTGCTGTCACAGCTGTAGGGGGGAAGGTAAAATACTAGATCCACTGTGAGAGCCCTGCTAGGACATCTGCCCTTCCTGTAACAATGATGGGGTTACATTCTGCACAGACAATCTGTGTATCGGAATGAAGAAGACAGGGCACTATGTGTGTCACTCCTCTCTTAGAAGGAATAATAAAATGGAAATGTACAGGTTCAGAGGTGTAAAACAGGAACAGTATAATCCTGTTCAAGCAGCGCATATACATGAGGTGGAGGTAATTGAACACTCACTGTAGACATGATGATCATTGTGTGGCGGTACCAAATAGCAGAGAAATCCTTATGGGGGGAGAGACTTAAAGGAAAGCTGTCATCATGACAAAATCTGATCAGTAGGCAGCATGTAATAGAGCATGAGATGCTAAGCATGATGGTGTACCGTTTCATGGAAAAAGATCCAGTGATGTATCATTTCATTGACTAAGCTATGTCCAAATTACTTATAAAACCACCCACTCAATTCCAAATTTATGCTCAACATGGGCAAAAAATTATCTGTTTAACAGTTCCTGCTATATAACACTATAATATGCCACTGTCCTATCAAAAAAACACAGGTTGGCCTCACATGAACATATAAGGCTTGTGATCTGACATACAATTTGCAGCTGGAATATGGCCCTATAGAGGTCTATGGCATTGGGTCTTGGTGTGGTGAGCACACACTGCCTCACCACACTGTGACCGAGACGGACAACTGCCATGCATATATTCAAGGACATGTCCTATATTTTTTCGTAATACCATAGGAGTTGCCTGGCTCTCAATGAAGAGTGAAGGGGTGAGGACCACTCCTGTATCCTCCTGTATTCAGTATCCTGAATGTACAGAGAATGAAAAAGAAAACAGAGATCACACGCCACATGTTCTATTAAGTGTACATGACTTTAGATTGCAGTCGGAAGATAGCCTTGTAACAATCATCTGCTTCCATTTCCCATGATGGGTCTTCCTCCAAGTCACCATTGACACAGTTCAGTGGAAGAGATAATGGTGATTGTTAGACAGCAGGTCAGGTACTTTTTTCTAGGAGATGAGGTTAATTTCAAGTCTCAAGTGTTCATTTACGGACCCAAACATTGATACTTGAATGAAAACCTAGTTCTAATCTTTTCTTTCAATAAGTCTGTGGTGATAGATTGACAGATACATGAAATAGTTGTATTGATAGATAAATAAGTAGATTGATAAGAATAAATGAAAGCAGTACTGTATAAACTGGAAACATGGCGTCAGAGACTACAGGAACTACAAGTATGTCTTATTCTTTATTCACTAAATATATAAGGGCACATTATGGCTACATATATGGGGAATTATTATGACACATTATCATCACAAAAGCCTGTTTTATTATAAAAATTCTTAGGCAATCTGCATACTATCCTATTCTCTCTGGGGACATGGAGAAGCCAGAAAAAGGACTCCTGATGACAGGTTCCCTCTAAAACCAGCAAGCAAGGCAATGGGGTGGAGATTACATCATACATTGGGGCACCTAGTGACATATGTAGTGAGACCATAATGAATAACACACAACATGAAGAGTCCTACCTGCAAATGGAACCGGGGCATCCTTGTCCAATGCCACCAGAGGAGGATCCAGGATGACTGTGTCGTTATTTTCAGTGATAACTCCATGATAAGAGGTTTCAATCCATGGCTTGTGCTTGTTCACTAAAAATGAAAAAAAAAATCCTATAAATGACATAGGTACGGAAATGTCACAAAATCATTGGATGTCAGATGATAAAACAGAATGGAGCAGCATTACATTGTATTATTATGCAGGATCCTTTTTTTTTTTTTTAAAGTGTTTTAGGAATTCTTTAGCTTGAAATTCAGATTTATTGTAATGGGTTACTGTGACACATGAGGTGTTAAAGAACAGATATAATAAACCTTACTCACCCGTTCCCCCACACACACTGGGCCTTGAAAAGTACAGTGCAAGCATCCCAGCTATGCTTGCTTCAGCCGGTAAAATTTTTCCCAAACTTTATCCCTATGTCTAAGTTGGTCTCACTCATTGCAGTGTGGATCTACCCACCACCCCTTGCCCCTACCCACCACAGGGTGCTTGAAATAGTAAGGAAATGGTGACTTTCCCATACTGTGATCACTGCTAAATACGTCAGGCAAGTAAGAGGGACGAAATTCTGATAAGGACTTCCTGTCTGCTTAGGTCAAGATTTGAAGAGACACAGAGCTTTTAGTAAAGAAAAGGAGACATGGTTCAATGGCAGCCTGGGGAAAACAGGACTCATCTAACTGCATATCCTCTCTGAAAGTCCTCTGTAATGTCTGTACTATAAAGTCACAATAAAGTTGCCAATTTAGCACAATTGGTTCCCAAGTTTTTCCTATGCCACTAGGGTGCTGGAGTGGAATGGTGCCTAACTTTGTGAACTTTGGAAAAATTATACTTGAAAAAATCTACCACATCTGCAGTCACAGAATAAATTTGGAAGTTCTGCACCCCATGAGTGATAATTTAGTTTACTTTTGAGCAGTGAAAAGCATTATATAACTTTATAGAGCACTGCATTTTCCCCGGTGTCCCTAATATTTGTTTTACTACCTCCAATGTTTTTTTTTACAGAATTTTGTTTCTCCCTCTCCGTGGCGCTGCCCGGATCCCCGCACCAAACTCACCTCTCCACGCTCCTGCTCCTGTCCGGCCTGCCGCACACACATCCTTGCTCCATAGGGTGCACTCGAAGATTTAAAGGACCTCGGACCTGACCTCAGTCCTGACCTTTTCCTTCTGCATCTCTGCCACCTGCCCTGACTTTCTGCATGTGCCTGACCACGAGCCTGTACTCCAATTCTATACCGTGACCTTGGCTGCCACCGCAGGCTATTCGCCCCTGTGGAATGACCTGGTGGCACCCTGCCACAGCAAGACCATCCCACTTTGCCGCGGGCTCTGGTGAAGACCAGGTGCCACTTAAATTCCGGTCCCAGGTGTTGGCTAGTACCATCACCCATGGTGGTCCAGGGGGTCCAAGCTCAATAGTAAAAAACAATTTACAAGTTCTTTGTAGTTTAATGAAAAGTTAGATAATAAGCCCTCTACAAATATCAGATATAGCATCAAATTCCTATGTCTAATCACTTTTTGGGGGATTTGCTTCAAGAGAAGGTTAACCAGAATATTACATGAAGGAGATGGTACATCAGATATGCATGTTATACCTTACTTAAAACAAAAAAAAGTCTATTTTTATGATTTCAAGAATAATGCCTGAAAATAGCCAACATAGTAAAGAATTTATATTTTATCCATAGTCTATTCATGGTCTAAAAAGTATTTTCAGAATTTCACAACTTCCTGGACCCACAGTAACCGTCTCTTTATCTTTTTCAATCACGGAACCTAAAACCATCAGCACCTCAGGGTAGAAAGCTCAATAGGTTTGAGTGTAATGTAAATCAAATTGTATATGACTGACAGAGAGCTAAGGGCCTTTAATAAGTAAGGAATGGTGTCTATTCCAGGTGTTTCTATCTAAAAGCCCAAGATTGAACCGTATTCACTCACACATCGATCTGAGGAATGAAATGTGAGCAGTACATGAATGTTTTCATTTTTATTCTCTCTATTATTCTTCTGAAATCTAGAGAGATTTGAAGGAGCACTTTTTGAGAAGGACGTTAGAGCTGTTCAGTGAAAAATCCAATAACATAATATAAAGACTAAACTAGAACACCTACAGTATGACAGAACAGGAATACTAATAAATCAGTCCATGCCAGCATGTATGCCCAGGGTGGACAGGTCAGAAATTGCAATTTAATAATATTGATGATCTATCTATACGGTCAGTTGTACTATATGGGTATGGGCCCTTATAGGTACGTATAGGCCATTAGAAACCAGAATAATAACCTGGCAGTCTGGCTCTTTTCTTTGTGTAGTGGTGACTCAGGGAACTGCAACTGAGATCCAATCCAATCTGTCACTAGAATAAGGTCCCCGCAGACACTAGACATCATATCCACCAACATGTTTCATAAAATTTATACCATTTATTATTAAAATGATAACTTAGCTCAAAGGTGGCTCCCTGCTAGCATGTTTTCTATGTCCCCAAGGCATGTTTTGAACAATTAGCATGTTCCCAATTGCCTCCGGAAAACACTTGTCACACTGCATTTAAAAATAATATTTTTAACTATGCTATTAAGATTAAGGGAGAAGTTTTAAGAATTATTTTCTTGGTTCTGGACACATCCTTCATTACTAGTGATGGGGTAATGGATGTTAGGTCAGGAGATGGGTTGACAACCAGAGCATTTGCCCCAAGTGCTCGAAACACACACTATAGCACATGCCATAGTACAATCTTAATATATTGTTTTAATGTTATGGCTGATTGGTGTAATGTCCTGCAAATTAGATGTCTGAACATAGACATCGGGTTGAAGGCCATATTGCAGTTTCCCTTCCATCTCTAACACTCTTGTTCAGTGAGTTGATTTTCAGCTGCCTAATTGCATTTTCCTGAACAGTCTCACAGAATCAATATACCATCATGTCCCACATTTTCCTATGTTCTCTACAATACATCACTATTGGGCAACTTCAGATCATCTCTGTATGAAGTACATTTAGATGGATTCCATCAGCTCAGTATCGAACATATTTACTTGTGACATTACTTTGAACTCTTTCACAGTGGTGGCAGATGATTGGCCAAGCAGATAATAATTCCACTGCTGAGCTCCTAAATTACTCTTTATTGTTGCACCTTTGCAGGGAGAGAAAGAGCTGAAATATTATGATAGTGAGCACACCTATGACATTGATGGGCTGCAACAGAAGGGACACAATAAAAGCCAATGAGCCTGAAAGGGTAGGGATGACAGTACACAGAGGCTGTATGCAAAGCTATGTACTAAATGTGATGTATTACAATAGTAAGCAGGTGATGGTCTTCTCACAAAGTTATGATCTGTCCTGTCCTCAAACAATTTTTCTCGACATGCAGATATCTAGTGTTATTGGATCTTGCCAATAAGAGTTGAACGAGACCAGGTGATGGTGTTTCTAATATTACACATGGGATAAAAGTTGGTAAATTGCAAATTAACAAAAGAAGATTAAGCCTCATCTGAATGGTCTACATCTACCTGCCACCATGAAGGTTTCCCTGGAATCATAAATAGTCAATAGAGAACATTAAGCAAGCTGCGTAGTAATTGGTTGCTAAAGACAACAAAGATGTTTTTCTATAACTATGCCAATACGTTAACTACCAAATTGGTAGATGGGGTTTCCATATATCAACAGAATGAACTGATAACAGACAGAAATAAAACTGTACTACTGAATATTTAAGAGGAGAATCTAAGAGTACCATGTTGGAGCGGGGGGATTTGAAAGACGGATTTAAGATGGCCAATATAGGTAAGTATAAGTAAAGTCAACTTATTCTTATATATTGCCAACTTTGGCTACACCAAATATTCCCAATGCCATATGATTGTGTCAATCCATAATGGAAGGTTTCTATTATTATTAGAGTTCAGCAGACTCAAACCACATAGTTCTGGTTTGTACTGGACTTTGCCAGTTTGCATCCCCCAGATCCAAGACCAAACTTTGTTAGAAGTTTAGGTTTGACTCATCCCCTGCTGGAAATGTTTGTGATTGGTGGTGGCAGTTTGTTACCAGAATCCAGACTGGGACAGATTTTTTAAATTCACGGGCCGGCTCATCATTGATTAAAATGCTTAGAAATATTGTTTGCTACATAATAAATATGTGACCCATTATCATACTAGGATACCTTGGTTCTTTTCTGGTCCATGTCACTATAGGATGTATCATCGATAAGGTATAAAAATCAATATTCTTTGTGACTAATAGACTCTACTGCCCAGTGATTGTGCCTGTCTCTGCATAATAAGTTGTGGGACATTGGAGCCACATTGTTATGCGTCAGAGCCCAAGCCCACTAGTGGATCATTCCGGCTCTAACCATGTGGGATAGAAATCTTGAGACAAAGTATGTCAATGTCAGGTATTTTTTAAAGACAAATTATCTTGTACCACACATAATAGGGTATGTTGAAAGAAGAGGACTGGTAAGGAAGAAAACATCTGCACGTTCATCAACGCGTCATAGTAATAATAGAGGATCCTCATTTATAAGGATGTGAGTTTTCTTACACAGACCACCAGATATAAGCTTTGTTACATGCAGCCAGACATGTTAACCCTTGGTTGTCAAACGAAACATCTCATCTTGTCACCCATGGTCAAAGTTCTTAGCCACCTTTGGCCAAACTCCAACGTTTCTTTTTTCTCTAATTCTCTAACTTTGACTTTTATCTTGTTAAATTATATCTCATTTCCACATGGATCTAATTGCAAAATCCTTTTGTTTTCTCTCTAATTATTTTAGCTAATTTGTTCAGTTTGGTGTTTAACTACCGGATCGGATTCTCCAAACACTGAATTTTGCCTCCAATTATCCTCTACTGGCTGTAAATCTTCTAAATAAAATTCATCCTGACCTAAAGCATATCTGCTTTTCTAGTAAAAGTGCTTCAAATGAGAGAGATTTGCAATAAAGTTTAATTTCATGCTTTTTATTGCAAAATGTTTGGAACAATGAATGGTAATTACATTTTTTACACTTCATTCGCTGCAAACAGACCATTTGTTTTTCATAAGTCTAGCAAAAAAAAATGCTTGCTGTCAGCTATACATTTCTGGGAGAAGGATTCTTGCAATTCTCCTGTGTGCATTAAGAGACCATCTCCAAGTTTCTTTTTGTGCAGTGACTGTCACATGAAAATAAAGGCACCGATATTGTTATCTACATATCCAAAAACGTTTCAGATCTCTGAGTATAATGGACATATTTTATGCACAATTTGTTCGAAATGAAATTGTAAATCAAGTTCTCCCAATACATTTTTGTATTTATGAGATAAAGACCGTTTTCATATGCCCTGTAACCAGGGATGTCACTGCTAATGTACAGAAGCCAAGCTATGTGAAATGAGCCAAGTATAGCTTAAACCGGAAAGAGAAAATGGAGACAGACGCACTCTACATTCTCATGTTTCAACATGGGCATGAGCAATATGGGGGTCCTACAAAATACATACTGGGAAGATTAATCAAAACTGGATTTTCCTATGCCTGTCTTGATATCCTCTGTGCTGGAATGTAATGTTTCAATTAGTCACATCAATTATTTAACAAGGGATACCATGAAGATGAGTACTGCACTATATGAGATTTGAAAATAAGAAATGAAAATGACGTCCATGCTGGGTACAGCATTTATTAAGTGTTTTAACCACTTTTTACGCACCCCGATTAAAGAATTTCCGGAAAAACACCCTTGGGGCCCAGGGCAGGGTTGTCAAACAATAACAGTGTACTTGACCTGCTTCAAGTTTCTACAATGTGGTGGTGTTTCTAGTTCTCAGTTGTTGACACTAGTTGGAAATCACATGAACCAAATTGTCCAGATCCTAGCCTCTTTGGACTAGAGATAGCACTTGTCTAGTGATGTTTTATGACCCAAGTAGATCAGACATTGGCCAAAGCAGGTCCTGTGACCCCCTTAACACTTTTGGTCTGGCAAAGGAGCAGCAGATCAGAAGTACTGGTGAGATGCAGGTACTGGAGCGTAAGTGTCGCATTTGAAAATTTTAGAGTTTTTTTTAATCCCCAGTCAAGTTTGCCGAAACCTTTTTTCAATGTTGTACCTCATATTTCTTTAAAATCAAGATGTGGAAGTATAGAAAAGCCCAACCCCTGGGACTACACAGAGGATTCTGTCAGGGTGCAATGTAAGTTATAACACACAATTGTATTGTATTGCAAATGCTTAGAGAAAGCAGTAAACTGAAGGTAGTACACGTCACTCAACATTAGTAGCACCAGGTGCTCAAGTAGGTTACAACACCATGTAGAATATATTGAAGAGACTTGGCACTCCTTGGTAGATAAATTTATATGAAATATTTTATTCAAGAGGGATAATAATCCAAAAAATGCAAAGTTTCGGTCTTAAAACATCAGCTGCGTAGCTTTCTGTCGTGGGTATACCCGTTGCTCAAATGCCCTCAGCGCCAAAACAGTCACAGAACCGTAACTTTTTCTACACTATACCTTGCAATCCGTGCCTGATGAAGGTCTGAACGTTGCACTTTTTGGATTGCTATCTCACTTGAATAAAATATATCATATAAATTTATCTACCAAGGAGTGTCAAGTCTCTTCAATATAGAGAAATCAGTAAGACATATCTGCACTGCAGGTGTGATGGGCTTCTGGACCTGTCTTTAGTGAAAATGAGGTTCCTGTTGACAGGTTCCCTTTAATAATCTGTGCTTACTGACGACAAAGGTGACAATAGTAGAGTAATGGGGAATAAATGTTTTCTGCTATCACATCAGTACTCTTCATAAATTTTTATAAATCTTTTAAATTGCTTTAAGCACAGGAGAAGCCCTAAATTCAGAAAATTCCTGGATGAACTTTTTCTATTAATGATAATATAACATTTATCTCTTTACATATTACCCCACCTTTATTTTCTGTGAACGGCACTGCAATGCTGCAACCCTGAGTATGTGAAGTGCCTCTTAAATTTCTACCTTTCTTCTAATATAAAACACAGTTTTATTTGGAAACAAGAGCGAAGTAAACAATTCATCTTGCAATGGAACAACCGCAACAGTTGCTATGCTGCGAATTGCAAAGGTGATAAACCTGCACAGATAATTGGGAAACTTGTCCAGAAAGAAAAACAACTAGACAGGCTAGACAGGTAAAATGTGCTCTGTGTCTGGACCCTGGGGACCACAAGTCTAATACTGCTAACGTTTCCCAATTATGGCTTCTCATAGCTATTGTACCAAGGCAAAATGGCATATTGTGCTAGAAGCGTGACGTGTGTGTGTAGTGATCCCATCCTGGACTACTGCATTGACAATTACTCTTATAATAAATGTAAGATGAGTGTGTAGGGCTTTATATCATATCATATGTTATTCATTGCTGCCTGGACAGATCTCTCTGAATGTTCTGCTGAAGATTGCTGAACCTTTAGTCTACACATCTACATTTAGTTAGGCAGCAAATCATCAAAGCCGAGAATCTGTGTTCCCCGCGGACTGTAAATATGTATATAATGCTTTCAGTCTTGACTTAGATGCGTCTATGTTTCCTCTGACTTGGGTAATACTGACAAGTGGAATTACTATGAATATCTACTGGTACATGAAGGTGTTTTCTATAGACAACTTAAGTGGAAACCAAACTATAGATTTTTACTTTACCTAACACTTACACTTCATTCTCCAGACTATAAAGAGAACTGCATTATATAGATTTCTGTATACAGTGCCCTACTGAGGTCTCATCAGATAAAATTATTTGGTGGTTCGTCCTTTATTATTCCCTATTTTACAGTTATATAACAGTTATAGTTATATTTAACAGTCATTATATGTTGTCTATTGCTGCATCTCTGGGGTCCAATATAAGGTTAGAACCGGACTCTCAGCTTGACCATCTGGTACTCTGTTGGTCCAGTCCGACACTATATAAAAATTGCTATTTGCATTCGAAAGTGTTTCTAGGAGCACTTACACCTGATCATTGCCTGGTTGACCATCAATTTTGATTGCTTGCATGTAACTTCACCTTCTGTCGCCGGTGTGGGAAACTATGGCTGGCTAAAATTGGCTGCTTATACTGCTGACAGCTATGGAAATCTTATGTTAGACTCCAACTGATCAACAATTTGCCAGTCCAGCATCAATCAGTAATGAGATGCTACTCCCTTTAGGAGTGTCTGGACATGGTTTATAAGTACCACGTGCTGACTGATTGTGCCACTGGAGCTTGTCTGGGTGTGGTTTATCCCCGCCAAGATAACTACCGGTGGATTGTTGTTGATTGATGAGATGCCATTCCAATGTTTCTTGAAAGTTTGTGAAACATTAAACATATATTTCTGCATAAATTTTACCTAAAACTGCATCAGCAATCATCAAATCAATCATCAATCATCGGATATTATCAATCATCAGATAAAATCAATCATCAGCGATCAATCATCAGAAAAAGAAAGAAAAGAAACCGAATTAAACAACTGGTAGAAATGGTAGAAATGTTAAACTTCAATATTGTAGGCAAATTGGGAGCAAAATTCACGAATTTTCAAGCCCCTCTTTATACCTAAAGGGGGTGTCCAGTCACAACAAGTTATATCCTATGCATAGGGTATAACTTTCTGATCAGTGATGGTCCCAGTGGTGGGACCCCCAAAGATTATGAAAATTGAGGTCTGTTGTATCCCAAATGCATGGAGTGTGCAGACTACTGCTCCATTCATTGTCTATGGCACTGACAGGGGTCAGATATCTTCTTTAGCACCATGGGGATGCATATTCCTTACTGGCTGCTCTGTTCATCCTGGGTACAACAGGGTGCAATAAAACCAATATTCTTTTGATCCGTGTGAGTCCTGCGGTCAGAAAGTTATCCCCTATGCTGCGAATAGGCGAAAACTGAAAAAAGCTGGGGAAAAAAGATGCAGCCCAGCAATTTGCAATAACCCCTATATAATTGCTCCAGCTAAATCACAATTGGGGGACTTTGTCATTGTGCACCACCTCTTGATATCCCCCCCAGGCTTTGTCTTTAACTAATGTTAAAGATTGCCCTGTATCGGCCCACTCTCAACCGCTCCCTGACAACTTGGTGTGGAGAAGAGGGTAGAAGCGTTACCCCATTTAGAAAGAAGAAAATTCAAGAAAATGTAATAGTCTATTTTCCACTATGACATAGCTATGAAAGACAGGCCTACTTGAGTTATCAATAGTAGGAACAGGGTATTTTTTTTCTATTCTTACAATATATTATGTCAACCATTCAGGTTCACAACTAAAGATGTTTTAACAGAAAGTCATTTCGACAAGTCACAAAAAAAGAATCATATTGCAATATTCCCATTCAGCAATCATTAGTTATGGCCTATTAACTATATTACCAGATCATTATAAAAAATAAAACTTCTAATCATGGTCAGCATTTCTAAAGAGCTGCGGATTATAACCATCATCCTACCTTCAGAGTATTAGCAAATGCAGCAGCAAAAGTCATTATCGGGGTCAGGATTTTTCAACCGGTACAATAGGATAATTAAAGCTTTTCATTTTGGAAAGAATAAAATAAGTTTCCCTGACCTGTATTTTAATGTGCTCTTTGTCTCTGGTTCCATGCTCAGCAATATCAATAAGCAGATATTCTTGTAAGAGATCTTACAGCTTCCAAATGATATGTGCAGTCATGGGCCAATGCTTGTCTCCGCTCTCACACAATGGGTTCTAGTCTTGTGCGGTGTACAAATACGAGGTGTAATGATGCTTCAAGTTTTGTTAGAATCTTGATGCCAGAGCTCAAAAAATGGTTTAAAGATTTTCCCCAAAAAAGTAGAGGGGGATCTCTCTGTGCTTGCTATAAAACATTTTGTATGGATGTTGTAGCTTCTGTAGAGTATTTTACCTCCAGCTTAGTCATAGATGGGCTTAGGAACAATAATCAATGTATATGAAAAGTGTACGAGAAATGCATTTTCCCATTTGTGAGGCAAATATGTAGAGAATTAGATGCAGAAGGATCTGGCTGGCTTTTCTATCGATTTTCTATGGCAATGTGAAAAATATGGATGCCCAAAAGTGTCATTTATGTGTCTATATTTTCATTATATTTTTTTATAATGTTGCTATTTATGTCAATCATGTGACCCTTCAAGAGGTTAGTACCGTCAATTGCCTTCTGTTTTTTTTTTTTTTTTTTTGCAGATCCACAAAAACAGGTGACTAAGGAGCCATTTTGATTATACACTCACACAAGAGGACCACAGATCCATTGTTAGAAAGGACCACAGATCCACCGAGAACATATGAACCCTTATTGGTGGATGTCTGGCATTGTCAAAGTCCCAATCAGGGAGTCACAAGCCCAGATAAAAAATAAATCAGCATCAGGACATTAACCCAAGACATACAATCCAAATCATCAAGAACTACAGTATCTTCAAGTTTAAGTGATGATATACGCCCAAAAAGACCAAACCTCAACATCATTGTTTCTTTCTGGGAGTACTTGGAGATCTAAAGAGATTGGAGCAACCTCCATGTTGAGTTTCTTCAAAAATTGTGGGCAAGTGTAAGTTGAAGAATTATTGCTGCTTTAATGGGCTTCTCCCACCAATCAAGCTAGGTGCTATTCACAGAATAGGGCCTAACTTGCTGATCTGTGGGGGTCTCAGTGATTGAGACCCCGACAGATCACGTGAACAGGATGTTTCTCCGTCTGACCACTTGTCTCTCTCGGAGATGAACGGAGTAGACAGTCTGTAGATAGGTCCTAACTTGATTGGTGGAAAAGCACCTTTAAGGCCGAACAGTGGTTCCACCAAATATCAATTTCTTCATGATGTTACTTTTGTGTTTATGCACTTCATCTTTTTCAATGAAAAAAAAAAGAATCAATTACACCCTATACTTCTAATCTTTCATAACATAAGACTTCCCAGAAATCCATTGTCCTAGAAAGGTCAGAATGTGGCCTTGAAAGTGTTAAAAAGCTTCCGGCATAGCTTTAATAACACAATATACAGTGTTAAATCAGGACGGTGGCTTTGTGGTCAAATAGCATGATTGAGCGCAGCGGGTGTTAATATATTGTAAGCCCTTTAAAAGCATTGCTTGATAAATCTTGGACCTTGTCAACACATTCAATATTCTGTGCATTAGACGTTTGGTTTTTAGACTTGTGTAATGACCGCACAATTTACAGTAAAAGAAAAGAGGAAGAGAAATGTTTTCTATCTATTTTGGATCATTTTTAAAAGACATTACAGCTGGGAAAGTGCATTTCTCTCGCAGCATTTAATTTAATCATTCTTCAAATAGGGAGAGTGAATAGGCTGAAAATTGCTCGCCAGCATGTTTCTCCATTTTCTGGCTTGAAGTTTAACCATATAACATGTACAGTAGAACATAATAAAGGCCATTTATCTACGGGAAAAAGTAGGCTCTGTTTGCCTAGAAGTCATTTTGCACTAAAGAGGCAGGGGGCATTCAATGTCCCAGTTGTCGCTAAACTATATCTACCCAATTGTCATCCATCTGCAAATGGACACATTATTTAGTAATAAATGTAGAAGGTGATCCCATACATTTACCTTGTTCTAGAAGTTATACAGAAGCAGCGGTAAAAGCCAGCTTTTAGTCATCTGTCACCAGCGGAGGATTAAGACTGCCATGTGCGCTGGACTGTATGAATATTATAGTCCCTGCACTAGTTTTCACTTCCTACATATGGTGCTAGAATCAGCTTCTTGGGAAATATAACCGGGTAAAGGACCTTAGATGCTGAGAGCAGTCATGGGACATGGGAAGAGTTGATGGGAGGGGCCGGCCGAGCAGGACATGCCCCCTATTATAAGATAAATTACAATTTTAGCTAAAAGAAGAGAATCAGTTAGATAATAGGGCTCATGACAACCTGTCACTAGCTGTATTTGTGTAAATGGAGTGAATTCATGTCAATCCGTTAAGACTAGTTTCACACAGCAGTAATCCGGTCAGTATTTAGCATCAGTAAAATGGCAATGGATCCTAAACACAGAAGATTTACAAAGATTTCTATGCTAAATGTTCTCATTAGGATCTACTTCTGGTTTTGTCTTTCAGTAACCAGGAATCGATGTGTAAAACTCGCTTATAAATATTATAAGTTTTAATTTGCCTGGTAAAAAGTTTTGGACTTACAAATGTATGTAGAATTTGTTCATAAGTAAAATTTGTAGAGATGATATATTTTGTAGAGTGTAAATTCAATTATCATAGAGTGTGGGTAACGGAGGAGGCTTGAGCGTTCTCACCAGCACCAGCGTTTTTTATACATATGACCTCAGATAGCAGAAGCTTGCAGTATAGACCTTAATTTATGACAGTTTATCATGTGTATAGTAAAAAATAAATAATTTTGTGTCATATACAATTTTATAATGTAAACTAATTTCATAAATTATATGCTTTAAAAACATTTTTTAAAAATTGAGAATGTAGTGATGTATAGGGAAATATATAAAAGAAATCATTTAGAAAAATATATTTCTATATACCAGTGCAATAAGCTTGTGCAATTCTATGGAAGCTATAGTGAAGATAAAATCCAGGTGATAACGTAGCTCAGCATTTACGCTTAATGTAAGCCCTCATGCACAAGATTATAATGAGGGCCGAAACCTTGATGCACAATTTGTGACCAAATGACAGGCCCCATAGAGGTCTATGGCACCCAATCCCCATGTGGTGAGCACACTGGGGCACATTTACTTACCTGGTCCCTGTGCAATCCCCGATCTGGAATGTCCGACGAAGATGCACTCTGCCTCAATTCACTACGATCATGCGCCCGATATCCTGCATGTGTCGCTTCCCCGATCAGGTCCGCCGGGGTTCACCATCTTCTTCCTGGTGCATGTAAGTGCTTGGCTTGCGACACAATTTCAAAGTTAAATCCTGCGCTTAGTCCAAATCAGTCGGATCGTTCAACGGCCCGCCCCCTGATTTGTGTCGCATGAAAGCGATGCGCCAAAATCCTATTGTGTGCACCTAAATCCTCTGATAAATGCTGCTTCTTTGTACACACTTTGTATAGAGCACTTGCCCCCTCCTCTACGCCAGGGTCACAACCCGGGGTAGCAAACAGCCATGTACAAGAATGTTAGGGCTTCATGCACACAGCCTCACTCACTTAAATTGTATGGTCAGGAAAGTGATGTATTATCCAATGCAGTGGCTTTACACTAGGTCACATGTGCAGGTATATGGTGCACTAAGGCTATGCACACTCTGGAGGAAATAGTTAGAGACATTCAGTTAAAGTACATTTAGACAATAAAACTATAGAACACAAGTAATATTGTAGCTAGAAATAATGTGCACACACCAGACAGCTTATTATATATAATATTATAATAATCTTACATAGCTGAACAGATTTAGTATTTCTGTCTGTTGATGAATAACATTGCAAATCTGCTATTTAAAAGTTTTTGCCCCCCCCCCATATGGTAGAATATTATGGCATGATTACAAGGCAATTTTAATAAACATTATAAAATGTTAAGCTACCGTACTTGCTTTTAGTAAGGTAAACCCCCCTTTTTTGTTAAACCACACCCCATATTACAGTTCATCGCATGTAGGCCAATTTATTGGTCGAATTTAGCTTACTAAACCTTTCCTATCATCTATAGACTGATCTATATCACTTATATGCAACAAACTCTGCAGCTTAACACCTTCCACTACATGTTTCTTTTATGGTCTGGCATCATTCAGATAAAACAACTTTGAAGTGAGATGTATACTTAATGAATAAAGTAATATGGATGGAGAGCTCAGTGCTGAAGTCAAGCTCTCCCAGACTAAGAACGCCCCTTGACTGTAATTGACAGTCTAGCGGTCATTGACATCATAACCTGGAAGTCTGGTAAATTATGTAAATCACAGAAGAGAAGATGTTCTGTAGTGGAGAGAGCTTGACTTCAGTGCTGAGCTTTTCACCTTCCTGACTTTCAAAAACCATTTTACATCTCACAAAGTTGATTTTATTTATAATACCACCCCATTGGGACATGAAAGAAACATAATCTGGGAGCTTTTCAATAGCTTCAGAACATAATGATAGTATATAAGATACATTTTTTCCTGACAGGTTCCCTTTAAGCTGCAGTGACTAATGCAACAATAAAAAATCCAGAAAAGAACATTCAAATTCAATATATATCTAAATAAAAAAAAATATTCAAGTTATTGCCACGCTGTAATCCTCTTAAATTAAGATATCTGAATGCATTAGTTAGAGAGACGAAAGATGCATAAAAACTGATTTGCTGGATGGAAGGCGGCAGCAGCACATTTACTGTACACCGCCATTCCACTAGTTATCGTTTCTCATTTTCAATTTCACCTTCGGCATTGCACGTCAGTAGTTTCATTTCACTCAGATAAAGTGTGATTTCTTCATCTAACACAAATAAAAAAACTACATTGATTCAGCGCTGACTACCAGCTGAAGTTTATGTTGAGAGGGAAAGAGATGTGAAGTGTGATGGCAAGACTGAACATCTCTCTAATACCCTATGAGAACGGGCAACTGTTAGCACTCCAACTGTGGCTGTAATACTCTCCTATGTCGCCCAGCAAGCAAATTCACTAGCAGCGCGTTTCCAATCCGGCTACAAGTTTACAATAATCTTGTAATAAAATATTTTTATTTTTATTTGGATTCAAAGTGTTGTGCGCTAAAAGTGTTTTATTTCTACCTTAGCTGAAAAGTGAGTTAAATGATTATAGTAGATGGTAGAGGTCCATTAATTAGTGATTAATGGGGGTGTCTGACAAAAAAGTATCAAGTAACTCACCCTTTACAGATCCACCTATCTAGTGGCAGAAGTCCTGTGTACAAAGTTACCTGTACCCATGATGCACATTTACTAAGGGTGAGAACAGCGCATTTTTGTCGGGTTTCCCGACTTTTTAACGTTTTGCTCTGAATTGCCCCAGGTTTTTGGCGCACGCAATTGGATTGTGGTGCATCAGTGCCGGCTTGTGTGCAACAGAAATCGTGGGGCATGAACATCGGACAACCCAACTGATTCCAACTGCGGAATTTAAAAATGAAAGTGTGTCGCAAGATCAGCACTTCCATGCACCGGAGAAGGTGAACTCCGGCGGACCTCAGCGGGGGAAGCGACGGATGCAGGAAATCGAACGCACAAGCTATGTGAATCGCGGAGGAAATCCTCGGAGGAAAATGCACAGCGGGGATCCAGAAGGGACAGGTAAGTAAATGCGGCCCTATGTTTGAGTACCCATGGCAAAGCTAGCCCCTCTAACAACGCCACAATCCCACCTGATATCTAGAAGATTAAGGTTTATAAATCATTCTTGGCTGCTTATTCCACTGAGCTTTACAGTACAAAATCTGTAAGACATCCCCCTTCCCCCATATCAGAAGATTATTAAATGTTTAGTTCATACAGCAGCATCAAAGGTTACAGTATTCTTCTAGTAAATTTCTGTAAGGATGGAGACTGCTGAGCAGCAATTTAGATGTTACTCCATTCTCAGCAATCAGAGAAGCAGTCAACAGATGTAACTGGAGTGTAATCACTTCTTACTGTGTACCTAAACTATAGAGGTATCGTAAAAACTGGTATGAAGTGTAAGCCCTGCTCTTCCCACGACTTATGTCCCTGCCTAGTTGCCAGCCCTGTGCTAAAACAGAGACTTTTGACAACTTGGCAGCAGTCCCTACTCTTGTACATGTACAGTAAAACAGACAAAATAGAAGAACAAGACAAAACAGTGAGGTCATGACAGAGATGTACAGAATTGCAAGGCAGTAGAAAGTACAAGCGATGGTCAGTATCACAGCAAGCACAAAAGAGTTTATGGAATAGCAAAAAAGAGCAAAAAGACTTGATAAAAAGCTGATAAAAAGTTGAGGTGAAATTTATATGAGATTGTCTGCTACATCTGCTTTGTAGGAAAGAATAATTGGGGGAGGGGAACAAATTCTGGAACGTGTGTGTGACGTGCTAAAGATAAACTAAAACAACACAGTGGAGACAATAAAGCAGATAGTGTTTCCCCTAGAGTAGTAGGTCTCAATAAAAAGCCCAGAGCAGGTTAGTCCTTATTCTCGAGTGATACTTTCATCCAGATGAATGAAGTATGTAGGTTAGAAATTGGGACAGATTAGCACCAAAAAAGTGTCTTGCCAGGCAGATGTAGGATTGGTTGTTGGCAGAATAGCGTGTTTAGAGCCATGATAGGAAGCTAAGCCAATCTAAATACTCAATTCACCCTTAAACAATACGTGACCTTTATTTCCTTTTTACAATTTCACCATTTTTTGTTACGCTATATTTTATGTTTGGCTAGTGTTTTACCATTCAGAAGCTTTGTCACCTGAGGTCAAAAATTTATTTCATGATTTTAAGATTTTATGTATTTCTATCGATTAGTCGGAAGTAAACCTAGCGACAATCATGCTTCGCAAGAGGAAAAAACTAAGACCTTGCTAATACAGAGCAATTAGTTGTTTCCAGCAATCAATAGCTTATTTATGATTAACCTGTGGTAGTTTCCTGTAACTGGATGCAAAATCTAAAAAAAAAATATTATTTTATTGAATTACAGATGTCACTCGATGTCTTTTAAATACACCATGAATTATAATGGATGGTGGACAGAAGTGGCAATTGCAGATCAATTTGCTTGACCAGTTATTAAAGGACTACCAGGTACCTCACCATCCCATCATTGTGTGTCCCAAGCTTCATTTCTTATTTCTTTGCATTGCCGCATTTCTGTAAAAAAAAAAATTAGCCTGTGGTGCTATGTAGGGCACCATCAGGCTTCTCTGTAATATAATTTATGCTCATTCCGGGGCAGTGGTAGCCACATTCAGAACACACTGGCATTATATTATGGTGGAGCCTGATGGTGCTTTTTAGAGCACCAGAGGCTAATTTGCATATCTTATACACTTATTTTTTACAGAAATGCGGCCATGAAAATATATAAGAAATGAAGCTTGGGAGACATGGGACGGGGAGGTAAGTAATAGTCATCTACCATAGTCATCTACCATTTTCTTACCCGGTCCAGTCGGGATCCAGCGGCGGGTTCTCCAACGCTGATTCGGGTCCGGCCGGGATTCACTAAGGTAGTGCACCTGATGTCCACCAGGTGTCGCTGCTGCGCTGAAGTCTGCTGGAGTTCACAGAAGTTCACCGTCCTATCGTGGGTGCAGGTAAGCGCGTGTTAAGCACAATCCAATACAGGGAAAATGGCGCAAATTGGTAATATTCAGGAAACCCAATGGAAAAACACAATTCGGGCCCTTAGTAAATGACCCCCATTCTGATGGTAGATATCCTTTAAACTTCACTACTGCACAAAGAATAGAGCTATTTGCACCCTACCATGTGCTAGCTTCTGAGAACATCTGATCAGAGGAGGTGAAATGTATTAGACACTGACCAATTATATTTGTATAAGCTATCCCAAGACTGCAATATTGTTAGCCTGAGAAGCCTCTTATAATGCTTAGGCGTATTCCCAAGGAAATAAAAGAATCCTGATGTGTTATTCTGCATGACAATGTTAAAGGGAACCTGTCATCAGGTTTTATCCCACTAAACTAATAGCCCTACAGGTAGGGTATGAAATATCTTTTGTGGAATTCCCACCGTGCAAACTTTTTGTATCCCTGGTTCTGTAGCGCACAAAGCCATAAGCCTGATGGGATCTAAAAGATGACAAAACATGTTTCAAGGTACTATAGAATGATAAAGGCTTCGAAATGGACACTGCCCCTGCAACCACTAAATTTGACATATCTCATATGTAAATGGCTTAAGAAGCTTGACATGGATATACATTTTTTATACAAAAAATATACATTTTTTATAGAGCGAATTCTAGAAAGGCCATTTCATATGCTACCTGAGCGGTCTTGTAGTTTTGTGGGGTAAAACTTTAGTTAGGGTACAGATATGTACTCAGATGTGCACGGTTCATAAAGGAAGCTTATGTACTGTATAAGTTATAGTGAATTGCAATCATTATGATGTTGTACCCAATCCGTAACGCATTCACATTACTTCATCTTACATCAGATTCTAGTCTACTGTAACTGCTAAAATGAGTTTAAAGAGCAGCTACAATAACATTGTGATAGCTGATACTATTAGAGGTTTGTTTCATATGAACATTTTATCCACGTTTTTCCATTTGGTAAGTCAGAGACGTGTTGTCTACCTGTGTAGAACTGACATTGTCTGGGGAAACATAAGGGGAAATCAAATAAACAGGTATGAGGAAAAAAGCCAGTGATTCGCTGAACGAAATATGGCTGTAACTACTCTATAGGGTACATGCAACTAATTGACTGTTTTTTCAATTGAAGTTGAATTTATTAATGCTGCAATAACACCAGTCACATTTAGTAACTGTTAAGGGACTGCAGTTTCATATAGAACCTGCTTATTTGTGGTTATTGCTGTCATTATTCTTCATGAGGCTGATATACAGTAAGGCAAGACGGCAATGTAGCTGCAGGACAATCAACTCTATGGAGAAGCCCTCCCAAATAAGTGCTGAGTTGTATTCTGTAATATAGCACATTAGACACTGCTGTACAAAGGCTTTCACCTCATTACACTGCCTGGCCATTTTATTAGGAACATCTACTATCATGATGAACCTTCATTGGCCTTCAACACAACCCAGCAAGTCATTGGGGTGATGGGTTGAATTGGAATTTTAATTGTTCTGTTGGAATATTGTTCCAATTGGAAAGGATAGGTGCCATCAATTAGATAGAGGTTCTTACCTACTCTGAACAGTTTGTTCTGCTAGGAAATTCTCTACTGGGATAAGGTTTGGAGACGGAAGACCAGTGAAGCATAGAAAACTCCTTGTCATGCTCCTGGAACCAATCCATGACTTCAAAGCCTTTGTGTACTATGCATTGTCCTGCTGAGAGTTTACTTCTATATGGAAAGCAACTTCTACGAAATGATAAACATGGTTGAAGACTATGTTAAGCTAATGGATATTGTCCAAATGTCCATCAGTGAGCAACAGGGGAACCAGAATGTGCCAAAAACATTGCCCACAACATTACTCTACCGGAACTTTTGACACTTGCCAGGAAGGGTTCATCAATTAATGCCTGTGCTAAATTATAACCCTCCCATCAGCATAGCACAGCAGAAACTTGGATCTATCTGGCCAGATGATGTTCAGTGGTCCAATTTCTGCTTTTCTGTTTCCCTAAGACAACAATCCTAAATATCTAAATTTATGACAAGGAATAATGAGGATGGTGTATTGTGCAGGGCATGGAAAAGTAAAAATTTCAGGCACATGATAACAAAATTATGACCTTATTGTCCTGTTTTGCACCAATGAGTATAGGGCACATTAGTTGTAGCTTTGTAATCAGCTGTAAAGTATTGGCTTGTTTCTGAGCAAATCTTGCAAGATTTGCCTCCCTGAAGCTGCAGCAGAAGTTTGATTTGGGTCCAAATTAAATTGGTACAAATTGATGTTTCTCTAATTATCCTGGAAATTGGTATATGATCCCTTATAGTCCTCTTAACCACTTTTTATAAAAAATCTTCTACACTGTTTAGACCTTTTTACATGTTATTATGATATTCCAGATGATTTATGAAACAATGTAAGTATCAAAACTTAAATTTGGTTAAGAACCAAATAAATAACATGTTGCCATATTGAGTTTCCTGTGAGCAAAACCCATGACAATCCCACCACTACATGACTGCACATAAACACTTATATAACACATATAAGATATTATTTTTATGTAAAAAATTAGGAACTATTGTAAAATTTAAGAATATAAGTACAAGTATGCCATGTCTAGTTTTGCTGGTTGGGTCCAAGTATGTCAATGTCACCAAAGCCAAGTAGAGGTGCTGCTTCTAAAAGAAAGCTGTGTTTCTCTGTCTCTCTCTGTCTGTCTTTCTGTCTCTCTTTCTATGTATGTTTCTTTGTCTCTATATCTTTGTCTCTATATCTTTGTCTGTGTCTCTCTCTGTCTCTCTCTTTCTCTGTCTCTCAGTATCCATATTACCTCACACATAAGCTGTCTTACATTGCCTATAGTAACCAATCAAAACTCAGAGCTCATATAAATAAGCTGTGGCAAAATAGCAACCAACCACGGCTCATCTTCTAATTGTCACAGCAGCAGCAGACAATGGCTTCTGTTGTTGGTGGTAAATAAGTGTATTTTGGAATAATTTCAACTCAAAACCTAGGCTATGATGATCCCTGAATCACAGAGAGTGGTTGTGCAAAATGTGGTTATTGTAAATGCTATGGTGCGTGTCGATCCCTTTAGTGGACAGACATACACAAATACTAACACTCAGGTTTACATTATATATATATATACACACAGTCTATAATGAGTTATAGTTATTTCTATGGAAACTAAGGTACAGTATATTGTATTGACAAGCTTGTCCTTTGCAATATTACGTATTTTATTAACGTAGAATCTAAAAAAAGGATCCTGTCCTTAAAGGCCATAATGGTGTCTCTATCCTTAGCAGCCATAACTACGATCAGATACCTCCTATCAGCTACAATCAGATCACTTCTATCATTTTATATCAGTATTACACATCACTGTTGAGGATTTTTAGCCCTGTGCTGGCTGGGTTTTGTGTTTGATCGGCTTTTCTCTTATTCTGTCATGGCATCTTTGCTCAAATGAAGACATTGGGGCTTATTTACTAAGGGGCCAGTGGCCACATTTCCGTGTGGTTTTCGGTCATTTCCAGAGATTGTGCCACTGGGACAGGCATTAAGAAGGGGATTGTGTCGAATGCAATCAGATTTTGGCGCATCGGCGCCGGGTTTCATGCAACAGAAATCGGAGGGCGGGATGTCGGACAATCCAACTGATTCGGACTGAGCATGGGATTTAACATTTAAATTGTGGTGCAAGACCAAGCATTTAATTGCACCATGAAGAAGAAGGTGAATTCCTGGTGGACCTGATCGGGGAAGCGACACATGCAGGAAATCGGGTGCACGGTCTTAGTGAATTGCGGCAGATGTGCATTCCAGTCGGAGAATGCACTTTCGGGGATCGCGCAGGACAGTTAAGTAAATGTGCCCCAAGGTCTTCACAGATCAATGGAAAACTTTAGTTTTGCATCTTCTTAGCCTTTATACAATATAAACGTACTGTGGGTGAAAAGTCAATCTAAGTAATACTCAAATATTGGAGGAAATTATATAACGTTACAAGACAATTAAACTATTATAAACTTTCATTCTCATTGTAATTACACACTCATCTGAATAATGTAATGTTCTACTGCTTTGGAATATACATTAACCTTCTTGGCAGATCATGGTCTGTATACTGTAGCTCCATATTTTGTAAGCAAGTATACACAGAATGGAGTGGTTGCTGGAAAAGGAGTCATTGTTGTCTGACAGTGCTTACATCTCCAGCTATGGCCTCTGATACAACAGATCACTGAAGAAACGGGAATGTAACCATAGTATCTTGAGATAAGTGATTGCCTCTCATTTCCTGCAGACTCTTGTAAACAGAATCGCCGGAAAACATCCACATGGATGTAGTTTAACTCTATGATCCACCTGTAATTTTTCTATTTTAGGAGGACAGTCTTTTGTTATTTCTCATGCTAGTATCTATTCATATTTGTTCATAGAAACTAAATAACTAAATTAATTAATGTGTAGATGGTAAGGTTTTCACCCAAGGCAGAAAACTTCAAAGAGATCTTGAAAGTAACCAAGGGCTAAATGAGCAAATCCATTCATTAGTTCATAGATTCGGTGTCAATTATTTGGAACGAATAATTGTAATGAACCAGATTTTTTTTCTCGGATGAACCAATGTATTTACAATTTTCATGGAAATTGGTATATAACCCCATTAGTCCTCTTAAACATTGATCTTTATAAAAAGCTACTATCCCATCATGTTCTACAATTTGTTTTTTATTTAATGTAATGGTTAGAGTTGGGATTGTTCTGCAAGACAACATTACATCACTTCTGATACACAAAGTGATACTGGAGAAAACAAGGATATTGCCCTCTGTGTGTTTATGGGTGGGTAAAGGGGCCTGGTAAGAAGGGGCAAGAACAGTTGTTTGGACTGGATATTGCCACTGCTAACAAGTGCTTCCCATTACTATGGGAAGCTAGCAAAATATGTAGGTGTAGCGCTACTTTACTCTGAGGAAGGATAGCAATCCAGAAGGAAGGAGGGCATCGATAACAATTATAAGTTTACCAGTCACGGTGCCTCGATCTTTGAGTAAGTGTTCCTGGTTTGTCATGCAGAATTTTGATGGTAATTTTTTTTTTTTTTTTTTAAATCAAGAAGTGTTTTAAGTCCAGAATTAACTTTGCCTCCATTGCAAGCATTTTATAATGTACTGCAGCTGAGGAAGGGTCCATTGCAGACTTGAAGCAAGTCTTATTTTAAGTAACTTTTGAGTAAAAAATGAAATGTTAACCTGGATGAAAACTTCTATACCATCCTGAGATTTATAAAAGGGAATATCTCAGGAAGATAAACAAACAAATATAAATGAAATAAATGTTACATTTTAATTCTTGTCCTCTGCAAATTCATTGTGGAGTAATATTATGCATATTACATGTCACGGGTGCTCCCGCGATCCCTGTCTCGGATCGCGGGCGCATCCGTGCTCCTCCATGTGCCCCCGCTGCTGCCCGGTCTCACTTACCTCTCCCGGCTTCTGCGCTTCCCCGGACTGCCGTGCTCCTCCCGAAAATTTAAAGGGCCAGCGCACCGCTAATTGGTGCACTGGCTGAACACCTCACCTTTAAGAATCCTGCCTCTTCTTGTGTTCCTTGCCGGATCTTTGTGCCTCTCAGCCTAAGAGAAAGCTTCCTGGTGATTATTCCTGCATTCCTGTGTATTCCTGCGTTCCTGTGTATTCCTGCGTTCCTGTGTATTCCTGCGTTCCTGTGTGTCTCCGCTCCCAAGTCCTGTGTAGCCTTGTTACCCGAGTTCCTCCGTGTTGCTGTGTTCCATGTGCCTGTGTTCCCGTTCCCACCTGCCTGGACCTCCCATTGCTGACCCCGGATTTGGACTTGACCTCGCATCTCTGCCGCCTACCCTGACCCCGAGCCTGGACCTGACTACGAGACCGTCTGCTGCTAAGGTACCTCGACCTCGGCTGCCACCGCGGGCTGGTCGCGCCTGGGAACGACCTGGTGGTATCCTGCAGCAGCAAGTCCAACCCGCTTTGCGGCGGGCTCTGGTGAAAACCAGGTGCCACTTGGATTCCGGTCCCAGGTTTCGGCTAGTTCCATCTCCCGCGGTGGTCCAGAGGATCCACTGATCCTGACATTATAAAGGTGATTATTATACACATCAACCCAATGGGAAACACAATGTAACCTATTTACACCCACAAAATAGCATGGAATAGTGGTGAATAGACTCATTACTATGGCTTCTTCATTAGAAAGACCAAGGTATGTTTAGAAATGTCCTTCAAAGCTACAGCAATTCATTGTGGTATGGAGATGAATAGATTTTGATCTTCAGAAATTTGTGATGACAATGAATGCTTATATATATACAGGCAGTCCCCAGGTTACTTACAAGATAGGTTCTGGCTTGAAAAAGGCTCTTGTTGAACTGAAGTATCGCAGAGGCTGCAGGCTATATACTGGGGGCAGGGGCTGCAGGCTATATACTAGGGGCAGGGGCTGGCCGTTTACTGGGGACATGAGCTGGCTGTCTATACACTGGGAGCAAGGGGCTTCAGGCTATATACTGGGGGCATGAGTTGTCATGCTATATACTATGCTTGTACTTGAGTCAATTGGTTTTCCCAGTTTTTTGTGTTAAAATTAGGGGTCTTGGCAAATACTCGGGTTGGCTTATACTCGAGAATATTTGGTAGTTTATAAAATGTAATGGCCACCAGCGCTGTGTGTGAATAATAGGTAGAAGTCATCTGCAATCTTCAGCCTCAACCTTGTTCATAGTATACAGTTACACATTACACTATCATCTCCCCAAAGCTCATTCCTAATAATTCATGTATATCTCGCTGTTTATTCAGTATGCAGAGATTTGCCTCAATAGTTAGAGCCAGTGAGTTAAAAAACTTTCTAGTTCCTATCTTCTATGAATAAATATAGGTGGTACTCTATGATGCTAATGGAATGCGCTCATAAAATGCAAATGCTCTGCAGAGAACCCTGGGAGTAAAATGTTTGCAATGTAATTTGAGAAGCCAACGAAGTGAAAAACTAATAACGTTCAATGTGGATTTTGACTAAATAAGGGATGCCATAGATAATTCTACAGCCCTTGCATTCAGGATATTTGGAAATGAAATGCCATGCTTAGAATGCCACTGGGAAGGAAACAAGTTGTTTCTGGGATATTTCCACCAATGATTGTTAACATTTAGCTCTGGTGATAACAGTAAAGTGATGCCATGTAGAGAAATTGGTAAGTCAACAAATAAAAGTGCACCTGTGAAGAGCCCAAATGTCTCCTCCTAATGCTAGAGGAGGCACTTCAAGTAATTACTTTTATGTTAACATTTTTGCCTTTTGGGGAGATACAGATTTTAGTAAGTCATTTTCAAAGCTATGCAATTTAGAGACTATTGTTTTTATGCCATTTGAAATGAATCCAGACTATGTACCTTGTGCCTACTCATGTAAGAATTAAAGTTAAAAAAAATTAAAGCTAAAAAAGCAGTAAAATGTTGCAATGAACATTGAACCAATACCAAAGAGCAATTATTAATAGGTATAAATATCATGTAGTAGGAAGAAAACGCGGCACTCACCGGCTTCTTCGTTGAAACGTTTATTTATTTCATTTAGGGTGACAGGTACAGGGGGGATGCATGCTGTGGTGACGGAGCCATTTCGTACTAAACAGCACATTCACAAGCCAAAAGAAAGCACTGTTTGGCGCAAAACGGCCCCATGGCCACGCCATGCACCCTCCCTGTACCTGGTGTAAAGAAACATTTCCACAAAGAAGTTGGTGAGTGTCACATTTTCTTTCTACTACATGATATTTATCCCGGGATTTTCTGCTGTGCACTGCAGGCTGTGTGGACTGTAGTCTTAAGTCAAGTTCATTGTGCCTCCGTTTGTAGCTTTCCTGTAAGACATTGTCATCTGTGGACTGTGCCGACCCTAAGCAATTTCTCTTGGAGTGGTATAACCCTTTTTACAATAGGTTTACAATTGTCAAACAAAACACGTAAAGAAGACGATTTTGTTCACATTACTCGCAATTAAGTTATTATTACACAAAAAGTTATGAACAGTACAGGAGTCAATTCAGTAACTGCAGAAAACAAATAAGTAAAACACCTACTGAAACCTCCAACAGCATCTATGTTTTTGTCTCCCACTATAGCTACTCCCTCCACTTTCTCCTCCCCCTTCCACTCCAAAGTCTTATATAGGCAGCAGATGAAACTAAGGCTGCATTCAGACGAACGTATGCCAGCACTGCTATGGTTGGGTTGGCATACGTCCGCCGTGTTGGAGAGGAGGAGTGCATAGAGATGCATGGTGTAGGGGCTGTAACATGCGGTCATTGTTGTCTATGGGGGATGTATGTACGCCCACAAGCTTGTGGCCGCACATACATCCCACATAGAGTCGTGTGAATGCAGCCTTGAACTGATCCTTTTGCTTAATCACTGCCAGTACTGTAGACAGATTTTACCAATGAGTTTTTGTGTCATGACTTAATACAAAAATGTATTTAGTTGATTTAAAAATTGTACCCAAACTTAAAACCAGTGAATTGGTGCCCCCAACAAATACATAAACTGGCCAACATTAACAGACTTTCCAAAAATATCTTGCCATATATTGGATCAGTACCTCCTTCCTATTGCACTTGCATATCAAGTAAAATGAACACCTTGTCTTACAGTGATTCAGGTGGTATGTGTCTGCATTGTGTCGATATTGTGTTGGCATATGTGTCAGGTGATATGTGTCTGGTCTGGTGCCGGAGACATGTTTTCACAGGGGTTGGATCTTGCTCCTTAATGTCTGCAGAACAGTTCCTGCCCTGACAAGGGCAGTCCCAACACTGCCCCCAGTCACATATGACTCCTGCAACTTCCTGACGCTTTCATTCAGCCTTGGACTCCTCAGAGGGCTATGGTGCTAAAACTTGCTTCAATTGGCAGATAATCATATTGGGTTAATTGGCAGTTAGGGTAGCCCAACTTAAATGTACCTACTGTAATTTTAGTGGCCATGTGAAGAGCAACCCCTGCAATGCCAGTGGTGTTCTAGATAGCCAAAGGCAGCAGGGAAAAATGTTTTTTAGTGATTCAAAAGTGAATGTCACCAAAAAGGGATTACAAGCTCTTGCGAGCAGGGCCTATATTCCTAACATCTTCTTAATGTGACCATGCTATTGCTCTGTACTGTCTTATTTTATTTGTATATGTAGCCATTGATATCCAACAATATATTATTGAAATCAACTCAGTTTTCTCCTATGAGACAGCCTTGGCCTATGCATTACAATATAATTGTGTGTTTTAACTTACCTGGCTTCCCGCCAAAACAAAAAACAAAACATGTGTCTTGTTTGTGCTGCTCAATCACTCCTCAGATCTCAGCCCCCACCTTTCTGCTTATGTACAGCTCCTCCCTCCCCCACTGAAGTCAGTTCACCCCAGTGATCTCTATCCGTGTGGAGTGAAGGAGCAGGAGGGAGGAGTTATACATGAGCAGAAAGATGGGGGCTGAGAGCTGAGGAGTGAGTGAGCAGCACAGAAAATAAACTTTTTTTAATGCCTCCAAACCAAAGCAAACCTTGGGACTCACACAGGATTGTTTCAGGAAGCCAGGTAGGTTATAACACACAAGTATATTTTAATGCAAATGCTCAAAGAAAGAACAAAGGCATCTTTGCAATGTGGGTGTAATGAGCTTCTGCAACCTTTAGTAAAAAGGGGGCCCTAGTGACAGGTTCCTTTTAAGTCGCACTCCCCAGCCCCAAGGTCTAGTAATCCTTTAGAGGTCAAACTATCACAAACAATGCTATGAATCCTTACTAGCACTTCCATACAGTATAAATACTATAGAATATACAGATAATTCATTAACAACTGAATCTGATTTGACTTACAGTATCTGTGGATGTTAACCTTTTCTATGCACATGTTGTACATATAGTTTAACACTGTTTATCCCTCCCCTACTCCCTCCGTAGGAAGAAGACTTTGTGATTCTGCACTCCCACCAAGGTACACATTGGGACTCTTTCTAGCACTAAAGTATATGTTAATTAATTAGGAATTTGTATAAACGTCCTTGTAAACTTGTCATTCCCTCTACACAGGCAAAATTTTCTTCCAAATGCACCTTTTGCCTTTGTTCATGTTTATATTTACCTAAAAACTAAAACTCAAATAATAAAAATGTTTTATCTTGATTAATTATTTATAGTATTATTATCCTTGAAAAAAAATTGCATATGGCAAAGAAGATTGCAAAAAGATCACTCAATAGAGTTTTGAATGCAAATCTAACAAGCAAAAACATTCTGATATGATTCTGCAAGGCCTGTCGACCATCTTATTCTCTGGCAACAATAGAGGATCTAAGCGGCACATAAAGCCTTAGCTTAAGGTTGGCAATAAAAGGGCCAATGATACATCCGTGGACATAAAAATATATGACATCTCTGTTAATCCATGAACATCTCATAGACATCAATCGCACCCTGCGCCATCAACAATGTCCTTTCTTTTCCAAGTAGCGATTTCCTGATTCTTAGATTAGACAGTGAATGTAATAATGAACCTTCATATTGTGATTCAGCTCTTTGCCCAAGCACAAGCTTTGCATTATTGAATACTAGGGTTTACCTTCGATTAATTCAAAATTAGTCCATTCAAGAAATTTTATATTATTTATAAATAATTCTAAATGTTGCAAGTTTTAGACATCAATAATCTACAATTCAAGAAGTAACTCAAAATGTGTCACCTTTGACAAGTCAAACAGGTGCAAAAGTCTGTACATAATGCGCCATCGTGGTATTTATCACCTTTTAATCAAGTCATTTGACTGAACCTGCCATGGTTTATAAAATAGCAGATTTTACAAAATAGGGCCCAAAGGACTCTTGAAAATTAACTCAAGAAGTTGAAATTGCATTTAAATTCATCTAATCTGCATTAAAGACAGTAATGCTAGCATTAAATAACAACTTCTTCCACTTAAGCTGATCCTTTTAAAGCCGGCCAATTAGACCTCTGGGAGACGAGACGCAATAAAAGCAGGTGGAACATGCTACTGGTTCCAGATTAAGGAAAAATCGAGAGCTTCCATTAGACCGTTTTTCTGCCTCTATCCATTACCTCACAAAATCCTCTTGTTATATGAAATATAAGATGTATTTCTGGTTGTCAGAGATTATGGATGTGCAGTACAGTCGTGTGGATTAGTCTTTCTTGGTTGTATAAGAGTGATTACGCAGCTCTCGGAGAAGGATGTTACTACCTTGTTTGCCTGTGAATGGTACACAGCTTGAACATGTGCAGAGGAGGTAATAGCAATGCGGAAAGTAGCTGCAGGGGCCCTTTCTAGTGTACAAGAACATAGAGGAGGATATATAGGTCATCAACCAACCTAAACTTAAACAGTAGATAAGTAGCTTTTTATGTGAAGTGAAGCCACTTTTTATAGGTAGATTTATTCAGACATGTCATACATTCTGGATTTTACATAGTCAACATAATAATAATTCTTAGCAAACTTTTTTTTCTATAAATGTGGCACAGATAACTTGAGGCCTTGATGATTATCAGGGTCGACTCTAGGTTTCAGGAGGCCCCTGTGCGACAGAGCCTCAGTGGGCCCCTTTGCAGTAAACTCATGTGGTGATATTAAAAATTCAGAAACTAAAAATGTGTCCTGTTCCCTCAAATATTTCCTAGTTTATCATACCAAAGAGTCAGCTCATGGTTATCCAATATAAAACCCCTCTCGCCCCCTATGGATTCATACAGCATACATATCTATGGATAGGTACAGCGCCTGTCACCACCATGGATTTCTTATGTACAGCCTTATGTGGGCCCTACAGCAGCTATCGGCCCCGGCACTTGCCGGGTTTGCCCAGTGCTGGTGCCGGTCCTGGTGATTGCTATACCGTATCAAGCAGTAATGGCATGAATATTCCTTTCCTTTACTCTTTTTTTTTCACTATTCCACACACTCTCAAACATGACATGTTTACTTACCTCATTTCCCTTACAAAACTTTTGCACTCATGAGTGAGGTATGAAAGAGGGTTGTCCAAAACGTGTCACCCCCTTTTCTTTCATTTTGATATGTAACCAATAAACTGTGGTTTCTATCCTTTTAACTCTTTGGAGTGATGAATCCCTACATTTTGTATTTTTACATCCTTAACATCTCCTGTAAATGTTTCTATGGTTTACATTTTTAGAAGCTAATTTGTTTAAATGAAGCATAAAGTGTGTATGAATTGGTCTCCGTTAATCCACATTTTAGGATGTGTTATTACTGCTATATAAGTGGACAGAATGACAGGATAACTTTTGTTAAAAAAAGGCCCAAAAATATGTATTAAATATTGAAAGAATTTGTAATATATACTGTCTAATACTACAATAAAAAAGAAAAGAAGTAGAAATTAAGATGTACCTTTATTTAAAGGGGTATTCTTGTCTGGGCATTCACATTCAGTTTCATTAATCTGCCATACATAAACATTTCTTCAATTGGATGTTATTAAAAAAAATGTTCCTGTGTGAAGATAATTTCTCATAAATGTAGTCATTTTGTCCCTTAGAAACGAGATAGCTTCCTCGGATACGGCCACCTCTGCCCGAGAGATTGCACAAATAAACAAAAAGGTTTTGTATATGAAATGTCCGGGAGTTACTGCATGTCCCACAGCCGTACTGTGGTAATGATTGCTGAATCCTGGTGGTCCGGCAGGACTATATAGCCCAAGTCTGGCCACCACTGCTAGAGTGTGACGTGGTCGTATTCGAGGAAGCTATCTCGTTTCTAAGGGACAACATGACTTATGTGAAATTATCTTCACACAGGAACATTTTTTTAATAACATATACAGGCGGTCCCCTACTTAAGGACACCCGACTTACAGACAACCCATAGTTACAGACAGACCCCTCTGACCTCTGGTGAAGTCTCAGAATGCTTTACTATAGTCCCAGACTGCAATAATCAGCTGTAAGGTGTCTGTAATGAAGCTTTATTGATAATCCTTGGTCCCATTACAGCAAAAAATGTTTAAAATCCAATTGTCCCTGGGGCCAAATTTTTTTTTGTCTGGATCTACAATTATAAAATATACAGTTTTGACTTACATACAAATTCAACTTAAGAACAAACCTCCAGTCCCTATCTTGTACGTAACCCGGGGACTGCCTGTAATTGAAGAAATGTTTATATATGGAAGATTAGTGAAACTGAATGTGATGATTGCTGAATCCTGGTGGTCCGGCAGGACTATATAGCCCAAGTCTGGCCACCACTGCTAGAGTGTGACGTGGTCGTATCCGAGGAAGCTATCTCGTTTCTAAGGGACAACATGACTTATGTGAAATTATCTTCACACAGGAACATTTTTTTAATAACATATACAGGCGGTCCCCTACTTAAGGACACCCGACTTACAGACAACCCATAGTTACAGACAGACCCCTCTGACCTCTGGTGAAGTCTCAGAATGCTTTACTATAGTCCCAGACTGCAATAATCAGCTGTAATGTGTCTGTAATGAAGCTTTATTGATAATCCTTGGTCCCATTACAGCAAAAAATGTTTAAAATCCAATTGTCCTTGGGGCCAAATTTTTTTTTGTCTGGATCTACAATTATAAAATATACAGTTTTGACTTACATACAAATTCAACTTAAGAACAAACCTCCAGTCCCTATCTTGTACGTAACCCGGGGACTGCCTGTAATTGAAGAAATGTTTATATATGGAAGATTAGTGAAACTGAATGTGAGTGCCCAGACGAGAATACCCCTTTAATCATTACCTTGGAATGTCTGTCATCAGTTAGAGGGGTTGTCCACTTTCAGCAAAACATTGATATTGTTTGTGTATTTAGGTTTAATGACTGTCAAATGTAGTTTTGGTATAAATTCCTCACTATTCCGTAAATCTCTGCTTCTGTCATTCTATAGGAAGCTTCATTGTCTACTTCCTGTGGCAAAAAAAACTACCATATTTGTGTCTATGCATTATGAAAGGTGTGAAAAACTGTGTCTTAGTCTTTTTTCTTGTTGTGCTGAATTGGTTTAATAAGAAATTGATTTATTTAATCAAACGGGAGATCAGATTATTGTGGACACATCTGCAACACATCTGAAACCAATCAGAATCCATTTTTAGCAATAAAGTCGTAAATATACTGTAGACATCAGTCAGAACAGCTCTTCCTCTGCCTCATTGTACTGAATAGAACAAGACTATTCAATACACTATATTTGCTAAGTGTTCTTATTGGTCCTAGGAACCCCCAATTTCCTGATCACTAGCGCCTTGGCATCCAGCTCCGCAGTGATTGGAAAGTTAACTCTTTCCCTGCCGATAGAGGAAAATTGGAGTCACAACTTGCAGTAGCATTAACAATGTGAAGCCGACTCAAGATGAAGAATATGTGAAGAGTACAAAGACTCTCTACTCGTAATGACTGATACCATCATACAGTATGATATGTACAGACATGTTTCAGGAAAATATTTGCAATTTTCCCGGGAAGATTCTCCTGCTTAGTTTCTTTCATGTGAACTTGCTGTTTGCATTGCAATCATGTAAATTCAGAACATAAACGTCAGGTTAGTGGGGAGTGTTGCTGTGTAGCTTATAAGCATCATGGTAATATAAATTAAAATGCATAGCTAGAGCTGGTGGGAGATTTATTTGCCCCCTAGTCACTTCTTTTTATGTTTTACCTACCAACCAGGGACTTAAAAATAGACTGCAAATCACTACGAGCCCATGAGAAAAACCCAAGGGCAAGAATACAAATACGCAGGCAAATAAATATTAGTATTATTTGCCCGTCTCAATTTAGTGCAGCGAGGAAGAGTCTATTGAAGGTTACCAGGGTAATAATGATAAATCCACTTTATTTATTCTGTGCTTCGGAGTGTCGTGACTTATCTGAAAAATGAGGTGAAGCAGCCAGCACTACTGTAACACTGTCCATTACAATAAATCCAGAAATGAAATAGGACTGTTTACCAGGCCATGCCTCGGGGAACAAAACCCTAGGATCGGGCATAGGAATATAGGATCTGTGCAATCACTGAGTGGGAAAGAATGCCAGGATTTATAATTTAATTTCTTTCGATTTACTATGTAATTCCTCTATGTTACGTGATTACCAAAGCCTATAACTCTTTTTATTATAAGGAATCCCAATATCTTGGTTTCTATTGCACACTTATGTTGTTACTTTGCAGTTTTTATGCATTTATTTATTTAGATGTATATGCTTTTTATGTAGTAAAATTTTGTGCGTTTGTAAAAATCTGGCTTAAAGGGAACCTGTCATCAGGTCTTGACATTTCTGAGAGATTCCCATAGCCCTTTAACTATTGATCTCAAGCTTCTTTTTTAAAAGTAATCCTTAGGGGTCTTCGTTTAAAAATAGCTGCCTGGCTCCTTGCCAGGAAAGATCCACAAGTCATGTAGGCGTCTTCAACAAGCCTCCATGTCATGATGTCATCCAGAAATAGGATGCATAGAGCTCCCTCCTCCTCCTTCCTTCCTGTTAAGCAGTCAGACCTTTGTGATGGAAACCTGTGCTTTCTCGGTCCTCTCCTTCCTTCTGACACGTGAAGTAAGCAATGTAATAGTGTAGTCTGCTTCACTACCCACTGCACCGCAATGAAATGTATGCCACATCCGGACCATGAGTGTGCTAAGTCTATTCCATGAAAATCAAATATTTTCTTTAAATTTTTGCAACCATTTTGAATCAGTCTATTACCTGTTGTTCAAACTTTAGTCTATGAGTGATTTTTGAACAAATGGTTCTGAGTAGAACAAGTTCTACTTTTGATGCACTGTCCATTAAAATAACAGCTGTGGGCAATGATCCTTTGAAAAGTATTGAATTTAGTGCAGTCATGTGCCTTCCAATTTAAAAGACAGATAGAACACAGAGAATTTACATTGCTGTGAATATCTGCCCTAAGGGTTGGGGTGTATCATGCAGGACACTCATTTTGATTGAATTTCCCATACAGCCAATGCATATAAATATTATCTAACGGAAATAAACTGGATCAGTAAGAGATATTAGAGAGGATAAAGCTTCCCTGTATTACTGTTTGCAGTTCTAGTAATGTACAATAAATCCTGAGAGCTGAACTATGGTTGAGGTGGCAGCCAAGTGAGAGCCCTCTCCTACAAAACATGTCATTAGCGACTGCATCTGTAACTTATCTACTGCTAATTAAATTAATTAGAAGGGAAAAAATAAAAAGACATTTGCTTTGCAAAAACTGTGTGTCTGCAAAGCAAATAATACTAATGAGCAGGTAGGGCACACATTTGTGAATGGTCACATGTGGCACATATTTTAATATATTTCTTCAGTCTATTATTGATACATTGCCTGAACTTTAAATAGTGAAACTATGTGGCCTAAACAACCAGGGCCAGTACAAGACATTCTGGTGCCCTAAGCAATGACAAAAAATGCACACCTTCCCCTCTGCACCATCAAGCTGTTAACATGTAGAAAAACATTGTGGATCCAATGATGATTCAATCCTTACAGGTAAAAAATGATCCACCCATCTTATTAAAAATCATAAGAAAGGAATCTAAGCAATTCACATAAAAAATTTGTACAAGAAAAAAAATGCAGTAAACATACCAAACACATGTACCTGCACTCACTAAATATAGTACACATGAAAATATGTTTGTAATCACTCCATCACACACATTAATATATTTCTGTATTCAGTACAACTTAATATAATATTGTAGTCACTATACTGCACACATAAATATATCCAAGTGGTCAATGTGCCATACACATAGATATATACCTGCAATCCTATACCACACATAAATATATCACTGCAGTCACTATGCCGCACACATAAAAATGTACCTGCAGTCACTATACCACACACATAAATATATCCCTGCAGTCACTATACCGCAAACATAAAAGTGTACCTGTAGTCACTATACCCCACACATAAATGTGCACCTGCAGTCACTTTACCCCACACATAATTGTGTACCTGCAGTCACTATACTGCACACATAAAAATGTACCTGTAGTCACTACACCCCACACATAAATGTCCATATCCCCACATATCCATGCAGTCATTATATCATGGGTAGTGAGAGTAATTGAATTATGTAAAGAATGTATCCACCTTTCTACTTATTGATTTATCATTTATTTGTGGCACCTTATTAATACCATAGATCCACTGTCTTTGACTTACAGAGGGATCAGGGAACCATCTGGAAGTAGTTGCAAAGGTAAGTTTTACTTCTTTTGTGATCATAGACCATTTTACATTAAAAACTGGGGGTTTTCGTTGGGGGTTATATTCTCAGTTAATATTTTATAAATGTATATAGTAATATTTGCTTTACAATGATTGAGGCGCTTATTTTAGCCCCATATGATCCAAATATATTTGCCACATTTAAAATGGGTGTTTAAGGGGCAAAAAGGGACGCCCCCAAAAAGGGATGCTTGATCGGGTCGTTTGCAGTTGTGGGAATTAATTAGTCTCCAGTCTTGCATACATGACCTTTCACATGGGTTGTTCCAGTCATTAAAATAACAAATCCCTTGTGTGATAAGGTAAGGTCATCCTGCCTCAGATTAGCTGCACAGACATCACTAATCAAACATATTTATACAACACCCCCTCTCCCTTAAAAATCATAATGGCTTCAGGTAACTCGACATAAACCCCTTTCATGTAGGCTGCTGACTTTCTCCAGTCTGGCTTGTAAAATAAACCTGGTGGATAATCACTGTGCCTGGCAGGATCTGTCTTCACAGCTTGTGAGAAAAAACTGCAGATTAAAGCTGGATCCAAGTATGCAGGCGCTGAATGTGTTTGTCCAACCATAGATGGATTGGGAATTGCTAGAGCATACATTATCGGTTCCTTGGTTCCTTGCGCTGATAATTAATTCGGCTTGCTGTACATTCCACGGCATATGACAATCAAAATCAAACCATGCATATGTCTTGTGTGCGGCTTACCACAGTCACATCCTCTATCCCGCTATACAATGTGTCAGGATGAAGACATCAGAATCGTCTGAGGATACAGGAAATTTATGACTGTGTTTAGCTTGACGTAGATGTTTCACACTGCAGCTTTTTTTTCTTAAAAAAACAGTTTTTCCTTTTTTTCACTTCACATTTAAAGGAAAATCGCCATTGAATGACAAGTAACAATATTCCAATATTCTGTTGTTATTCTACTGAAAAAGATGATTTTTTTGGTGGAGATTTAATTATTTTATTTATCTTGTGCTACTTTGGAGATGTTAGATATGTATATATATAAGAGAAATGTCAAAACTGGCACTTTGTTAAACTTAGCTAACAATTGAAATTAGGATTCAAGATGGTTATACATGATAGACACTGAGGGAGTTATTTATCATATGCTGGTGCTCGTGCACCGGTGTATGATAGCCCGCCGCTGCTCCAGCACAGCCGGATACATCTAGAGGCTATGGTCTCTTGATGCATCCAGTGGGGTCCTGTGCAGTACTTATCTCTATGCCAGGCTCTGTCTGGTGTAGAAATAAACACCAACGACAAATTCTCACATATGAAAATTTGATGGCTGCTGTGAGTGGCTGGCCGTGCTTCCCCCCCAACCCCGTTCATGCCCCTCTAGACCAGGGAAGGGCAAAATAATTGCAACTGCTAACAGTAAACTAGTATTTGTGATTATTTCAAGGCTTCTACACCAGCTTGTTCACCTGAGCTTCCTACTGCCATGGGCACTACAGGAGATTTTCTGTCCCTGATAAAAGGATATGTATCTATTACGACACAAATCCTTTGTTGTCAACTGAGCCCTTCAAAATAATCTCTGGCAATACCAGCCAACCACTTGGGAGCCTACTGACTTCATGGAGATGGCAAAGGATTGCATATATGTAACGTTGGTTTTCAACATTTCCATGCCTTTCAGGGTATTGTAAATAGCCACCAGAGGCCTCTAGCGTTGACTTAATACTTTTTCTTTATTACCAACACATACTTTTTGTCCTTGCATTTAACCAACAGCTAACTGAAGTGTGGCCACTAGAGATGAGCGAACACTAAAATGCTCGGGTACTCGTTATTCGAGACGAACTTTTCCCGATGCTCGAGTGCTCGTCTCGAATAACGAACCCCATTGAAGTCAATGGGAGACTCGAGCATTTTTCAAGGGGACCAAGGCTCTGCACAGGGAAGCTTGGCCAAACACCTGGGAACCTCAGAAAAGGATGGAAACACCACGGAAATGGACAGGAAACAGCAGGGGCAGCATGCATGGATGCCTCTGAGGCTGCGGGCCACTGGCAAGAAGGTAGGATACCGGGTTCCAGGGCCACTGGGAAGATTGGCAGGCCGCCAGGTTCCAGGGCCACTGGCAAGAAGGTAGGATACCGGGTTCCAGGGCCACTGGGAAGTTATTGCCTAATAGAAATCCAACCCCTACTGAATTTTGCCACTTCGGCCTTTGCTATGGATATGTGCGCCACTAAGCGCAGAACACAGCGGTCGCAAGTCTCACTACAAATTGCTCAGAATTGGCAAGTACATGCACTGCAGAAACTACAGCCACCAGCAGATCAACCAGAAATCAAATATATAGAACGCTACTGTAGGCTTCAAGAAGCTGTTTGTATTCTCCTATGGCTATTTTCTAGCCAAGTATCAAAGGAAGCACACTACTATGCCAGATGAGATGACACTGAGTTATTGCCTAATAGAAATCCAACCCCTACTGAATTTTGCCACTTCAGCCTTTGCTATGGATATGTGCGCCACTAAGCGCAGAACACAGCGGTCGCAAGTCTCACTACAAATTGCTCAGAATTGGCAAGTACATGCACTGCAGAAACTACAGCCACCAGCAGATCAACCAGAAATCAAATATATAGAACGCTACTGTAGGCTTCAAGAAGCTATTTGTATTCTCCTATGGCTATTTTCTAGCCAAGTATCAAAGGAAGCACACTACTATGCCAGATGAGATGACACTGAGTTATTGCCTAATAGAAATCCAACCCCTACTGAATTTTCCCACTTCGGTCTTTGCTATGGATATGTGTGCCACTAAGAGCTAAACACAACGGTAGCAAGTCCCCCTGCTAATTCCTCACAAAATGGTAAAAGATGCAAATTAAAATAAAAAAAGTAGAACGTTATTGTAGCCCTAAGAAGGGCTGTTGGGTTCTTTGAGAATCACTCCTGCCTAACAGTAAGCTAATAGAACACCCTAACGCTTTCCCTGACCAGCAGCAGCTCTCTCCCTAGCGGCATCCAGAGACAGAATGATCCGAGCAGCGCGGCCAGCGGCTAGTCTATCCCAGGGTCACCTGATCTGGCCAGCCAACCACTGCTATCGACGTGTAAGGGTACCACGTCATGCTGGGTGGAGTGCAGAGTCTCCTGGCTTGTGATTGGCTCTGTTTCTGGCCGCCAAAAAGCAAAACGGCGGGAGCTGCCATTTTCTCGAGCGGGCAAAGTATTCGTCCGAGCAACGAGCAGTTTCGAGTACCCTAATGCTCGACCGAGCATCAAGCTCGGACGAGCATGTTCGCTCATCTCTAGTGCTAGCTAAAACAGTCATTGATTCCAGATTTTAAAGGCAATTTGTCACCAGAGATCTGATTTTCACTAAAGGCAGGTTACAGAAGCCCATTACAGCTGCATTGCACATATGTCTTACTGTGTTATCTAATCAATTGCAGTATAATATAATTGTGTGTTATAACCACCTTGCACCCTGACAGAATCATTTGTGTAGTCCCAGGGCTTTGGTTTGGATGCATTTCAAAAAACACTGGGTGACTTGTCTTTGCTGCAGACTGCTCAGCTCTTGGCCCCCACCTTTGTGCTTTTGTACAGCTCCTCCCTCCTACTCCTACACAGAGGTCATAGACTGGTGAGATGACATCAGTGGGAGAGGGAGGAGCTGTACACGAGCACAAAGATAGGGGCTAAGAGCTGAGGAGTCTGCAGCACGGACAAGTCACATGTTGTTTTTTGAAAGGCATCCAAACCAAAGCCCAACCCCTGGGACTAAACAGAGGATTCTGTGTATTATATTGTAATGCAAATGCTTAGAGAAGGCAGAAAGACATATGCCCTGCAGCTGTAATGGGTTTTGCAACCTGTCTTTAGTGAAAATGAAGTCCCTAGTGACAGGTTCCCTTTAACAAGGAGATATGGGCTAAAATTTTAAATAATTGTAAAAAATCTAAGGAAAAATATTTTAAAAAGTCCAAACTTCCAGCACGATTGGAGCAACATGGTTCCTTCAGATATGCACCTGGACTGAATCTTTCGTAAAATTTGATGAAGCTTCTACGTATTGTAGGGATTCACTCAAATGGTAGCCTTTAGAGAAGCGCCAGGCAGCAGTCTTTCAGGTGAACAAAACAGGTGTCTTTATTTAGACATAAAAATAACAGGGAAAAGGGCTTGCTCCAGCCAGCAAAACAAAATGCATAGTCCATATGATAAATCTCAGTCCATGTTATCAAGCACAGTTCACATTCACAGACACAGTACCGTACTTCACCCTCCTGGGTTAGGAGAACCTTTTCAGTCCTCAGACTTCCCCACACAGCAAGGCTCAGCTCTGGCTCTGCTATTCCCTGTGTTCCACTCAGCTACACACAGATAGGGAACCACCCCCCCTTCTCCTGCCACAGGTGGCTTTACATAGGGCTGTAAGCCCTGGCCTGGAACGTGGGAGCAGCCATCCCACCCAGCACTGTGACTGCTCCAGAAAAAACCCGTCCCGCATCAGCTGCATTGCAGCTATGCTAAAATAACAAAAGTGTGTCAGTGGCCGAACGCCGCTGACACCAGCAATACTGGTTTTTACTTCACCGAGGTCAGGCACCACGGTGACACGTACCTACCATCCACCACAACACCTTGTGCCTTTCTACAGTATGGATTCTTGAATGATTTTGCTCATTTCTATTCAGGATTGATGCTTTGAAACCATGGCCATTGAGTCAAAAAATATCTTCATAGATTATTGTCTAATTAGGCGACACAACGGTACAATGTCTTGATCACCTGGATTCAAGTCGGAGGAGTCCTTATAGTCCTTTGATCCTTTTCCCCTGGTCCACTCAATAGTCTCTGACTTCATGAGCAGATTAATATTTTTCCTTCTACCTACTAGAAATGTGAAGATGTGGACTTACATTTCATTTCTATCTACCATGTTCTTCAGTCATTATGGGGCAAATTTACTTACCTGGTCCCTGCGCGATCCCTGCTTTGCGTTGTCCGCCAGAATGACAACAGCGGAGCCATAGGCGAAGCAGGAACATGACGGTGGTAAGGGGGGACCTATAACGACTGAATTTAGATGATAGTATTGATGTAAGATGATGGTCCTTGTTAAAAGAACAGAGTAGGTGGGATAGTGTAGTGATGTAAGAACAGAGTAGGTGGGATAGTGTAGTGATGTAAGAACAGAGTGGGTGGGATAGTATAGTGATGTATAGTATTTGTGATTATTTCAAGGCTTCTACACCAGCTTGTTCACCTGTACTTCTTCACTTCTTCACTGTCTTTTATTAATTTAATGCACAATCTCGAGCCGGCGAGATACTCGTCCGAGCAACGAGCCGCTCCGAGTATGCTAATACTCGACCGAGCAGTATACTCGGACGGGTATACTCGCTCATCTCTAGTAACTTGTTATTCAAATCACTTTGGAAAGAAGTTTAATCGCTTTCTAGACTGAACAGTGTCCTTAGCATTTCAAAATATTGATAAAACAGCTATTTACAAGAATAGGGAAAGCAAATGTATATTTTTTGTGCAATGAAAACAAGACAATTTTTTAATATAATTTCTGAATCCATTCCTCACCCTTTCCTAAATCTATGCTAACTGACATTCCATAGCAGTGATGGTGAACCTTTTAGAGATCAAGTGCCCAGACTACAACTAAAACCCACTATATGTTGCAAAGTGCCAACATGACAATTTAGGCAGTAACTTATTGCTCCCACTTTATCACAGCTTTCAATCGTAACAGCACTGAGGACACCAATACAGTAGAAAGAAGATGGCAAATTTTGAATTATCATTGTATCTTTCCTCCATGGCTCATTATATCCCTGCTCATGTGATGTCACACAGGTGCCCGACTCTTTATATCCCTGTTCATGTGATGACACACAGGTGCAAGGCTTATTACAAATAATGAAGCTCCTCATAGAATGATGCCAAGCAAAGATCTAGTAAACCCATTGATAGAAAGCATATTGAAAAGTTGTATAACATTTCATTACACAAAAATATAAAATTTTTGATGAAAGTGGACATTCCCTTTAATTCAACACAGTACAAGTTAGACAAGGTATATGTAATATTATAGCTGAAATTCTGATGTAAGGTGGAACAGTGCTTTACATTTTCTTCCAAAAAATTACTTTACTACCAAACCTCTCTTTCCTGCACCTATTAGCATTTGTTATTTTTGATATCTGGTTTTATATTACTTTCTAGTTAAAAATGTTACATTTTTTGCTCATAAGGCTGATGCCAATATAAAAAATTGAGGCAACTGCCTCGTTAGAATCACACAGAAGCAGCAATGACATTTATGGTGACACTAATGACAATGACATTGGAGGAGGAGAGTAGTTGTCACATTTTCTCATTATGAGAACAGGAAAGTGAAAATAGCCCAACATAAAAATTAGAAATGAACTTTTGGAATTTGTATATTGAACAAAATGAAAAATCAAACTTCACACAGAACAAATAACATTTCCAATGGAAAAACAGAAAGGTTTTGTGATAAAGTGTACCCCCAGTGGTCATCTTACGAACTGCAGCCTGTGAAAAGATTTGTTAGCATGTTGTTATATAATATGAATTGGTTGTTATTGGAGTTCTTTAAAATGATTAAAACTTAAAAAAAATGAACAAAGTTAAGGTTGGACACACTTGTACGTTCAACATATTTAACACGAACGTAAAAGGCTAAAGATTAGAAGAAGTTATAAAGGTATATTAGGGAAATGACTTGCCCCATATTGACCCAGTGAAATAAAAACAAACGACACACACAAAAACACAAAAACAAATAAAATATACAAGCAAAGCCATACCCCCCCCCCCCCCCCCCAGGAATCAGGCTTCATCAATCTTTAAACAATAACATCTTGTACAGAAATACATTTTCTTTCCACTAAAGTATTGGTTGCAGTCATTTGGAACAAATGTGTTAGTGGGTCTATAAAATGTTCTATATTCTACATTTTGTAAATGAGCCTTATAAGTTATACATTCTCCATAAAATAATGAGCGCTATTTCCCTTAGACGGTGAAAGTCACCGCAATGTAAGATCCACATTCAGCTGCCTAATAGAAATCCAACCCCTACTGAATTTTGCCACTTCAGCCTTTGCTATGGATATGTGGCGCCAACTAGGCGCAGAACACGCGGTCTCGCAAGTCTCACTACAAATGCTCAGAATTGGCAAGTACATGCACTGCAGAAACTAAAGCCACCAGCAGATCAACCAGAAAATCAATATATAGAACCTACTGTAGGCTTCAAGAACTGTTTTTGTATTCTCCTATGCTATTTTTCAGCCAATATTCAAAGGAGCACTACTATGCCAGATGAGATGACACTGAGTTATGCCTAATGAAATCCAACCCCTACTGATTTTGCCACTTCAGCCTTTGCTATGGATATGTGCGCCACTAAGCGCAGAACACATGCGTCGCAAGTCTCACTACAAATTGCTCAAGAATTGGCAAGTACATGCACTGCAGAAACTACAAAGCCACCAGCAGATCAACCAGAAATCAAATATATAGAACGCTACTGTAGGCTTCAAGAAGCTATTTGTATTCTCCTATGGCATTTTCTACCAAGTATCAAAGGAAGCACACTACTATGCCAGATGAGATGACACTGAGTTATTGCCTAATAGAATCCAACCCCTACTGAATTTTGCCACTTCAGCCTTTGCTATGGATATGTGCGCCACTAGCGCAGAACACAGCGTCGCAAGCTCACTACAAATTGCTCAGAATTGGCAAGTACATGCACTGCAGAAAACTAAGCCACCACAGATCAACCAGAATCAATATAGAACGCTACTGTAGCTTCAAGAAGCTTTTTGTATTCCTCCATGTGCTATTTTCTAGCCAAGTATCAAAGGAAGCCACACTACTATGCCAGATGAGATGACACTGAGTTATTGCCTAATAGAAATCCAACCCTACTGAATTTTCCCACTTCGGATCTCTTGCTATGGATATGTGTGCCACTAAGAGCTAAACACAACGGAGCAAGTCCCCCTGCTAATTCCTCACAAAATGGTAAAAGATGCCAAATTAAAATAAAAAAAGTAGAACGTTATTGTAGCCCTAAAAGGGCTGTTGGGTTTCTTTGAGAATCATCTGCCTAACGTAAGCTAATAGAACACCCTAACGCTTTCCCTGACCAGCAGCAGCTCTCTCCCTAGCGGCATCCAGAGACAGAATGATCCGAGCAGCGCGGCCCGCTAGTCTATCCCAGGGTCACCTGATCTGGCAGCCAACCACTGCTATCGACGTGTAAGGGTACCACGTCATGCTGGGTGGAGTGCAGAGTCTCCTGGCTTGTGATTGGCTCTGTTTCGGGCCGCCAAAAAGCAAAACGGCGGGAGCTGCCTTTTCTCGAGCGGGCAAAGTATTCGTCCGCAACGAGCAGTTTCGAGTACCCTAATGCTCGACCGAGCATCAAGCTCGGACGAGCATGTTCGCTCATCTCTAGTGGCCACACAAGACTGCTAATTCCCATATCAATTACTTTTTGGACTTTTATTTCACAGTGTAGTTAGAGATGAGCAAATCTATTCATTGGTTCATAAGTTCGGTACAAATCTGTCATCAAATCGAATCTGGATATTTTCTGATTCACTTTAGACAAATCTTTTAAAATGGCTGCCATTCCTGGAGCTTAGGAAGGATGGATGGGTGGGGTAAAATGAGAATGTTCTTGAAAAAAATATATTTTCATGAAAAATCTGCATTTTAGACAAAGGGAGTTATATACCAATTTCCATGACAATTAAAGCAACATCAGTTAGTACTGAATGGATTGGGACCTGAAATAAGTATTTTGAAAAATTAGGCAAGTCGCCTCCAAATCAAATTTGTAGGGTAACTTGTAGAGATGATCGAGCACTAAAATGCTCGGGTGCTCGTTATTTAATACAAACTTTTCCCGATGCTCGAGTGCTCGTATCGAATAACGAACACCATTAAAGTCAATGGGAGACCCGAGCATTTTTTCACTGAAAGAACAAATTCAAAGAACAGTGCAGAATAACACATTACAGATGTTTACAGATGTTTTCCTTGTAAGAACACATAGAAATAACACTATTTTTCGCATTACAGGTGTTCGCGCGTGTCTCCCGCTAAGTTAGGAGATGTGCATGAACACCTGGAATGTGAAGAGTATTGTTCTTTCAATGTGTTCTGCACTTCAATGGTCCCGTGTTCACTGTTTTCACAGATTTTGTTCTATTCTTCACATTGCAGGTGTTCGCTCGTGTCTTCCGATAAGTTCGGAGATGTGCGCGCACATCTGCAAAGTGAAGAATAGAATAAAAACAGTGAACACAGGACCATTTAAGTGCAGAACACATTGAAAGAACACTATTCTTCACATTGCAGATGTTCATGCACATCTCCGAACTTAGTGGAAGACACGCGCGCACACCTGCAAAGTGAAGAATAGTATTATTTCTATGTGTTCTTACAAGGAAAACATCTGGAAACATGTGTAATGTGTTATTCTGCACTGTAAACACTGTTCTTCACTGTCTTTTATTAATTTAATGCACGATCTTGAGCCGGCGAGATACTCGTCCGAGCAACGAGCCGCTCCGAATATGCTAATACTCGACCAAGCGGTATACTCGGACGAGTATACTCGCTCATCTCTAGTAACTTGTTATTCAGATCACTTTGGAAAGAAGTTTAATCGCTTTCTAGACTGAACAGTGTCCTTAGCATTTCAAAATATTGATAAAACAGCTATTTACAAGAATAGAGAAAGCAAATGTATATTTTTTGTGTAATGAAAACAAGACGATTTTTTAATATAATTTCTGAATCCATTCCTCACTCTTTCCTAGATCTATGCTAACTGACATTCCATAGCAGTGATGGTGAACCTTTTAGAGACCAAGTGCCCAGACTACAACTAAAACCCACTGTATGTTGCAAAGTGCCAACATAACAATTTAGGCAATAACTTATTGCTCCCACTTTATCACAGCTTTCAATCATAACAGCACTGAGGACACCAATACACTAGAAAGAAGATGGCAAATTTTTAATTATCATTGTATCTTTCCTCCAGGGTCCCCTGAACAGGAAGAATCAGTAGGCCAACAGTAGGAGATCCAATTATCAATGATTTCTCTCCACACCTTCTCGCTCCTCCTGTTGTCCCAGAAAGCCAAGAATTTGTCGCCTTAAAGTAGCACTGAGCTGCCTTGGACCACTGGAGAAGGTCTTGGGTCCTGTCTGGATGGACAGCTTGGGTGCCCACAGAGAATGCTCTTAGTGCCACCTCTGGCACCCAGTGCCATAGGTCCACAACCACTGTTCTATAGGAATAGGAATCTTAGCTTGGAATAATTTTATAGGAAGCTTCATTGTTTATTTCCTGTGCATAAAAATTGATCCACGGTCATATGATGTCACCCAGGTGCACAACTCAATATATCCCTGTTCATGTGATGTTACACAGGTGCACAGCTCATTAGACCCCTGTTCATGTGGTGACACAAAGGTGCACGGCTCATTATATCCCTGTTCATGTGATGTCACACAGGTGCACAACTCATTAGACCCCTGTTCATGTGGTGACACAAAGGTGCACAGCTCTTTTTATCCCTGTTCATGTGATGTCACACAGGTGCACGGCTCATTTTATCCCTTTTCATGTGATGTCACACAGGTGCACGGCTCATTATATCCTTGTTCATGTGATGTCACACAGGTGCAAGGCTTATTACAAATAATGAAGCTCCCCATAGAATGATGCCAAGCAAAGATTTAGTAAACCCATTGATAGAAAGCATATTGAAAAGTTGTATAACTTTTCATTACACAAAAATATACAATTTTTGATGAAAGTGGACGATCCCTTTAATTCAATAAAGTACAATTTAGACAAGGTATATGTAATATTATAGCTGAAATTCTGATGTAAGGTGGAACAGTGCTTTACATTTTCTTACAAAAAAATTACTTTACTACCAAACCTCTCTTTCCTGTACCTATTAGCATTTGTTATTTTTGATATCTGGATTTATATTACTTTCTAGTTAAAAATGTTACATTTTTTGCTCATAGGGCTGATGCCAATATAGAAAATTGAGGCAACTGCCTCGTTAGAATCACACAGAAGCAGCAATGACATTTATGGTGACACTAATGACAATGACATTGGAGGAGGAGAGTAGTTGTCACATTTTCTCATTATGAGAACAGGAAAGTGAAAATAGCCCAACATAAAAATTAGAAATGAACTTTTGGAATTTATATATTGAACAAAAAGAAAAATCAAACTTCACACAGAACAAATAACATTTCCAATGGAAAAACAGAAAGGTATGTGATAAAGTGTACCCCTAGTGGTCATCTTACGAACTGCAGCCAGTGAAAAGATTTGTTAGCATGTTGTTATATAATATAAATTGGTTGTCATTGGAGTTCTTTAAAATGATTAAATCTTAAAAAAAATTGAACAAAGTTAAGGTTGGACACACTTGTACGTTCAACATATTTAACATGAACGGAAAAGGCTAAAGATTAGAGGAAGTTGTAAAGGTATATTAGGGAAATGACTTGCCCCATATTGACCCAGTGAAATAAAAACAAACGACACACACAAAAACACAAAAACAAATAAAATATACAAGCAAAGCCATACCCCCCCACCCACCCCCCCCCCCCCCAGGAATCAGGCTTCATCAATCTTTAAACAAACATCTTGTACAGAAATAATTTTCTTCCCATAAAAGTATTGGTTGCAGTCATTTGGAACAATTGTTAGTGGGTCTGTAAAATGTTCTATATTCTACATTTTGTAAATGAGCCTTATAAGTTATACATTCTCCATAAAATAATGAGCACTATTTCCCTTAGACGGTGAAAGTCACCGCAATGTAAGATCCACATTCAGCTGCTGGGAAGACTCCCCGTGTAGAACATCAGACATGGAATTGTTTACATGATTAAGAAGAAAAATGAGACTCTACAGAGAAGAAAATTCCTGAAAAGTGACATTGTCTGTTACCACCTGCTTTATATTCTATGATCTGTTATACCAGCTGCAGTAAGATGTAGTGACATGTCCAGGATAATTCTACAGTATAAATGGGGATGACATCAAAGATATGGCTACTATTGTACTAGAGCGCAATGTTGTTATCTGATTTTATAACAATATGATAGATAGATAGATAGATAGATAGATAGATAGATAGATAGATAGATAGATAGATAGATAAATAGATAGATAGACAGATACAAAGAAGAAAACCAAGTTTTCCAATGAAATCCAAGGCTTTTAAGTGCGCCTTATAGTCCGGAAAATACGGTAAATCTACATCACAGAGTCATCATAGAAAATAATATTGAAATATTGAATGTTTTAAGAAGCCCCAAAAGTGGAGTCATTGAAAATGCAGGTAAAAGCCACCCCAACTCAAAATAACAATGGAAAGATGAATACAAATAGGTTCTGACAGTAGTTTTTTTAGTTTTTATTTTATTTGGGGGATTGTAAATAACAACAATACATCTTTATTTCTATAAATATACAAACAAAAAGACATTACAGCCCAATAACACGATCTGATGAAACAATAAGAATGCTTATTAGAGTTTACAATCTTGAGATTGTTCCATTTTTCTGGTGTGGTCTGGATTGATTAGGGTACAGGGTTGGTGGGATTTTTGTTATAAATCAATGTACTTTAATGGATATAATATAATTTTTGGGATGATTTGTTTAAAGGATGTTTTGTTTAGGGTTGAACCTCAACCCTCTTGCCTAAAGTGAGCTATAGAATGGCACCACCTCTGTAGTAGTATCAGTAGTCATGTATCAGGTGAGTATCTAGATTCTCCACACTATTTTTAAGTGCCAGGTCCTGCTTTGTAGCAAAAAACTGTGTCCCTGATGCTTCCCCCTATCTTGCTGCAGATGTTGCTGCCTGAGGCAAAGGGCTCAAGTCACCTCATGGCTGCTGTACCTCTGTATGTATCTTTGGATGCAATAGAAATGAATAAAAAAAACAACAATTTCAACTTTTTTGCCAGCGGAACATTAAAACAATAGGTTATGCATAAAAATCTAACCTTATGCAGCCTGATCTACAAGTCACCTGTTCTCAATAGAAGTATATAGCACAACATATACATAAGCCTGAGGTATTCTACAGTCAGATACAGATACAGTCAGCCAAAAAGATTTGGCTACACACTTTTGTAATATAACATACAGCCAGCTGCGGCTGTTCGGTTGTTTTGCGTTGGGCCATGTTGCTACAAGTAATAGTGATATTATTAGGTGAATAGAAGAAACAATGGCAACGTATAAATAGCAACACATCCCAGTGTAATATCCTGCTGGCAGTGAAGAGAATAAGGCAGGGTATTACAATGAGAAAACGATGCAGAACATGATACAAAATCAGCTGCAAACTAGATCAAAAAACAAAAGAGTAAGGTATAGGATTGGTGCCACAGTCCCCTGACTGGAACATTATTAAAAATCTGTGGGTAGATATTAAACATGCTGTGCCAGGACGCTGACTGAGGAATATCTGTAAAATATAGTAGACACATTCTACAAGGAAGAGTAAAAAATACTCATGCACAAAGAATATATATGGATAAGAAACACTTGGTGGATGTTTTCTAGGGTGATAATAATCTAAAGGGGTTGTCCAATTGGAAACAAATCTGTTTTAAAATAAAAATCCTACATAGTATCATAGGGGGACATGTATCTTTATTTTGTCATGCCGAAATGTCTCATTTTTGCAACTTTTTGCATTTTTGCGACTTTTCACTGCGACATTTCTTGGCGCTTTTCAAGTACACCTTGGTCTGCACCTTGTACTGGTGCCTATGTATCATTCTTCCCAGATGTTCTGTGTGACTTTTCACTTATGTATCACTTATTTTGTTTATTTTTGCAACTTTTTAGGCGCAAATCTGCACCTGGTCCAGGGCAGGTGCGAAGTAAGAATTTTTTCATGGATCTTATTTTACCATGTAAATTGGAATTATTTCACATGTTGCTCCCACACCCTGTGCAGTGGTTTTACTCCAAACATCTATTTCTGTGCGCACATAAACCAGCTTCAGACTGTATACATTCCTCTTGGGAGCCTAAGGGGAATTTGTCCCAATTTATTCCATCTTTCCATAGGTATAATTTTGTATATACATAACAACTCTAGACAGAATATATACAGGGTTATTTGGGATACTAAACCCCTGGTCGATTACATCTTGTGGGTTGTGCCCTGAATAGGTTCCCTTGAATGAATACTGCAATAGCATATGTATCACATAAGAATTAAACCAATGAATGTAACAATAGCATCAAGTAGAGACACTAGTTAATATACCAATATACACACATTGGTTTCCATAGAGACACAATCTACGTCGAGATTGAGATACTGAGCCCTTTAATCAGTCCCTTCCTGAGCTGATAGTTATCAACTGGCATCCACTTTGCCCAGTGTAACAGATAACACGGCGTTCGCTGAGATCTCTCATTACAGGATTCTTCAGACTCAGCAGAGCCAGTGCTGAGCTATAAATTGTCCATATCAGAGCCGTGAACAGAAGAGGCGCCATTTACACAGCGCACAAGATACATGAGCTGTCTCCATGGTAATCAGAGGTGAAACACTTTATTAATCAACCCATCATCAACATCCATATTCATACAGATTACTCACAGCACTTCCTTAAAGGAAGCAACCTTAATAATACCAATAACAGATGTTTCGGCAGTCTACAGTCTGCAGCATATTAGAGACGCAAGGTAATATCAAAATTGATATAAATTACGCATCAACACTTATAATAGTTCTAGAAAGCTTCAAAAAATATATAAAAAAAAGTTTCCTCCTAAATTGAGATTTTTTTTTTTCATCCTTTAAAGGAAACCTACTATGAGGAATCCTAGTAGTAGATCTGATGGTAGATTCCTCTTGCCTGCCTCTGCCCTAATCTGTAATTTAATAATCCTAGAATCGAACTTAACTTGTTTTAGTAACCTAACTTTATTTTAGTAATATGTAAATTAACTGCAGAGGCTACTGGGGCGTGTACTATCCTGTCCGGACACTGGGAGCAAAGGCTAGTACAGGCCCCATTGCAGTAAATTTATATTTTACCAAAATAAAGTTTTTAACAAATTAGGTTATGTTCTAGGATTATCAAATTACAGATTAGGGCAGAGGCAGGAGGAATCTATAAGCACATCTACTTCCAATAGTAGATTCCTCATGGTAGGTTTTCTTAAAAATTTCCTGCAGGAATTGCAGCACAATGTGAAAAAACACCAAACTATACACGAGAATGGCTCATAGCAAATGTTTTGGAAGTAGTAAAAAAGTAAAAAAACATTACAGGGATATATGGAAGCTGGAGGCTTGGAGAGAAAAATTGCGGACGTTTTATGGCTATTAATGTAAAGTAATGCACTTGGGTTGAGGAAACAAAAAAACACAATAATCAATAAAATACTGGGTAAACCTGCAAATGAGACTGCGCTGTAGTTAAAGATTATTTTGGACGATAAACCTAACTATGGTGACCAGTGTCAAGCAGCTGCTGCCAAGTAAAAAAGAAAAAACTGGATGTATCAAGAGAGATGGATAAACTGTCCATATAATATTATCAATATTTATATGAAAGGGGAAAAAATGGCTGCTTTCTTCAGCACCACACCTGACCATGGTTTGTGGCAGTATTGCAGGTCAGCTGTATAGAGATGAATGGAGCTCAGGTGTAATACCACACACTACCCATGGTGAGCAAAGGAGCTATTTTTGAAAGAAAGCAGCCATGTTTTTTGACATGCCCTTTAAATTTAATATGAAAACCCTATGAAACTCTATTTTTATTTCAGCTGGTAAGTCCTATAAAAAGTTGTCAGTTCATACCCTGATCACTTCTTACTATTATCTAAGGGGTAATTACAATGACATATAACACCTCAATTAAAGGATACACAGTTCATAATAAGAGATGGTCAGAGCTGACAGTAACTCCAGAAAATAATTGTTAAGGGACAATAATAACAAGGTACAAAGTACTTGAATGGACAGAACAGAGACGCTTGAAGAGATGGTCACATCTAGGCTGAAAACTGTGACCGGGGACATCTTCTATGTCCAAAATGATTTTACCATTATTGTAGACAGGGAATTTCTTGAGTGCTGATTTGTTTCCCTACTTTAGGTAAAACCACAACATAGGAGAAAAAGAATGTTCAGCGGCTCACCTGCATCCCAACTCGTGCTCTGGAGTTCGTCCGGACCCCAACGTTGAAACTGAAGTAAAAAAAACTATTCACTCCGGACTGAGGAACTTTTTCCGTTTCCAATCACTTTATTTTCAACATTTTGTCAACAAGTTACAAAGGTATAAAATTCAGAGCATCACCTTGCAAATACAGTAGGATACTGGCCAGCACCACCTTGCAAATACAGTAGGATACTGGCCAGCACCACCTTGCAAATACAGTAGGATACTGGCCAGTATCCTACTGTATTTGCAAGGTGATGCTCTGAATTTTATACCTCCGTAACTTGATGACAAAATGTTGAAAATAAAGTGATTGGAAACGGAAAAAGTTCCTCAGTGCCGGAGTGAATCGTTTTTTTTTTTTAAACCACAACAAAGTTGGGCTGGATAAAAACTGTAGTATAGTGATTAGTAGACACATCAGTATTTGGGTCCGGCAGATCTATGGATGGGGACCTGAACACTCACAATCATTGTTTGCACCAATCTCCCAATCTCTGGTGTTAGCCCTATATATGGGTCTCCCCACCGACTGGTAACACCCGTGATGGGTGTTTGTACTGAATGTTGCTGTTCACTCTTTAAATGGGTCCACTCACCCATCCGCATTCGTGCATTACCGATGATGGTTATATTACCGAGGGGTGGAAGGGAATCGAGTGAACTGGTTTGGGTACACTCATTAATACTTTAGTATTATTTTTATAGTTTGGTCTTGATTAGAGATAAGCTGACTCACTCAAATTTGATTTTAGTCAAGTTTGGCTGAACCCTAACCCTGATCCACTGCAATCAACAACCCAATATTAATTGTGAATTTTAACAGCGGGGAATGGGGAGATGGGCCGAACCCAAACTTCTGGCTGAAATCGTGTTCAAGGACTCAAGCCAGTAATGTTCGACACAAACACTGCGGTTCAGGTCCACTCATTACTGGTCTGCATGCTTTGGAGAGTGAACTGGTAACTTAATTAATTTTAGCCAAAATATTTCATAATATTTGATAAGTCTGTGGAGAACCTCTTTGACCACAACTCAGAGGTGGTATAATGGCACATACCAAAATCTATTAGAAAAGAAGGTCCTATAGCAAAAGGAAACGGTAGTGAAACGGGAGATTGTGGACTAAGAAATTTTGCCTATCCTATTTTTTAGCATGAATATAATTCCAGTTCCTCTTTAGTGATAATTGCTTGTGTAACAACCAACAAAACCAAACAGAAAAACACACACTTTATATCACCGATACCCGTGAGTAGGTTACAATGCCACCTGTACAAAATATTATTTGCAACCCATTATGTTAATGATATCAAAAGCTGCTCACGAGTCATCATTTTATAAGACACAATATGAATCTTTTGTGCCATGTTTCCATGTTTCAGATAATGAAGCAATAATTAAACTACAAATCTAGGTTTCAGGAGCATTCATTTTCCTAGTGTGTGTTTGCAGACACTCCATTTTCTTTATCCTGTAATCTGTTTTTGTCAGAGTTATGAAATGTGCTATAATTCATCTGTAATGCAATTATTTCATTCTCTCGCTACTGCATTTGTAAATATTTTTCCAGGAATATATTTTGGTAGGAAACTATGCAATCCATGTACAGGAGACAGAATTCAGTTTTTTTTAAAGAGGAACAAGGAATCTAAATACTGTCAGAAATTAAAGCTCAATATTTGATTAATTTTAGCAAAATAGTCAGCAGTGTCAGACTGGGATGCCTAGGGCAATCTTTTCTGAGGGCCAATGTGTAATGCTTTTGGTGTGAACAAATTTTTTACAAAAGACACCCAAAACAAGGCAATAGTAACAAAAACCAAAATCAAAATACCAGACTCATAAAACTGAGGCAGGCTGGCACAATATAGAATGTAGAGTTCCATGACCACTGGCAGGATTCAGGGTTCCACGGGCGCTGGCAGGATTGCAATCTGGAAATAAAGGTTCAAGGGACTGGAGTGAATGACAGCATGGAAGGGTAAAGTCGCTGACAGGAAGGCAGGATGCCAGTTTCCTGGGCTGTTGGCAGGAAGGTAGGATGCTGGTTCCAGGGCCACTGGCAGGACTAGAGGCTGCCAGGTTCCAGGGTGACTGGCAGGAAGCCAGGTTGCTAGGTTCCAGGGTTGCTGACAGGAAGGCAGGATGCTGGGTTACTGGGCTTCTGGCAGGAAGGCAGGATGCTGGGATTCAGGGCCGCTGGCAGGATTCCATGCTGCCAGTTTCCAGGAAAGCTGGCAGGTTGCCGGGTTCCAGCATCACTGACCGGATAGATAGAACCAAAGTCTAGAGCAGCAACCAGCCCACCACATCTGAAACAGCCCTGCTCAAATCACCAGTAACCCAGTTTTCAAGAGATGATGGAAAGCTGGGTGCTCATAAGCCTGCCACCAGAGGGTCATGGCACCATCACAATACAGCTACATGTAAAATGTCTGTATAAAGTATGCAAATATGTTTCCAGGATAGGATAAGGAAAACATTGCCTCTTAGCTATCTTGTTAGGAAGCCCCTTTAATATTAAGCATGACTTTTCTAGAAGTCTAATGACATGATGTAGGATAGTAGCCAAACAAGTATATCTATACCTCAAATATAGACAGCGCTTTTTCCATGTCTTTGTATGTTGACAGCACAGTTGAGGGAACTGGTATAGATAAGTGAGAAGCTGCATAATAGAGCGGGGAAATAAGAAGACTCTTAAACCCATCCTGGAAAACATATTTGCATATTTCCACAAATGAAGCATAAATGGCTGTAAGTCTCCACATGGAGAATAAAATATAACTTTTATTTATAGTCTCAATAAAAAAAATCTAAATAGACGTTGACAAAACCCAACAGTGTATCATACATGACTACCACCATATTAAAATCATGGCATTCAGGACAAAGAGCTTTTCTTGTTATAGAGATATATACTCTCTCAGGCTCAAAGTATTCTAATGCCTGACCTTGAAATAGGCGATATAAGGTAGAGGGCAGATCTGGTCACCTGTATTAACAGACTAGTTCACTAGTCACACTACATACTGAGGCTGAATCTAAGATCGGCTCTGAACTACATAAAGGTTTTCTATCCTTTTTGCATTTCTATCCTGGCGGATTATGGCGCCTATGATGGAAGGATAGACGCACCTGCGCACTAAGCCACGAGACATCAGCCGCACCCAGGATACTTTACAGACCTACCAGGTCTGAGATCTGAGCATGGCATGCCCACCTCCGGGCCAGGGATTGGTCCGGGTTTATAGCAATGGGGCTGCCCCTAGACAAGGCTAGTTGGTGTAGCTCTTCATACATGTGAAGTAAGTCCTGGACCATCACTTTCCATTCAAAAACTGGGTGGGGACTAGGGACACTGGAGGGGGTACCCTCATCCCCAATTACATTGGGATAAAACCCAGGAGAATCGGGGTCAACAGTGCCATATGTATTGAGGCACTAACACCTTGGCACCACTGTGCTATCACCATGGGGCACTGAAAATTTCTCCCAGGGTCAGGTGAATGGACCGTAGACAAAAGGTCTACAAATCTGATCCTAGCACAGAACATCCTTTGGGGGCATTGAAAAAGAGAGGAGAGGGGACCCAGGTAAGGGCATCACGGGTCCTTAATTACAGGGATAAAACTCCCCAATCAAAATCAAGGAGATGGTACTTAATGCACTGAGAAATACAAAAGAAGGGGATCATGTCCCAGACTTGTCCCTGCCAAAGTCATGCTCACACGTTATAATGCTCAAGATACAATAAATGGTATTTATTGGCCAGATATTTTTTTGATGCCCAGAACAAACAGGAACTTAGTTCCAAACAATAAGCTGCAACACCCGTAATAATATATATTTTTTATATGGTGGTAGCCATGTGTGATACACTTTTGGGTTGTGTCGACATCCATTTAGATGTTTTTTTATTGAGACGATAAATAAAAGTTAGAAGAAAAAATAAATAAAAGTTATATTTTTTTCTCCTAAGTGAATAATCTACCTAATTTTAACGTGGAGATCTGAAAAGAAGCATAGCAGTTATTCAGCGATGCCACATGCCTGTAGAGTATAAAGTAAAGTGAAGCTACTCTGTCATGCATAGCTTATGAAGGGCACAGCAGCTCGCCCACTAGTGGATTCTCCTATGGGCCAGTCCGGGCATAGAACACACTGATCTGATACAAATGACCTAAAGATAAGTGATCAATACCACATTGATACCTAAAAATAACTTCTTAAAAATTAAAAATAAACAATAATGCTTGTGTTTTTGAGTCTTTTATATGGTCCATGACTTTCTAGCTTGACCTAACACAAACAATTAGAAAAGTACTAGATTGTTCTAATGCCAGATAACAGCTTTTATTCTCTGCTTTTCTTTGGGGTTGTAACTTTGATACAGAAAAACAAAAAGCTTAATATAATCTTAAATTAAATCCAAGCCAAACTTCCCCTGGGCATTGGATTCTCTTCTCTTCTATCAGTGACCCATTGGCGTGTCTACACAATAGTTGAAAGCCTCATTAATGATACATTTGGTATCACATCATCAGGTGCACATCTCTGTCCCCATCCATTTTATTGTGCTAATATTCTGCATCGTGACACATTTGGTACAACAAAATGTGCCAGCCGTGTGACCAATTAGCTATGAAAATGCTCCAGGTTCTCATATTTCATCTTGCTACCACAAGGTTTTAGACAAAGAGAAATAACATCAGTTCTCCTTGTTGTAGTCTTCTTTATCTGCCTCCAAATCCCTAGCACTTTGGCGAATTTTTTTAGAAACCGCAATGTATAATTAAGATGTTTGCTAGATGTGATCTGAGAATAAACAAATGCTAACAGCCCTGCATTGTGTTCCTTGTGGAAGGTGATGTTGAAGCAAATATGATTTTATTGTCTGCTACTGAGAACAATCCTTTAATTGACATCTAATCACCTGGGTCGCTGCTACCGTGCACAGAATGTAAAACAGAGGCTGGATGGAATGGCGGCACAGGAGACCATTATCTCTAACTGTAACAAGCTACATAATATTGGAATAATATCAACGGTAAAAATTCTTGCTAAAGGAACTCATCAATATGTAATGATAGCACAATGTGACAGACACAAGAAGGGAACCAGACACAAGGGATGTGTAGTATATGGAGAATGGGTGAAACTACTGGATGTTCTCATCAAAAATTCTAGGGTAAATTGTTGGACAATTTGGCAAAATGTTTCTTGCTATTACATTACAGTACAAACAAGAAACTACTGTAAAATATCCTAATAAGCGGAAAAATCTGTACCCAAATACATTAGTGAATATATATTGAATATTATTGAATTTACCCTATTCTTTATAACTTTAACTGGACCTGCTATTTGTAATATGAGATGATCAGCTTTGGAAAAATCAACATGATTTTGAGTAGGTCAGAAACTGTAGTGTTTTATAATATTGGCGGTCGAGGTCCACAAATTTCTGTTGTCTATGGCTTACTAAACCACTCCCCAATCTGGCGCCTCCTGCACTGCTTGGGAAGTGTGCACCATTTTTTTGGTGCATTTTGTTCATGCTGCAGAATTGTGGCACAGACAGAATAGTGGCACATGTCAAGAATAAGTGTGGGAAAACCTCTGACTAAGCGGTAACACCCCCCTATAGGTGCACATTTTTTCTGTCTTGTCGGACACAGTGTAGCCGCGACACAAAACTGGCACAGACGCATATACTACTACTCTTATTGTGTATATATGCAGGCATCAGATTGATAGCTCTTTCTCGATTTTGTAGGTGGTGGACCATGATCATTGTTATTTGGTGGAGTGATTTGTCTGGTTCATTCCGATAATGATTGATACTCCCGCATGCTAAATATTTGCACAATCCCCAGCAGTCCGCTCCAGCTTCTTAGAGAGACAAGCTACATTTAGCTACACGAGAACAGGTCTGTGATCCCCCTAGATGTCTGGGGCAGCATGCATAATACACTGAATGGATCAGCTTGTGTTTGCAGTTCACCGACAATTGCAGGTAACTGGATAAATCCTGTTCATGATAGGGATCTGGGATAGCAATTGTTACCCATCAACAAGGAATTCCCAGTAATTTCGGGTCCACATTCCCTTTGTACACACTGCCCACTGCTTCTACCGATTTGATGGTTTAGTGAGGTCCTCGCATTGGCCCCACAAGGGGACACCTCGGCACTCCTCTGTGGTGATGTCCAAGAAAACGGCCAAACTGTACTATCTAGAGGAGTAAAAGTTATAACAAGGTTTCCGGAAAAATAAATTTAAAAAAACATATATATAAAACCTACTGTTGGAGATTTTGTTTGTCCATAGTTTCACCTCATGAAGAGTCTCATGAAGATCTACGGTGTCTGGTATTTGATCTGTTTTGGACCTGATGAAGGGAGCAGTATAATGCTTTTGTCCACTGCTTATACTACGTTGTTATCATCCTTGGTTTTTTATTCTGCCTCACTTGAGTCTCGCTATTGTACTGTTGTTTCACAAAAGGGTACATAGAATCAAAGTCTGTCAAATTTATTGGATAAAATATTCTTGTGGCTACACATTCCAAGGCTATAACCTCTTCAGGCTATGCAGTACAGTTTTATTCTGGTAATAAAACCAGACAATATGTGCCCAAACTTTTTCTCTTTTAAAAATTACACTGTTGAGGGCCCACAAAGTTGAATCTGCCATGGGCTGTCTTACAGATGTAGGAGAAATTAAATTTATATTTGTTGCTCCAAGCAGAAGTTTGTTCTGAACCACAGTGCACTTCACTATTTGCATAGCACAGATGCTCTAATGCAATGCAAATGCGTATCATTCTACATAAGTACTGAAATATAGTAGCATGTCATATTTTAACTTTTGTATATCCTATTTTTGTCCTTGTGCAACCATCTCCCACCAAGTAGCCCCACTTATCAGTTGTTGGTGTCTGGTTCCGTCCTATACAGTGATGTATACAAAGGCATCCAAAAACACCAAAACTGTACATTATTATTCTACTGAAATACATATTGCATATATGAATAGTCCACATTAAATGATGCCTTCCATGTCATGTGCGATGCAGAAAAGGTGAACGAATGGACTCTATGTGCCTGGTTCCTGCTGTGAAGCATGGAGGAGGAGGTGTGATGGTGTGAGGGTTCTTTGCTGGTGACACTGTTGGGGATTTATTCCAAATTGAAGGTATACTGAACCAGCATGATTACCACAGCATCTTGCAGCGGCATGCTATTTTCAACAGGACAATGACCCCAAACACACCTCCAGGCTGTGTAACGACTATTTGACAAAGAAAGAGAGTGCTACACCAGAAGACCTGCCCTCCACAGTCAGCAGACCTGAACTCAATGGTTTGGGGTGAGCTGGACCGCAAAGTGATAGCAAAAGGGCCAATTAGTGCTAAGCATCTCTGGGAACTCCTTCAAGACTGTTGGAAGACCATTTCAGGTGACTGCGTCTTGAAGCTCATCTAGAGAAGCCAAGGGTGTGCAAAGCAGTGGCTACTTTGAAGAACCTGGAATATAAGACATAGGGGCTTATTTACTAAGGGTCCGTCGGATGCATTTTCATCGGGTTACCCGACAATTGCCGTTTTGCGCCAAATTTCCCCAGGATTTTGGCGCACGCGATCGGATTTTGGCCTGCACCTGACAGAAATCGGGGGACGGGCCATCGGACAACCCGACGGATTCGGGCAAGCCGCAGAATTTTAAAACGCGATTGTGTCGCAAGATCAAGCACTCACATGCACCAGGAAGAAGCAGGTGAACTCCGGCAGACCTCAGCGGGGAAGCGACAGATGCAGGAACTCAGGCACATGATCTTCATGAATCGTGCCGGACTCGAATCCTCGTCGGACAACGCGCTGCGGGATCACGACAGGACCGGGAAAGTAATTTTGCCCCATAGTTTCAGTTGTTTCCCACTTTTCTATTATGTATATAACATGTGTTAATTCAAAGTTTCGATGCCTTCAGTGTGAATCTACAATTTGGTCTGTACTGTATTTCTATTCCTGCACAGGTATATTTGCACTGTACTGTACAGGTTAGGTATATTTGTTCTGCGCTCAATTTTAGGGCCTAAAAAGTAAGTGACACAAGCCCCATGTATATTCCCCATATCCCTTTTTGACCCCTTCCCCGAAAAAAAGATAAATAAATATTGACTCCCCACCTCCCTTTTCTACCATGGTAACTTAGATGCAGCAGCTCAGATCTATACATGGTAGATATGTATAATATTGTTAAAATACAAGGGGTTACAGTCCGGTTAGATCTGGTGGCATTTTCTCTGATTGTAGTGCTGGGAATAGAGTAAAAGCTCCTGCATGGCTCAGCTGTCTCATCCATACAAACAAGTTCTTGTGCTGCATTATTCTCCACAGCTCTCTTAATGGACTTACTTAGAGAGGGGGGGGGAGGTATTTGTGATCCATAGAATACCAGACATCAAAGGAGAATAAATTGTTGTGAGGGTTCCTGTGGGTCACCCTGCGCTGCCGATTCTTGAATAGGGGAATGCATGCTGTGAGCGACTTCTTTGCCTCCCAGAGTTGTGGTTTCCTACTTTTCCTTATTACTCTCCTTCTTCACATGACAGACCTGCATTCCCGATTTCTGCTACTTGACCATTGAAAATGAGCAAAATCATAGAAATAGCTCATTACAAATATAGAATTGTGTTTGCAAAGCAATTTCTGGCAGTGACATATTAGTTTGTGAACACCCTATTATCCATGTTTACAATACCTCCTCATTGTTGGCTTCTCAATATAAAATCACATTATGCAAATACATGACAATAGGAGATTGCCTTCCAAGTTAACCTTTAAGCAGTCACCTTTTACCGTCAGCAGGTTAGCAGTGCTAATGAGAAACTAATCAGAATCTGCACCACTTCTTTGTGGGAGTTTTGACAATTCATTTCAATTAGAAGGCTGCTTATCTCGGAGGTGAAGTACAATCTGAAAGGGTCCTAAAAAAATCAATGGTCAGTTCAACGTGGCATTGCTGCTTAATGATAGGTATATTGCCATAGTGGCCGCTTGGCTAGGTTGACCTCATTAAACTGCTGAAGAGTCCTACAACGCAGCAAGGAGCCGATCCTTCCCCCACACTGCAGTCTATAAACACGAAGCGAACGTCAACTTGACATACATATTTATTGCCAGCGGTGGACTGGATTATTAGCAGTCAATAGGTAACAGCACTTTAACAGGTCCTTAAAAGGATCTCATCCTTCATTGATGTGTGTATACATGTATATATATATACATGGTCTTTAATAAAATTTGATATTGTTTCACCCATTTACATCTGCCTTTTGTGTTTTGCCATATATATATATATATATATATATATATATATTTTTTTTTTTTTTTTTAATAACAAATACTTTAAACTTAATAATTGTGTGTGAATTAAAATGTCAAAAGTTATTACTTCAAGAATTCATGTGAAAAGATTACACCACTCTGTATAAATCTCACTTCTGGTCAAAAAATGTGTCCACTTTTACCCTTCATCTTTTAACATTTTTATAAAACTCGAGTTTTAACGCTACATATTATTATGACAGGATGCAATGCACATCATAATCACTGGGAAGCCACATATAGACTCATATAGGACAAAAAAACTCCTGTCAAAAAAATCATGTTTTGTTATAGCTACTGATTTTGCTCCACTTATTTATAAGTCACACAGGAAGTAGGAGGAGTTTTCTGTGATTTCAAACATGCTTTAAATGGCTGTGGGGAGGTGTAAAAGCAATAAATATCAGGGGTATAGTGACCTGCTAAAAGGCAGGACCTGACACCTAAAAATAGTGTCCATTCACACCCGATGTGCATGAAAAACCCACTTACTAAAGAAAAAAAAAAAAAACCTGACTTACTACTTCTGGATGCGGTGGAGGGGGTGCTATTCTATATCTTGCCTAAGGCAGCAGAGATTTTATATTCCTACCTGTACTTATTTCCTCCAGAGTTTCTATTCACCTGCAATGTTGTGCATCACTGCCAATGTCGTGAGTCCAGCATTGCCACCCCGACCACTGTCATGCCCTGCTACACCATTAGTTTCAGGCTGTAGCAGGTAGTGCTTGGGGTGGCACCGCTGGCCTCTATAACCAAACAGAGGCCTTGCAGTGACACATGGCACCATAGGTTAACAGAAGCAACAATGGAGATGAGTATAAAATGTTTATTGTTTTCATAACTACCCCACAGCTGCCCATCTACTATATAAGCTTGTAAATGCATGCATAGGTCAAATGCCGGCTATGTACTAATCCTTTCCCATTTTAAGGCAATCCATGTTACAAGCCTGGATCAGATATAGCCTACAATGGGCATCCTTTGAATGTATACGCTGGAAAATGTATACGCTGGAATGTATACGCTAGCAAGGCTATATGAAACGTGCACTTTGACATTCTGAGCTTGACTTTGACAAGAACAGCACAGCATGTAGCACTATTCTTGCTGTCAACACTACAGAAACCTTGGAACCCCAAGTTTCCCAATGAAAGCGCAGGTGACATGATGTTCACTTTTTGGATCAATCCCAGTATCAAGATTTAGATCATAAAATGAAGTCATGACATCCATGTGAGTCTAAGCCTTGATTCTAGTTACTGTCTTTACAGCTTTAACTTTTTTTTTTTAACGGATATAATCTGAAAAATTGAGCCGTCTTTATAATGGTCAATGAGGCAGATGTTGTACAATGATGGGTTCTTGAAGTCCATCACATCTCTTGATGCTTCTAAGTGAAGGGAAAAGTGCTCAATGTGCATTGCTGCTTCAAATTATCGCCCTTTCCACGCTAAAAATAACTTTGATTTGTATGAATTGCTATATACATTTTTTTTTTCTGCAGGCCAAATGGATTGGAGAGTTTTCCCCATTTGGCTGTGACCTTTTCCTTCATAAATACACGGCCCCAATTTCGTTTCCTTCTGCTGACATTTGAACAGTTAACTCTCTGATGCCTCAAGAAAACAACTGACATTGTAGTAACGAGATATCGTCTCAATGCAGGGAATGAGTTACACAAGTAATTTGGCCTCCATCTAATTTCACCCTAAGGTGATCACTTCTAAACATCAGCCAGCATTTTGGCTTCGGCAATGCTATATTCTAGCACAAATTAAGATCTCATCTGCAAACCTTTCAAGAAAAGTGAATGTTCAGTATCAGCAATTCAGACCAAACAGCAGAACGACTGTCGGCCAAGTACAATCTCCGGGGCTAGGAGAATATTTAACTGATGCAGTATAATGGAAGTAGTTTGGTTCTGGAAAAATAAGAAGAGGCAGTAGGTTAAGAACCATATTTAGACCACAGATTGGCGAGACACCAAACACCAGGATGAAAATTTTTATTTCCAGTTATATGATTTTTACCCATGTTTTTGGTAATATTAAAAGATGCACTTCACATTGTATGTTATTTAATATAATGCTATAAAATTACTATTAAACCTTTTAACACAGATATTGGCAACTTTAGCACATGCTTTATACCCATTACCTTCAGAGTGGCTCTAGGTATACCAAATGACCATGGAGAAAAATCACACATTTTGAAAAAATTTAATTTCATAAAAAATTATGCTCAGAACCTAGAACTCTGCCATTTCCTTCACCAACCAGGTCTATTTCTCATCAATTTAATATCCTCTCTCTGTTTCCAGAGAACTAGAAACCTTCTTAAAAATGTACTTCATCCCATGGGCAGTAATTTTCCAGCCCACAATGATCATGGATACTACTCACTCTGTTGCTTCAAGTAGAAGTGTCCAGGCTACTATTTTCAACTCACCCCATTACTTCCTCACAAACCACGTACAGACCCTCTCCCCAGCAGTCACCACTTGACTAATATAACTTTTTTTGGTATCTTCTATTCCTCTTTCAAACACATCGCCATTGCCCTATCACTGAAATAATAACATTCCATTGACCCATCCTGTTAACTACCGACCAATCTCTTTCTTCCTTTCATTTCCAAACTCCTGGAAAGCTTGGTCTATTTTTGAGTTTTGACTCACCTATTATCTCTCAGTTAACTCCCTCCTCGATCCCCTACAATCCGGCTCCTTACTATTTACCTTGTGACTGCTCTTTTTAAAGTCTCTAATAATCATCTCACAGCTAAATCCAAAGGTGCCTAATCTCTCCTCATTCTTCTAAATCTCTCGGCAAAGTCTGATATTGTGGACCACCAGCTTCTCCTCGGGATGCTTTACTCCAATGGCCTGAAGGACACTGTGCTCTCTTGGTTTTCTTCCTATCTCTCTGATCACATTTTTAATGTCTCCTTCTCTGGATCTCTCTCTTCTCTCTTCCTCTCACAGTAGGAGTTCCTAAGAGCTCACTTTTAGGTTTTCTATTTACCCTCTACACTGTCCCAATTGGACAAATTATCTACAGATCTGGTTTTCAGTACTATCCTTAAGCTGATGATAACCAACTATAAACTTCATTTTAGCTTGAAAAACTATATGACACACAAATGTCCAAAATATTTGAGTAGTGCCTCAAATAAATGCACCTTTTTATCATTTAATGCTAGAAAGCGATGCACCCTTCTACAGAAAAAGTAATTTACCAAAATTAATGTCAGTTTATAGCCACTGTCCTACTTATTTCTATTCACTTGAATGGGATTCACTGGCAACAAGACGAAGAAGTGCCACCACCACTTCCAACGATTGATTCAGCTCCTGGCACTCCCCCTGATGCAAAATTTCAGTAAAACATTTCTAAAACTTGGTAAATAATTACAATTAAGATAAATAAATATACAAAAGTAACATTTTTAGCCTTAATTTCTTCTGCAGTATTCTACTGTAAAAGGTAAGAGCCACTTGAGGACATTGAAAATAGACTCTAAAATCTAAGGATCAGGTATTCGAAAGTGGAATTTTTAAAGGCTATTTTTAATGTCAGCCTAGACACCATTGCGCATAGACTACATAACGCTGTACACAGGTATGCACATTCATCAATCATACACGCAGAGATGAATCACGCCAGCGTCTGTACATGATGTTTCTGCACCGCTTTCTCGCTTACATAGATTGAACATCTCTCTTCAAACCCAAAATAGGAGAATGGATTGCAGCCTAGACCATTACATCGGCGCAGCAGGCTTTACCACTGGGACACACATCTGCAGTTCTGCTCAAGTAGCTTTTCAGGTTAGCTAAAATGTTTGTCTCTTTTTTGTTAATGTCCGATCCATAATGCTAATCATGTATGCAATTAGTGCAATTAGCAACAAGCAAGCAGCAGCAGTTTAGGCATCCAATTTGGGCAGATTTCACGACTTCCAGGTGATACTTATCACCACCTTTTAATGTGATTAGCTTAAAGGGAATAGAAGCAAATTTTTTTTGTTGAAACCCAACTGACCTGACATCAGCAAATAAACAAACAAAATATATAAGCCTCTCCTAAATGATCCCTTGCTTTGTTCTTGTGCTGATCGAATCGCTGCTGTGTTCCGCTACCTGGTTTTGATAAATTGTAAGACAATGCTTTTGACATAGGCCACCAATGGAGCCATTGGCGGATTGGCTGTGCATACATTTGCTAGCGGTTAGGAGGAAGTAGAGCAGAGTGTTGGAAGGGAGATATGAGGGATGAGTCAGGTATATAAAATATGTTTGTGACATGATTCTAATGCATCAACAATATTGACAAAATATACTGAGCATGCCCAATGCAGCTTTCTATAGTACTGCAAAAAATGTATGGATCATTCCTTGATAAGTATTAATGGCTGGTCCATAGCTGAACTGGACAAACATTTTAAGTGAAAAAACTGTTAAACAGTAGTGACATCACATAGTTTATTTATTATTTCACATGTGGCTTCCTGTCAGGTAAACATCTCAGCTTCTGTGACCTCATTAGCATGTTTAAATGGTGTTAAAGGGGTTTTCTCATTAAAGAAAGTTCTCAAATTATTATCCCCTAGTAATGTTTGCACTATAAAGATCATTTTAGCCCCCTACTTTACAATTTTATATAGTTTTATTGCCGCTTTAGCTCCATCCACTCAGTGATGGTCAGTGAAAAATTCCAGAGTGTGAGTGAGGACTCTTAGTGCTATGAGATGTTGTGTGCTGACAATGTGCTTAGATTTTCAGGGTACAGGTTTATATACACTTTCACTTAGCTTCTGAACATTCTGCCAGTATCTGACACATAGAAAAATAGAGATGAGACAGATCAGAGATGAAAGATGATGAGATCCATGAGATGGATATAATACACAATGACACTGCTGACTCAGTTATAACAATGTCAGCTCTGCTACATGCCTCATTCTCCTGCCATAAAGAGCTGATTTTAACTGTAGCTTGTAAAGTAAGTCTGTGCACGCTGATTGCTGGCAGGAAGTGTCTGTGAGTGCTGTGTATGAGCTTGTCCTGTAAATGAGGTGGGGGGGGGGAGAAAAGCTCACACTGCATTGAGTAGACAGGAGAAACAGTTTATGAGAATAATCTGTCCTGCCTGACCATAAAAATCAGGAGATTTGCAGTTGGATCCCAGGGAAACCGAAATTGTATACACCAGGACTGATAGAGACAGAATTATATCTATGAAATGCTGTATTTTTGTTAATAACAGTGAATTAGACAATGGGGAAGATTTATCAAGCTGTCTGAAAGTCAGAATATTTCTAGTTGCCCATGGCAACCAATCACAGCTCAGCTTTCATTTTACCAGTGCTCATGAATATTTTAAAGGGGAGCTGTGATTGGTTGCCATGGGAAACTAGAAACATTCTGACTTTCAGACAGCTTGATAAATCTGCCCCAATGTGTTATTTTGTTATCCTGAGTATATTTAAGAAACTTGTCTTCATGGGAATACCCATTCAAATGATAGGCAAATACCCCTTTAAATTAATGCATATAACAGACCCCTATAACAGCTTGCCTGATGAGGTAGGGGAATTTTGTGATTTCTAGACAACCCCCTTTAAGTGAAGACATATCTGCTTTATAGCATTCAATATTAAGTTTATTAAATTAGATTAAATTGCAGTGCTACACCAATTTATTCACTCAGCAGCATTATATTTCTCCTTCTATATATTTAATGTGTCGCTTTGCAATATGAGTAGCCAAGGCACTTAACCAACTCTTGTTCTCTCATCTCTTTTACTGTCCACAATTATAGAGCGCTGCATACTGCCTACTTCTCTGTCTGAATGGGATACTTTACTAAAGTTTCTCTGCAGCAATTATGATTAATCTTAATGAGAGAGGGAGCAAATTATGCAAAACCCACATTCAAGAGTTCTTTAATTATAATAGAAAAAAGTCGATATGTAAGTGTCAACCACGCTGTGCTACTTCAGAAATGAGGAGGAACATTTATCATTAACTTCGGCGGTTCTAGCACAGCTGAATGGCGAGGCTTAGGACACCTGCAAAGCTGTTTGGTCTTCAATATGCAAGATAATTAGCGAGAACAGACATAAAGACTTCAAGAGTAAAATAAAGTGTTCTGCAACCCAACTGTACGGCGGTAGAGTCGTGCCAAGATTCAAGTAAAGGCAGCGGGGGTTTAATATAAGCTTTTTAAAACTAAAGAATACAGATGTAACAGGGGTGCTAAATATTGCCTTGGAATGATGTGTTACCCAACATAACGAAAAAGATTTAGTTCTCAGATGAAAAGTCTGTGTTAAATGAACATCAATGTACAGCAGAGCAAATGGAAATTACATATGCATCTAAAATTTGTAATTTCCCACCATCATTTCTCTTTAGCGTCCAAGATCTGTGCGTATGGCTTGGCATTTGAGCACATTCTGGTGCTACTATATGTTTTGGGGGGAGGGGGGTTTGTACATATAAATATGTCCATACTGTTCCAGTTTCTGGATGGCTATGATTCAGTTAAGCTCTGTACTATGAGACTTGAGGTGCAACAAATATGGCTTAAAGGACATCTACCATCAGTTTACTGATGGTATATGTGCCCTAATAAGAAGTTCTTGTATTAATTTTCTTTTATTCTAACTGCATACATTACAATACAAAGCTCTCTGAGGTGCTCGGGTGACGTAGTCTGAGGGCCCCAGGGTAATTAGCATAACTTTTATAACTCTATATTTCTGCAATTGCGACATACAGAGTCATAACACAAGAAGTTCTGAGGAACAATGTTTCTCAGGAACTTCTTATTAGACATATCTGCCATCAGTAAACTGATGGTAGATGTCCATCATTGGACATTATCCTTTGGAAACAATGTAGTTTTAAAGTTTCAGTCGCCAGATTTTCACCCACTAAACTTGTACTCCCCTCAAGTAGGGTTGACATCTCCTTTGTAGAGTTCCCTCTTTTATGTGTAATTGCCATGAAGAAGAGTCTCCTCGCTGAAAAGCTTGTTGGGTACTAACACAGAGAGAAGGAAGATACACTTTCCTTTAGACTAGGCAGGGACACACCTTCGTAATTTCGGCTGTTCGTAACCAGAGCTCACACAAAGCAGGTGACATGGACATTTGCCTGCTTCTCCTCCTCGCACAGACTGGGTAGAACAGAGTAAAGATAGAAGACGAACAGCAGGATGCAGAGTGAGGGTGAGCCGGTTGGGTTTGAGGGACTGATGTCTTTATCTAGCCTGATTTATTGTGATACTATGATAATAAAGCAGTCTACTACTATGTAAATAGGCAACAAAAGTGTTATAGAATACAATACATCCGCTATATAGATCAAAGCTTGGTTTAAAAAATTAGGGAATAATCTTTACTCATTTTTATGTATGCCAAAAATAATTAGCAGCAGCAACAATAGCTTGGCATCAGGGGCTTAGCTTCCGGTTATCAGCAGCCTTCGAAGCTTTAAAGGGTGCCCAAGACTACTCAAAGACTTCTAGTTTTCCCTATTAGCATTTCTACATATTAGGTATAAGCTCTAATACAAATTATGGATCGGGGTGCAGGAGCTCCAAGTTATGCCTCTGGTTTCCATTGAATGCTATTAAACAACTTTTACTTTTATCTGAGATTTATCTGACCATGCGTTGCAATCCATATCTATTGTCCATCAGATATATATGGAAAGCAATCGCTCCAGACAGTGCTACATTATCTAGATTCTATGGTATAATAAGCTTCTATTCCTAATGCTCTCACATACACGTTTTGTTGACATTTTACCTAAATTCAATGATTTCCTAATTGAATAAAAAAGAAGCCAAGCTCCTAATCTGACTGGGTCGACATGATTGATTTTCTGTAGAGCTAATGTCAGGATAACTGGTCTATAATTTTCTGGCAGGAATTTTCTGGCTAAACGTTGCAGTTCTACAGTAGCTGCTTTCTGCTACGTTCATGTTCTCAAAGGGAAGGAGCTTATAAATAGTAAAGACATTGGTGGAGATTTATTAATTCTCCTAGGTTGTGTCATGATTTATTCTCATCTTAGATGTGACAAATTCATCAACACTATGCAGGTCCTCCCTGGATCAAGCCATGACCAATGCCAGGTCTGACCTTGGATTGTATAATGTCACTTTCATAAGTAATAAAAAAAATCTTGATTAATGAGTCTCAATCACTTTTTCGACACATTCATACATGATGGAAGGAGTAGCCTGAGGGCTTCATAAACATGGGGTTTGGGCCAAACTACCTTTTGCTTGAACTAAAAATCATAGGTAATAAAATAATACAACTGACCATTTTACCAAGCTATAGATATCAATATTGCATAGTTATCCCTCACAATTAATGGCAAGTTTTTCCACTGAGAACTGATCGTTCAAGCATTTCAAGGAAGATTAAAATTGTCAAAAGTTAGTAACATTCTCTGTTCAGCCTGTTTATTGTAAGCCACTTTCTTGTTTCACATGGAATAAAACTTTGTTGAAACTAAAAGTTAATAACGTTCTCTGCAGATTCTCAAGTGGGTTCATAATGACTGTTTCTAGGATCTTCAGCATTGTGTTCACCATCTTGGACAACATATTAAATTGCTGTGCATCCAAGACAACGTTGGGTCTCCTTTAAATGATCTCCTTTCCATTTGAAAATTTTGCCCATGATCCAATATGACAGCTTTCAAGGTGATAGTCAAGTCCTGGACATAGCCTTAAAGATAGCCCATACTCAGTACTCACTGGTGTTTTCACATAGGTCTATTTTTCTTTCTTTACATTAGTGGTCTCCCAATCCCATACAACATTATTCTGATTTCTATGGAGCTACCGTAACATTCTGTAAATAAATAATTGAGAATGTTTCTGATAGGCCAATAAAAAGGCACATCATGAAGGCTTGCGTCTAATCACAAACACAGCTCTGCTCTATCTGTTGAATGTTGTTTAAAAAAAAACTTCCACCACCTCCAAAAACTCTATTTTTTTCTATCCTTTATTAAACAAATATACAGCAAACCTGCACAGCTAAAGGGTAATGCAAAAAATCTAGAAGCGGCCAACACACTAAAATGTCAAATTGAACATACAAGAAAAACCAAGAGAAGTGTGTATAGGCCAAAAAATATTTACAAATCTTTATTAATTATTGACACCACACATAACAAACATTTAAAAGCACCTAAAAAGTACATACGTACATATATCTTAGACCCATGTATTGAGATCACAATAGATCCATACACAACACATCACCCAAATGGATGATGGAAATGTTGTCCAAAAGTCCCTATCAGAAGTAATGATTAAATGGGAATTTAAGATAATACATAAAGGAAATTTGAAAAATACATGTGTGATTTCCCTTCTAAACAATGAGCATATGATGCTATAGGAACAATCGGCACACTCTGTGAGAAATAATTTGATCAGAGGTACATAGTTACCCATCCAGGAAAGTTTGAAATAAACAGAGCATGCATAGAGGGTGATGTGGGCGAAAATACCCCACGCGTTTCGTCGCAAACTGCGACTTCCTCAGGGGTCCCTATCCTTTATTAAACATATTTATTGAACGTTGGATTTTTTTGTTGTGGCCACCACCGCTTGTACATTAACAATGCTATTACAGGCAGTCCCTGTGTTACATACATGATAGGCTCTGTAGGTTTGTTCTTAAGTTGAATTTGTATGTAAGTCGGAACTGTATATTCTATAATTGTAGCCCCAGCCAAAATTTTTTGGTCTCTGTGACAAATGGATTTTAAAAAGGTTGGATTGTCATAAGAACCAGGATTAACAATAAAGCTTCATTACAGACACCTGTGATAAATGTTATAGCTGTTTATTGTAGCCTGAGGCTAAAGTACAGTAAATTACCAACATCCAGAGGTCCGTTTGTAACTAGGGGTTGTCTGTAAGTCCGGTGTTCTTAAGTAGGGGACTGTCTGTACAATCTAGTTAACTACTGGAGGGTGGACTCACAATAGGGAGCTTATAAAGCGGAACCGGGAACCAAAATTAACATTACCATTTTCTCATTAACAGAAAGGATTGAAAGAAAATTCCAACTGTCCTGGAATCAGTGGAGCTGTGACTATTAAAGTATACAAAAAGTTGTCCCCTACATAAATTCATAGGACTTACAAAAAATATATAATACATGTCTACTCAGTCATCTGGTAACACTCAGGCAACAGTAAAAAAAATCCTCATAACAAACTACTGCTGTGAAATTTTTTATTAGGAAACTACCTAAATAGTGATTCCTGATATATTATCCGTGCAATAGTAATACTACCCTGAAGATCTATTCTAGTTTTTTCCATCATCACATCACACGGCCTGCATCTGCAGCACATCCAGAGAATACATTCTGTCATCTGCTGCTGACAGCTCCTGCAGGGCAATGGCAATAAATTCCAAATTCTCCACAGCCCTGCAGGTTATTATTGAGCCGCCGGTATGATTAAAGAGCGCTATTCTAATAAAAGGAAAAAAGACATAAAAATATATATCATATTAGGGTATTGCAATACATGCACGCTACTGATATCAGCTTTGAAGGAGCCTACAAATGAAGCTATAGATATGAATGATGTGTATTGCACACCATGGTAAGAAAAGGAAGAGGATATTGCTACCTCCTTCCCAACATTGAATTGATTGAATGTCCCTAAGATTAACATCTACCAAAGTAACATAATAGAGATTGTCACACAAGCCACACCCACATTTAGCTGTACATCTCTGCAAACTGTAGGTAGTAAACCAGTGGTCAATGATGAACCTTTCAGGGCTATTTGGGACGCTAAACCACCCACAAGTCCTTATGGACCAGTGGTTTAGTGTCCCAAATCACCCTGTATGATTTTTAAGCCTTCGGGGAAAATAAACTTTATACTCACCTTGTCCCTGATTCCCTTGGTGTCTGCACGTTCCAGCAAGTGAAGGCGGCATATTACACCCTGGCTTTTAGGTGCGGCCCAATTACAGTGAAGCCAGGATACTGTCCTGCACCACTGCAAGATAAGGCACCATTGTAGAATCTACTCATGTGAGTCCAATGTGCTCAATCGGACTCACATGTAGGTAACTATAATTTTTTTTTGTTTTTCTTCTAATACAGAGTTTAAAAAGATAGGTCTCTTTAATAATAGTTTTTACAAATTTGGGTACATTTTGCGAACTAGGGGCCAGTTCACATCTGTGTTTTTGCTTCTATTTTGCAGTTTCCGTTTTTCTGTAAACAGTTTGTAATTTCACGGATGTCTGGACGGATACATTTCTTTGAAGTGTTGTTTCTTTTTTTACAGATACATTTAACTGTTAGTGTCAGTTTCCATTTTTAAATCATTTTATACTCCATTTTTTATCTCTTTGCTTTGGCCACTGAAGGCCAAATTAAAACTCTAAAATGTAAAATTAGAACAAGTTCAGAAAGAAAAAAATGGTACTAAACACGACTATCTGTCTTAGATAGAAATTAATGTAAATTTTGTTTGTCATCCATTACTTCAGGCAGATAAAAAAGTGCTGTTATTAACAGAAAGCAAAATGCAGATGTGATCCAAGCCTTAACATGTTATTTATGTGTCACCATATGGTGCTCCTCTACTGTATAATCTGGTTGATAAGGGGTTGCCTGGTATTTGATAACCTGCTTGGTTTCCTTTATAAGCAGCATCACATCTGACTAGTGGTCATGCTGGTATTGATGCTTAGCTACTTTCTTTACAGCTGAGTGGAGATAACTGAATTGATTCATAGATCCGGTAGGCATCTGCAATTATTCAGGCACTGAATCAAATCCTAATCTTTTATGAATAATTTTGGACAAATCATTTAAAAATGAAGGCTGTCATTACTCCCATAGCTGAGAAAGGGAGTATGGGGGAGTGAAAAATTGGATAATTAGAGCAATACTAGCTTGGATCATTCCATAATCAAATCTTCTAAAAAATGAGTTGAACCTTCAGCCATGAGAATCCTGCAAGATTTGCGTATCTGCACAGCTGTGCTTCAATACCACCACAAACCATGGTCAGGTGTGATGCTGTTCATGAGAGAAGCAGCCATGTTTTTTCCAATGCCAGAAACACCTTTTAGAATTCTAAAATCGATTAGAGATTATGTCTTTAAAGGGAACATGCCATCCCCTTATCCCCCTAAAACCATCGACTGTATCTTGTGATGTATAATGCATGTCCCTCGGAGGTGCTTATTGTATATTTCTATGTGTCAGCACTTCTAAAAAATCATCTTTTATTATGAAGTAAAACACAGTCAAGAAGGTAGGGCTGCTCTTCAAGGCAGTCAGGATGAGTGTTAGCCTTGCCTACAAACGCCCACCCCTCATATATATTTAATGTTGAGATACATTGGCACATGCGCTTGCACCTGTGAAACATGTATGGGCAGTGCCGGCTCCAAGATCACAGGTGCACTGCACATGCATGAGGTCTTGGAATTGAAGGAGATGATTGGCAGGTATTTGGAGGCAGGGCTGGCACCCACAATGCTTGGAGTGTGTAGATCATATGGCGGCCAGGATGTGGTACATAGAAATAAGCAACAAGGACCGGGGAACATGCATTATACATCAAAAGATACTGTTGGTGGGCTTAGGGGGAATAAGGGGATAAAATTTTCCCTTTAATGAAACATGGCAAAATAATTTCCTGATGAATTCATATGTATTCCAATTATTTTAAAAAGTGAATATTTGGAGACATACAGTAGGTTCCAATATTTCTATGGTTAACTTATCATGACTTTTACAACATATTAGCTATTATATGTTTCTATATGTACAACAATAATTTTTAAAAAAGGGAAAAGAAGTATTAATTTATTTAGCAAATGTACCGGAATACGATGAATAAGGCTGGACAATACTTTATTGAATTACCCATAATACCAATGCCCTGGTAATTTTATTTATTGCAGCTTTTTTTTTTCTCATGAAAATAGTGCAATGATGCGTGAAATTGCAGCACTTTCCACTGTGACCTTGAGGAAGTCTCTGAGCAGCTTGTTATTATGTAACCTAAACGTGGTATAATCTATCTGATGGTCACGGACGGACAAATAGAAATAATCAGCAATAATATCTGAAAATGTAAGCTATTTAAAAGCTTTCTTTATATTTGATTATGTAATTTGTATGTAATGGAGCCAGTTGACATCCCCCACCTTAGAGGGATTATGCCGGGGTTCATAATTCTTATGATAGGTCACTAATTAGAGATTGTGGGGTCACACACTTGAACTGTGCACTAATCAGTGTATGGAGATGGAAGATAATGTCGATGTTCACTGGGGTAGATATTTATTAAAATTGTCAATACAAAGTCTTAAGCAGCCTTAGGCCCTAGTAGTGCTCACCCTTCATCTTTTCACCCGACTTTGTGTGCATTAAGCCTACTGTGCCAAACTGATCACTGTGTCTGATGTTATTTGATAAATTAGATGTATAGTAATGCCACATGCAGTCAGATGTGTGCTTCACTTCATAGAAAGCAGAGAATCCATGTCACAAATAAGGTTAAAAATAGGACCTTCTCTATCTTTAACTGTGTGGTGACCAGGCTAGGTCCCGATGCGGTAGTGACCTGGCGTAACAGGCCTCTATGGGAGCAGTGAGTTGGCCACAGTTTGTACACCAGGTTTACGCTCTATGCACACAGTTGTGCATTATCTGGTCCAACTTTACACTTTTATTCCATTGCCACATTTGGCAGATTCTACTGAATAAGCATATGAACCAGTCCATAGGGGTTGCAGTTGTTTTGTCCCGTCCCCCCCAATAATCATAATGGATGATGTGTTTGATCAATATATATATATATATATATATATATATATATATATATATATGATTATTTGTAATTAGTTGTGTAATGATACTTAACTGTGACCCATTCTATGGTTTGTATGCAAGAAAATCTAATGAAGGTCAAACACAGAATTATCTACATCTTAGAAAATCTGCAGTAAATGCTTTGGATGAAAGAAGTAGTTGGTGAGGACAGTTAAGAAAATAAAGGTCACAGGAAACTGAAGAGACAGATTAGATAGAAAAACCCAATTAGCAGATCAAAAGTAGTAGCATAAAGTATGTTCTTTAAAAGAAAAAAAGAGGAGATAATTGCTACGATAACTGAGAGAAGAGAGAAGTGGTATCAAGCTGGCGACATAGACAGGTAATATGTGACTTATCACTATATAGCTGTATTCAATAGACTTCACATTGGCTGTATACAGTATGTTCGCACTATATGGATAAAAGCAATTATAGAACTTTTTAATCACTTTTTCAGTGTATAATATTATGGCAAAAAGCCATAAAAGCAAATGTCTGAAAAGTTTCATACAAGGATAAAAAGTATGTTTAAAAAAATATTTTGGGTCCCTATAATTATTCTTGATATAAAATATATTAAAAACTAAGCAAATAAACAGTTGGTTGAAAAATAAGATTTAACAACCTACTCAAATGCCCCATTCCATATGGTCACGGCCAACATAACTTGTAATTTCTGCATTTTGATCAATCGCTGCTTCCCAGATGTCTCAGAGCTAGTAGGTGGAGACGAACTGAAATGATGTATCCCGTACACTACAATTAGTTCATAGAATCTTAGCCTAACCACTCTCTCTCAATCATTGGTAGGGGAAGAAATTAAACTCCTAATGTAAATTTTGTCTTTACCAGAGTATGGAGACATAAAGGAGTTTTCCCACCAAATAAGTAAGGCCCTTGCATATCAGTGGGGGGTCTCAGTGATCACGATAATGAGGGGTCTAATGGGATCTTAGGTACCTCTGTCGGACCCTATGTCGCTCCACAAGATGAATGGATCAGACGGCTGCGCATGTTCGCTCTGCTCCATCTCTATGGAGCTGACGGAGATTGATGACTCCCATTGGAGTCAGTGAGACCCCCACCAATCAGCAAGTTAGGCCTTTCATGTGGATAGGGTCTAACTTGATTGGTGGTAAAACCCCTTTAAAGTTCATTCATGATCTGCTGGCATTTTTGTAAATAAATATGCAAATTTGTTTTGCAATTGGATAAGGAAAATCATGCCTCAATGCTATCTTGAAAGAAAGCTCCCTATTTCAAGGCAAAATCTCCATAAGGAGTATAAACAACACATCTAACACAATGATACATATGTACCTATCACGTTGCATGTTAAAACCTTCATAAAACTTATTGAAACAGAAAAGTTAGTGACCAGTAAAGGAAAAGGCTCTGAGCTATTCCTTTAACACCCCAGTTTTGTGGTTAAGGATAATTGAAATCCCCTTCACAGGGCAGTCCCTATACCTAATGATACAGCTAGTGGCGGATATACGGTATATGCTGTGTAGTAATGGCTTAATGACATGACTCTAATTAGTAGGGAGACGTATACGGTGAGATGGACAGCAGGGTTTGTAGAAAGTTATCATTAGGGCAGACCATTATTGTAGGAGTTAAATAGAAATCAGCCCTATTGCCACTGACATGCCATCCCTGATGATTATATCTCATTAATTAACTAAACATAGCATTTCAGCAGGAGAAGATGATACAGAACCTTCGGCTGGTGTAATCCTCTGGGTATATCGTCTTTGGTATAACAGAGCGTTAACCTAACATTTGCCTTTCCAAAGTCAATGGGTTTAAACTGTCAAGTGAATTAATACTGCCGCACACAATCTGATCCCATTCGGACTTAAGCTATTGTTTTTTAGAGAGAGCTTTGAATTAAATCCCAGGACCTCCCTGGAGTGGAGGGATCATTGATTGTGGTGTTATCTATGTGAGGCTGACTGATCAATGCAGGACCTAATGAGGAGCCTGAAAGAATAGCTGCATCTTACTGCTAAGGCTAAAGTTCGGTCTAGACAGGAACGCAGGACACATAACTGGACGGCAAACAATGGTACAGAAAATAAATGAACCAAAAGAAAAACTTATAAAAAAACAATAGATTATGTTATAACATGGGGTATTTTTAAAGGTCTTGCCTACAGGTGTGTCCTTCTACACCTCTTCTGATGGCTCGGTGTGTCCACATACCTGTGTCATAGGAGATGATCAGCCTTTCAAGATATCAATGTTTTGCAATATTGTATGATAAAATAATATTCTTTATGTGACCACCTATTGGTTGTGTTTGAAAATCTAGTTTTCCAAGAGTTTTTGAGTATGTCAGGATATTATATTGGATTTGTTTCTTGATATACTAGAGCCCTTAACTAAATTTAACACACTTTATCTGAGCACAATAACTGGATTTGACTCACTAAACTATATCGATCTACTCAGTTCCTCCTGCTGTAAATCATTCTGTCTGCTTATAGGACAGTTTGTACATTCTTTTCAGCCCCTACCGCTCTATAACATGCTGTCTAGGATACTATGAACAAACTGCTCAGCTTATCCTGCTCTACAACATACTGCCAGCAGATAGTACACTACCTCGTGCTCTATAACTTGCTACCTGTATATAGGGCACTATATAGGACATTGGGGCAGATTTACTTACCCGGGCCATTCGCGATCCAGCGGCGCGTTCTCTGCGGTGGATTCGGGTCCGGCCGGGATTTATTAAGGTAGTTCCTCCGCCGTCCACCAGATGTCGCTGCTGCACTGAAGAGCATCGGAACGCACTGGAATACACCGAGCCGGGTCAAGTGAAGGTAAGTGCAATTTTCGCGACAAAATAAATACAAAATACAATAATATTTAATGATGACAGGTTCCCTTTAATCGCTATTTACTAATATGTATTCTCCAATTAATAGTGCTAAACGATACTCGATCAGAAACATACAGAAATATGAATGTCAGCACCTTGGACAGGGCACAAGCAGTGCATAATGCCTATTTATTAAGACGTGCCACTAAGTCATGAATGATCATGATTATTATTATTATTAGTATTATACAATTATTCTCTGAAAGCTCATTTATTTTCTAGCCCTTTCTGTAAAAGTAAAGATTTTACTGCTTGTGATCTGCCAAAGGCACCACAAACTTTGTGAGCTCCAGGCGATGGGTCGGGCAGATGCCTCTCCATAAGAGACATGACTTTGTCAGAATGCCTGAAGCTGGATTGGCTGCAGTGAAGAATAAAGCAACACAGCACATAACAGACCAATCATAATCTGCATTGTACTATCCAAATGTGTGTTGCCGTAGGGTCTGACATTTCACATATGTCTCTCACACAATGTGGCCATCAATTCTACTCTTTTTCTATTAGAAGCCTACAAACTTATTCAAATAGGAAATTTGGGATCTTTTTGAACACATACTGAAAAATGTCTTTGTTTAAGCTCCAAGTCTTCAAATCCCCTCTTCTGTTAAATCAAATCTTATGCACGTGCAGTGAGAGTTGGAGAGGAGTCGCATTTCCACTGTTTCACCGCGCATGCGCGGCTTGGCCTGGCCAGTTGCTAGGCAGTTAGAGAGGGCTACAACTTATTACACAGTTTGTGGCACCACCAATATGGAAGTGAGTTGTGTACATCTCACACTGGCTAGTCATGGCCTGGATAAAGTCACACATCAACAGTGAGACAGGAGAGATGTGGTTCCTCTTAAGACCTTGCGGTCCAAGTCAGAGCCGGAAAAACTACCTCACAAGCATGAGATATCATTTATGACGTGGCCATAAAGGAGGGGGAAAGAGGGAGACTTAATAGCAGTTATTCCTGTTACTCGATTTGGCATCAATGTGAATATAGCTACAGTAACCTTTTATTAGAAGTGTGAAAACCTGATGACAGGTTCCTTTCAATGTAAATTGTTGCAGATTAAATACAGACAAAGCTGAGACTAATCTGCAGCCATCTTCTGTCCCTGGCCTAAGGCAGCAAGTGAAATGAATAAAAGGGGTTATCCAAGGGTATAGAAAAACACATTGGTGGCTGGGAAGGGGCAGGTTAAAGAAAAATAAACATGTACTTACCTTCCTGCGTCCTACCGTCCTCCAGAGCTGCAATCTTGCTGGTCTGTGCCCCATGTAAACAAACCCGTCCCGCATGATACAACACTGGGAATAGGGAAGGTCGGGCCTGGCCGGCCACCTCGGCCAACAGGGAAGCTGAAGGCAGCGCAGGTTCTGTGCCCCTGTTTGTCTACATGGGGCACAGACTGGAGAGATCGCAGCACTGAAGGCTGGGAGGGTGCCATGAGGTACAGTAACAACATGTTTATTTTTTTTAACTGCCCCATTCCAGCCACCAATGTGTTTTTCTATACCCACAGATTAACCCTTTAAACAGTTTTATGACCCTTATAATATATGACATCAGTTTATTTTATGCTTCTACATTTCTATAATATTCAACTATAATATTAAACCAATCCAGTTAATTGATTTTCTTATAGAAGACAATTTTTTTTTTTAATGAAATCTTGTAATGATCAGGTGCATGGTGCAAAATGCAATCAGCTCTGTAAATTTTATGTCAGGTTGAGCAACTTCACTACAAATTTCTCCAAAGAATAAAGTTCCATTTTTGGAATTTTGCCACGAAAGCTCTTTTCAAGATTTCTCCTCTGTTTCCCTTTTTGTATCTTCTACATTTATTATGTCTTTTGAAGAATTTATGAGTGTAGATTAATAGTGTCACTACAGGAATTCTGATCCCAGGCAGTTTAATTCCTTTAGACTGTGATTCCTAATTTTCTGTGATTACTGCAGCAAAATCTGCAAAAGTTCCTTTGTTCACTTAAGTAAGGTTAAAAAATCCAACAAGTTCTTGATGTGATTCATTAAAAACAAACCTGTAAGAGCACTCTGTAGGTATGTTTTTTTTAATGTACTATGTTTCTTTTTCATTTGTTCAGTTTTTACCTTCGCTTTGGCTTTTTGTTCTTCAGAATTAAAAAAAAATTGAATTCATTGATAAAATACACTGATCTTTCAGAATTCATTCTGTTCGTAGATTCCAATCAAATTGCTTGTTTTGTGCAATTCAGTAAATGAGCGCAGCCTGTTTGAGCACTGTAAAAACCTACATGAATAAAAAGAAGGTTGAATATGTTCTTGCACAAGATCATTTCATGTCTGCAAAATGTCTGCAAAAAATACACCAAGGTCTTCTACCCAATACATCATGAGACATTGAGAGGGGCATTTTTTTATTTGGGTACAGGGTGGCGGTGGAACCGTGCTTAATTTTTAATTGGGATGTAAGTTTGTAGCTTTAATGAATTGGCACATGGACTAAAAGGTTTAGAACTCCCTAGACTTGCTTTTAGCTGCTCTCGTTTTGCACCACAAATTGCACCAAAAAATGCGTCGGAAAAATTGAAGTGCCAGAAAACTAGTGAATTCACAAGCGGCTCCAAAATTTTGTGCCCAAAAAAAGTTGAGAGTGTTGGAAAAAAAACAATATCGTGGCACCGCATTTCATAAATTGAGGCACAAGAAGCACAGAAAGGAAAAAAAAGAAAACCACCAGTTTTCCATTTGAATGGCCATAATAATTGACTCCCTGAGTGTTTCCTCAATGTCTCCTAATGTTTATATCTCACCTTCTTATATCCAGGTAAGCCTTAAAGGGGTTGGCCACTTTACCTCATGTCTTTTGTAATGTGGGGGGGGGGGCAGGATATTAGGCAATTTACCAATATACATCTATTAAATGTTCTATTAAAAGTTAAATGTTTATTCCAATCCTGGAAAACTTATATGCCTATTTTCCCAAAATCCCCTAGTGGAGCGTCCATGGCTATAAGTCTCCACACTGCCATAATAGGCAGTCTCCTTAAGGAGAGCTCTAACCTTTTCAGCCGGCCTGTCCATAAAATGGCCACAGATGGAGGGTCATGTGATCTCTATCTGTGATTGACTGATCACCCCAGCCAGGACCTTATGATAGTATTTATGAATACTATTCAGGTCCCTGCACATGGCTGCTCAGCTTCCCATGGAGAGGAACGATATAGATTACATGACCCTCCATCTGTAGCTATTTTATGGTTGGGAATTCCTGGCCGATGAGGAGTCATCAATTTACATATCATTAAAGCAGTGCAGAACTTATAGTAGATGGACATCGGTAAATTACCTAATATCCTGCCCCCCACTCATACACATAAAAAAAAAAGGAGGAAATGTGGCCAACCCTTTAGCATGCCTTGCATATCAAGATATTAAGGGCATGTAAAATGCCTCATGTACATGTATTTCTAGTCATTGCACTGTGAACATTCCAACTGCCTGCACCACAAAAGATAGGGTGGGTCCTTTTACTGCACTCCGGCAGTCATTTCATTCAGACATGAGCAGGGGGGGGCACCATTCACCCACTGATGTCAGGCGACCACAATCAATGGCACCCAGCCTGTTAGTTGTACAAAATGCTCACTTTAATGTCCCTGAGTCCTTAGTATCTCTATTAATAACAGCAGAATCATATACCATAGTAAAGACAAACCTACTTAAGTTCACCCTAACAAAAGTTACATACGCACAGGTTGAGGTCAGCGGGTTGTGTCAGGTGCCAATAGGATTTACCACACTTGAACCCAGCTGGACTATTGACAAGTGGCTTTCATAAGACAAGATGAGCCACATCTTGGCCAGTAAATCAATCCACTACATAGAGTTTACCTGACTCCGCTGGATCATGTGCAACTTTGCGATCTCTCCAATAACATTCCAGTATAACATCAACAATATTTTCAATTCAAGACATTATTAAATCTTAATACTATAAGTAGTATTCACAACTTATATGTTATATTGCTATGCACAGCTTATCTGTTTGGTATTATTATTACATTTATTTTTATATTGGACAGGAAAAGCCACCCAAACCTGCTGACTTTGCATTTAGTACAAGATACATGTTCTTCATAATACTGTATGTTACATTAAAAGGTCATGTTTGTACTGAAGCTGTGCTTTTTCATTTGTCAGTGACCTACAAAGAATTCCTTCCAGCTGCTCTGGTTTAGTAGAACACTCTATAATGCAGGGCAGCATCTCCCCAACAAGCTGTGGTGTATACATCTAAAGTGACACCACTTCATCAGAGGCCTCTCACCAAGTGCCGGTTGTAGTGGGAGACACTGCATTAAGCACGTACTTGTGCTTGTTTGGTGCTGCCGCCTTATTATAATGAAGAATAAAAATTGATTTTCACATGGTCTTAGCAAGATGTAGCGAGTCCCTCCTGAGCATACTTGTTATAAATCACCAGTACAATGCAACATCAAGTGCAAAATTATATTACTGTTTATGTAAAAGGCTTAAAGACGATTTGCCGAGCTGAAAAGTGGACTTCCAATCCAAATGGCAACGTATAAAAGACAACTTAATGGAAAGCTACTTAAAGTATAAAAAACAAGCCTACATAAACAGTTTTACTACATACATTTTATCGAGGGCACGGGAGTCGAGCACATAGTAAATCCGAAAAAATAAAGCATAAGTAAGAAAATGTGTTCATGAAGTAAGAAAGCTGAGGACATGTTATTACATTGTAAACAATTTAGAAATAATTAGAAAATAAACATGTATAACATATTGTAGGATTGTATAGACCAGTTATAACTGAGGCCGCTTTCAGATGTCATGTTTAATGCATGAAATATGGACTGCATGTTGACCAAATTTCTGCACCGGACATGACGTAATCTTAAGAACAGGGAATTTGGTTAAAAATAACTTCACCACTCCAGGACTATCATCCTAGTGGTGTCTCTCGCTCTTGTTGACTTGAATGCTGCATATGAGTCCTGCAGTCCATCAATGGTCTCAAGTAGAGATGAGTCTGTCATTAAAGATTCAATTCAACACACTTTTTAAAACAATTATGTTTAGGTTCGGAATGTACATTATTCAATCTGAACTGATCATCCTGGAAATTTGTATATAAGCCCCTCAAGTCCACTAAAGAAAAGATTTTTCATCAAAAGCTCCTAAATTGTTTCATTGAGTTTTTTAAATATATATTTTTTCAATTTTACCTTGCCCATCCCCCTTCCAAAGTTCTTGATGAATGATATTAGGAAAGATTCAGATTTGATTCAATGCCCAAAATGCCAGACTTGAACCAAGAAACCAGCTAATAGATTCACTCATCTCTGTTCTCTACAATGATACTTGTATGTATCGCCTGCAACAACTATGACCTGTAAATGGATATAGTTGTTGTGTAGAGCATGTCATCACTGCAGGACATGTCAAGGCGAGCAGAGGAGTACCAATAGAGTAAAATCCATGTCAGAATGTTCAGATTTGGCCATGGTTTGAGTGTGGACATTATTCGGGGTTCAGCAATGCAACCCAAACATAATGCCGGATTGGCGGCTGAACAGCCGATCCAGCAAATTGACACCTCTTGTAACTAGCAATAGGGGCCAATTTGCCTGCTCATCGCTACTCACTGGCTGAGCCCTCTCCATACAAGTCAAATATCTGCTGTTTTACAAAGCAGACATCGGCTTGTACACTCAACGCCATGAAGTAAACCTGTTAAGTGCCAAGGTAAAAATCAACTGGCGATTATTGACCCAGTGATGTCATCGGAAAGCGATGGAATTTTGGCTGGAATTTTTTATCCTTCATTCAGTATTCTCTGTCACAGTCTGTAGATAACAAGCCCTTACACAGATCTGTGAATTGGAAAATAAACCCCCTCAGGGGGTTAATGAACCAGTAGGACACTAATAGTCATGTCACTAACTAACCCTAACCCACACATATGTGGGGATCCGATATCTTTTAGACTCCTTTGGCTTCCTTATGATGTACAAGATGCTAGCAGAAACAGTTTTGATCTCTCTGTAGCACAGCTCCTTCTAATGTCTATTTCTCTCTATCTACTCCCCCTTGTAGAATTCTTACATATGTTTTATGTACAAATAGCTTTTTCTTTTCACAAAAATCTTGTTTACTTAACGTTTTCTTTTGAAGCCTAATTTCAGTATAACGTAATCTTAGCTTGCAACCCCAGAATATTTATAACCTTATGTAACACATTAAGTGTGAAACTAAGACTATTTCTGGAGTGACAACCTAAATTGCCGGCAGGGCTTGTTATTATGTGACCTACAAACAATATATGGTAATTACTCCTGTGATCTGTCCAATTGTCTACAAACAAGGGCTTATCTTTTCTTTTGCTGCATGAACTTTTCTTATAAACCCATTTCAAAGACTGTTAACTAACAAGGAATAATCTTTGTATTTATAGTCTGTACAAGAAACAAAATGACAACATATTGTTTGGTTAACCAGGCAATTTTAGGAAATAATAAGGACTAGAGATGAGCGAGCACTAAAATGCTCGGGTGCTCGTTATTCGAGACGAACTTTTCCAGATGCTCGAGTGCTCGTCTCGAATAACGAGCCCCATTGAAGTCAATGGGGAGGACCGAGCATTTTTCAAAGGGACCATGGTTAGGAATAAATGTGTTATTTAATTGAAAAAGAATGTTTCTGATAAGTAGCAGATGTATGCAAACATCTGCAATCTATTCTTCACTGTTCGCGCGTTATATTATCTCCCGACAAGTTATCAAATGTGAAGAACAGTGAAGAATGAAGAATAAAAACAGTGAACACAGTGAACACAGGATCATTTAAGTGAAAAACGCAGTGAAAAACACAGTGAAGAATAGATTACAGATGTTCGGCACATCTGCTTACTGTCGGGGCGATACGCTGTCCCGGGATCCGCTCCTCTTCTTCCACCGAGTCTCCCGTGCTGCCCGAGTCTCCCAGTGCTGCCCGATGTCTCCCCCGTGCTGCCGATGTCTCCCCGTGCTGCCGATGTTCCCCCGTTGTGGTGCCCGATGGTCTCCCGTGCTGCCCGATGTCTCCCCGTGCAGCCCGATGTCTCACCGTGCTGCCGATGTCTCCCCCGTGCTGCCCGATGTCTCCCCGCGCGCCCGAGTATCCCCGCGTGCCCGATGGCTCCCCGTGCTGCCCGATGTCTCCCGCGCTGCCCGATGTTCCCCGTGGCTGCCGATGTCTCCCCGTGCTGCCGATGTCTCCCCGTTGCTGCCCGATGTCTCCCCGTGCTGCCGATGTCTCCCGTGCTGCCCGATGTCTCCCCCCGTGCGGCCTGATGTCTGCCCGTGCCAATGTTCCCCCGTGCTGCCGATGTTCCCCGTGCTGCCGATGTCTCCCCGTGCTGCTTGATGTCTCCCTGCTGCTTGATGTCTCCCTGCTGCGTCCGCGCGATCTTCGACAAGTAAGAGATGGCCGAACATCTGTAATCTATTCTTCACTGTGTTCTTCACTGTTTTTTCACTTAAATGATCCTGTGTTCACTGTGTTCACTGTTTTATTCTATTCTTCATTGTTCTTCACTGTTTTTTTTTAATTAAATGCTCGATCTCGAGCAGGGGAAATACTCGTCCGAGCAACGAGCCGTTTCGAGTACCTTAATACTCGAACGAGCATCAAGCTCGGACGAGTATACTCGCTCATCTCTAATAAGGACCAAACTAAATTTTTTCGGTCGCATTTTCTGACGGTCATCTATATTTAAAAAAAAATCCCAAAACGCATGTAGTGGGTTTGCTGATGCATTTCGAGCAATTACTGCTCTTAGTCATGCAAAGACTATGAGCACTAACTGCTTGAAATGCATCAGCAAACCCACTGCATCCATTTGTGGAATTTTAAAATTGGAAAATAAAGTTTAAAGTTTTTATCACAGTGCCGGGATCTATTGTGATTACTCTTATTGAGTCGCCCCTGTCTGGACGGCTTCACTCCCATTGCATGGTGAACAACAACAAGGACAAGCGAAGGATGATCAGCATGAGGAGGGGGGGGAGCTATATTGAGCCTTAGAAGGAACTTTGTGTTTTTTATTCCAAGAATGCCCTATTTCTTTTTTCTACAGTTTTAAGATCACCACTAAAGCCATACTAGTTGCCATCAAGCAGATAAGCCCTATTGTATGGAACTGATATGTGTGAACACTTTAGGAGAAAACCAAAGCTCAGCCTTTGATTTTAGGATGTGTTTTTAGACTGCCTCAAAATCTGATTTAAAAAATTCCTTGAAGATACCCCAAGTTTATTCCATGAAGGATATGTATTATATTTTTGTGAGCCATTGGATAGATTCAACAAGTGCTTACAATAAAGTAGTACTTCTACCTGCAGTAAGGAAGGGAACTGGAGACCACAAGATTTTCACACACATACAAGTAGGAGGTCTTACCTGCAACGAGAAAAAAAGGCAAAAAGGTGAGATGTTTATTATCTATTTTGCAGACAAGTAGAAAAAGTATATTATTCTAGGGTTCATAATGTTGACATGACAGCCTATGAAAGATCCATATTTAATTCTTAATTAATTCTTGTTGTATAATTGGTACAGCATCTTTTAATGTTCCTAGTATTATGGGAAGAAAAGGAAGAACTGCTATTCCTGTTCTAAAAACGTCCCAAGGACTATCCTAAATAGCATAAAAATATACCTATTACATTAATAGATTCAAATCTCACCCACTTAAAGGCCAAAAATCAATTAGAGTTTCACCCTCAATGTCTTTGTTTTTACCAGAATGCCATGAAATGCTATATCAAGTCTATTTTTTTTTATTTTTGTCAAGCAAGGGAGAATGGTTAAATGGGGAAAGGCTACAGTATGATGAAAAATATTTGTGCCCCCTACTCCCTACAGAAATGTACTAAGTAGGGGGGTATACATTTATTGCCAATCAAGAGTTTGCCTATTCAAGAGTTGAATAGGTTATAGGGCAATGAGTGACTTGAGCAATTACCAGTATGGTCAATGATTGACTGAGCAAGAATTTCCAGCCATTTTTTTCTGTTGAAACAAATCCGGAGAGTGAGAACCATAGCAATGAAATTATTTGTAGTAGGAAAGGTAACTTTTTTTTTATTCATTTATACCTTGATCTTAATAAGAAACAAATAGCTAAAAAAAACTAAAATATGATTTATTTTGATAAAATGAACAGTAACCCTATTCTAGTTTACCTTCAACTTATATATTAATTCTGTTATGTGTTCTATATTTGCAGAATATATTTCTCCTATATCTACATATACACCACTGATTAAACTGATGAACCCTACAATAGGATCAGACGACAAGAATTCTTCTTATGGAGAGTTTTCCACATGCCTGTAAGGTGTGTGGAGACTTAAAGCCATAGATGTGCAACACCCCTCCCAATGTAAGGGCAGAGGAGTGTTTGCGAATAAGACCTTCTATCTATGTCTCCCCAGAAGGTGAGCCTGCACAACTCGCCTTAGGGGTTTCACAGCTATTCTGAGGTAATAAGCAAACGTAGATCCTGCCTGTACAGGCAATGGTTAGTAGGGTGCAAGTTTTTATCCAATTGTATTCCACCATGTACTCTGGAGTAGGATTGGGGAGTTGGCCACTACCTGACCAGGTTAACAAAACCCCTGGATAGGGAGGGGCTAGGCCTATTAGGTACAAGCTCTTACCACAAGAGCACAAGCTCTTGGGATCCAGAACACAGAGAGAGAGAAGAGAGAGACAGTGTCTGTGCACCATCAGCACTGACACTTAGCTTATCCCAGAACCAGAATCTGAAGGCTCATAGCAGCAGCATCCATGGATTGGACACAGCTCCATCCCAGCCTGTATCTACTACCGGGATCGTGAACCATTCCTGAGGACACTCTCCATGACCACTCCAGCAATCCTGAATCTATTACCAAAATCATTTAGGCCATTGCCTGCAGTTGTTCCAATAAAGAACCATTTTGCACAACATTGCCTCCATCTGATCCCTGGATACGGCTGTGTCACCACCAAGGGCTTCCTATCCATTACCCACGGACATATCTTACAGAAACTAAGGGATTGGCCAAGGGAGAACCAATATATCAGCCTCTCCCTCCATATTTCTTGCACACACCACCTGCTGGAGACCTACCAGGCTGTAGGACAGCCCTCCGGTCCCCATACCAAGCACCGTGACATTAGCATGCTTAGGCCACAACCGCCAGCCACTCCGGTATTCTTGGCCCCAGCTGCCTCCAGGCCCCAAAAAAAGGCTATGCCCCCAGTGGGGGATGTTGCAAATAACGTATTAGATTTCTTGTAGGTCATACTTGTTAAGGAGGCTTCCTTTTAAGGTAGCAAAAGGAGGCATTGTTTTCTATTTAACACCTTGGAAAGCATATTTGCATATTTCCCAGAACCTTACCATAGGCATCAGACAGATATGCACAATACACAAAGTATATCAAAAATTCACATATCTATCTTGGCTAAGAGTGGCCAACTTTACATATTACAGCAAATTTGGTTCTTATTTTGCACATTACTTTTAGATAAAGTCAGGTCAAGTAGGGATGAATACACATGATGGGATGCAGTCAATTCTCCCAAACTGGATATTAAAGGAAAACAGCCGGTTTAACACTAGAGCACAGCAGAGCGATATAGACTTACTCCTGTGCTAATCGGAGCACGGCTACGCATGAGGAGGCCCCCAGATATAGCTTTTCTTATGGCACCAGAGACACCAAATCTGCCGTGTATTGTCTAAGTGTTAAGCACGGCACACATGGCATACAGGTCCATCTGCAAAGGAGCTTGAACAGTATCAAACCAAAACAATAATATGATATGCAAACAAAACCTTCAAATGCAATTCACCCAAATGCAGAACACAACTGCTGAGTAGTGAAACATAGGGGGCATTTATAGATGTGCCAGTGCTGGATGTTAACCCTGCCCCTTTTCTCATGCTGCCTGTGGTCTCTTGGTATGTCTTGCGGACAGCCGTGAAGATGGAAAATGCTATGCCAAGCCCTGCCGGACATACAATTGTGCTATGGCCTGAGTCAGGATTAGTAGGAATCTTATTAAATCTCCCCCCACCCCCCATAGAATATCAATTCACAGTGTAACATCCTAAAACACTATTGTCTTTAAGAGCTAATCATCACACAAGGCACAAGCTTTATCTGGCAGGGGCAATCTTCATTCCTAATCCCTATCCTGCTAAAGACATTGAGGAGATGTATTAATGTGTCGATCTTTAGACCAATGGAGACTAGAACTAGACAGTTCTCTGCTGCTCCAGATTCATCCCTGTGTCTGATGCTGGAGGATGGATCTGGTGCAGTAAAAGACTGACAAGTCGTACTTTGCACCTCCTATTAGTTGCTCTAGGTTGCTGCACGACAATATTGAAGTTTCTGGCGTATGAAATGAATTCTCTGGTGCATGGGCTATCTTCTGTCTAGTCAAGGCCCCTAGTAACTAATTTGAGAGGAGTCAGAAAACAGCCTAAAAATTGTCTAAAACCTTCAGTAAATGTCAGGTGCAAATTACTCCAGTTTTCTGGTGTAGACAGATTGATACATCTACCCCATTCATTCCATGCATTTGCCGTTTTGGGTGCCAACACATTAAAAATATAAGGCCACCATTTAGAGATCATAGATCTAGGCCATAGGGAAGTTAAAGTTCTTGTAGAAAACCAAAGAGTAGATACATGAATAAACTAAATCCTAGTAGGATGCCGAATGAAAAATTGAATTGTTCTGCTATTTGTGCTTTGTATGTTGGTTTTATGCAAGCGTTTGAAGTGGCTTGTTTATAAAAAAGTCATGAAACAGGAGGGCTTGATTTTTTTTTATTTTCTGAACAAACAGAGGTGTTAGTAATTTTGTACCTGTCCCCAGGGAATTGTGGAGTACAGGCTTTAGAATAATATAAAGGCTATTTATATGCTAATGAGAATTCCCCTTTAACCCTGTAAGGATTTAAAGTGGCGATAAACACCCAAAGTGTTTGAGACAATGTATACTATGAAAATTGGGAGAAAATAGAATTATTGATTTTATGGCATGTGTGCTAGACAGGTTAACCCATTGTTTGTGTGCAGAGAATACATTATCTCTATGTGCATGTGATAGATGAATATTTGATCTCTCATTGCCTTGTATATAAAGAAGCTTACATTATATCCAGGGTCATGATCATTTTGGGAACAATAAAGTGTTATTCTACTCAGATTTATGTAAGGAACCTGTCTGTTTTATATAATCTCTTTGTGTTTTAAGGGCCCATCGGCAATAAACCGATGACTAGATGTTACCCACCAACCTCCCTACTTATAACTTGTAATCTGTAGGAATATGCTCTGTGCTGATACCACAGGCAAAACTAAGTACTGCACAATTTAATTAAGAATCATAGGGCTGTCCATATAATTCAATTACTAGCTGGATACTTTAGACATAGAAATACTCTTTGTAGCTACTGTGCAGCATGGTTAATAGATGAGGGTCCACAATCTGGTTACTTTCTTCATTAACCAAGAATTTCCCCCCAATAAGATTTTATTGTAGATAAAGAAAATTCTTTGAAATAATCCAATTTAGTATGCTCTCCCCTAGTAATGTTTTATCCAGCACACAACTCACTGTATTATTTTACAGCTGTTATTCACCATGTAGGAGAACCAATATTAGAATGCTGTACTATTTGTAAGATTTGCTAAGTTGATCAGTTCTTTACCCTACCCAAGCCCCAATTTTGTCTCTGCAAAAGTCATGATGGAGAATGGGAACTGGCTTAGCTGTTGAAATAAGTCAGCCAGTCATCTTCATAGACCTCACCAAGGGTGAAGAAGGTCTCTACTATGTTGAATGAAACCTGGAAGTGGAGATGTCTACAACTGGCGCAACAATGAGGCATATTAGCCTGTTTCATCAATTATTAGTAGGACCACAAAAAAAGAGCTTTTTACATTATTTTCCCTCTTTGACTGCAATGTACAGAAAAAGGGTAATATTGCAAATTAGTTAAACAAAAAAGGCAAATTAGTTGAACTGATCTTTCACTGCACAAATTGGTGGACTTACATTCTCAGAAGTCTAAAACTTGAAAACTAGAAGAGGATGGCCATTAAACAGTTTTCTTACTAAAACAAGTTACCCCTTATAGACAAGACAAGGAATAAGTTGTAGATCAGTGAGGATCCAACAGCTAGGACTCACACAGATCAAGAGATCAGAAGTGTCCTACACGTAGGATCTGCTTCTTTGTCTATTTCTATGGGATAGCTTGAGATAGCGGAGTGTTATATTCATCTATCTCTGTCAATACCATAGAGATGATGGCAAGGTGGTACACAGCCAATGGTCTAAATCTATATATATAATGGTCTATATATCAAATATGGAAACAAGGAACCATTTCCTGTAATTGGTGGGCATCCCAGTTCATGGATGCAGTTTTTCCCCTATCTTATAATTAAGGGGAATTTTTGTGCCAACACATCATCAAACCAATAAAGATGGCATCGCAGAATGTCTATATATCCTTGGACAGATATCTAACACAAGGTCATACTTTCAGTTACACACTTGCTGTTGCCATTTCCATTTTCACAGAATAATTTGCAAGTATTTAAGTGGTCAAAACAATGAGGCAACCCTTTCACTGTAACAATTTTGACACAATAACAATAATAAAGAAAAAATTCCAAAAAACATCACAATATCTGTGATCTTTAAAGATTTGGAGGAGAGATACTGGTATATATCACACTAAATGCAGTACTCAAACCCTTTGTGATTAAAATTCTCATTCACTTAGCACAAGCAATATGGCAAAACTGTCAACTTCAAGAGCAAGATTCATTCTGACACCTGCAACCGCTGCCACTTTCTCAAGAGAAGAAATAGAGAAAAAAAAAACATTTTATGTGGTTTATTCTCTATATTCACAGTTTTGATCTGGGAGGCATTTTCACATGTGGAAATTGGAATCAAGTTGCTTATTGCCCTGCTGATAGGCAAGAAAATTAGAATGAATAAAATCACTGAATCGTGAAGCTTCGTCTCATCAATTACACATTTATCTCGAAGTTATTACATACATAATGAAGTTTTAAAACGTTGACAACATTTATTCTACATTTCTTGGCTATACATGGAAGGTATTAGTAGAAATATATATCTCATTTAAAGGAAGGATTGGTTAAGTAAAATAATAATTTATTTTACTTTATTTTTTATTTGTATTTATATTAGAAGTAGATGCAATTCCAGAATTCTATCAAAGATTTGGATTTACTGAATCATTTCTTCGCCAAGTGACTCCAAGGTAAGCACACATGTTATTTAGTCATCTTTTGAAAGTTTTACTGATGGCAGCCGTGTCCTACTAAGAAGTTCCCAAGGAAAGATGTCCCTCAGGTCTTCTATTATTGTATGCTGCAATTTCAGCAATATAGTGTTATAATAATTATGCTAATAGTCTGAGGTGCTCTGGCTACGTCACTGGAGTGCCTTAGAGTGCCTCGTCTTTGAATTTATTCACTCCCCCCCATAGGAAAAAAAGCCCTGTCTGATCCTGTGGGTGTAGCCGTAGCACTCCAGACTAATTAGCATATATTTTTTATAGTTGTATAATAAAAGAAGTCTTGAGGCATACCGTATATACTCGTGTATAAGCCGAGTTTTTCAGCACAAAAAATGTGCTGAAAAACTTCACTTCGGCTTATACACGAGTCAAGAAAAAAATAAAAACCGTAATACTCACCCTCCGGTGTCCCGATCTTCAGCGCGGGTCCCGATCTTCAGCGCGAGGCTCCCGATCCTCGGCGCGGTACCAGGCGGCGGCGGGTCCTCTTCTCTCTTCTGTAGCCGGCAGATCGCGTCCATGTGATCTGCCGGCGGGCGCACAATAAAGCAGCGGTGTCGCGGCTGATGACGTCATCAGCCCGACACCGCGGTTCCTAGTGCCGCCGCCGGGAGATCACATGGACGTGATCTGCCGCTACAGAGAGAGAAGAGGAGCGCGCCGCCTCGGTACCGCGCCGAGGATCGGGAGCCTCGCACTGAAGATCGGGACCCGCCCGCTGAAGATGGGACACCGAGGGTGAGTATACGGTTTTATTTTTCTATTCGCTTGGGAGGGGCAGCTGTATACTCTATGGGGCAGACTGTATACTCTATGGGGGCAGGCTGTAGCGCTATGGGGGCAGGCTGTATACAACATGGGGGCAGGCTGTATACAACATGGGGGCAGGCTGTATACAACATGGGGGCAGGCTGTATACTACATTGGGACTGGCTGTATACTACACGGAGACTGGCTGTATACTACACCCTCGGCTTATACTCGAGTCAATAGGTTTTTCCAGTTTTTGGTGGTAAAATGAGGGGTCTCGGCTTATACTCGGGTCGGCTTATACTCGAGTATATACGGTAGTTCCCCAGGAACTTTTTAATGGTATATACTGATGGTAGGGGTCCATTTAAAGCAATTTTCATGGGTTGATACTTTTGGAGGTGTCCTGAAATTTCTTTTTGATTTGGATGTACAGTACAAAAAAATATTTCTTATCAAAGAACAGCACATCTGGTATACTGCTGCCCAAGCGCACTTTGGGACACATGTATCAAACTTCTTACTTGCCTTTTTCTTTATATTTTGTGACTTTTCATGATGCATGTGCACAATTGCAACTTTTTTTTGCGTCTAAAACTGTCTCCCTTCAAAATCTTCTCTTTTTCTGCAGTGTTCCCTGAGTTTTCGCCTGAATCCAGATGTAAAAGTTGCAAATTTGTTTTAAAAGTTGCAACTTTTCACTCTATGGTTGCCCCTGTGCAGGTTTAAAAATTTTCTTGGAGCTGATTGCGACTTTTGGAGACATTTTGCGACTTTTTTTTAAAGAAATCGTAAGTTCACTAAGGAGCTAACTCCACTGCTGGGATCTGAGCAGCAGAAAAGCAAAAGCACCAGACAAACAAATCCAATCTTAGATACATGTGCCCCATTTCAGTTTCATACCAATATTCCCTTAAATGTTCCAAATTTACAAAAAATCTATTGCATAATTGTGTTAAAACATATTGGGGGTCATTTACTAATGGCCCGAATTGCGTTTTTCCGGCGGGTTACCCAATTTTTTCCGTTTTGCGCTGATTTTCCCTGCATTGACTCGGGATTTTGGTGCAGGCAATCGCATTGTGGCGCATTGGTGCCGGAATGCACGCGACGGAAATCGGGGGGCGTTGCCGTACGAAAACCCGATGGAATAGGAAAAACCGCTGCATTTTTTTTTAAAAAAAGTGTCGCTTGCCTGCAGCCAGCGTAGGACTGTGAACTTCAGTGCATTCCGACGGACTTCAGCGCAGCAGCGACACCTGGTGGACATGGGGGGAACTACGTCAGTGAATCCCGGCAGAACCCGAATCCTCCACACAGAACGCGCTGCTGGATCGCGAAAACAAAACTGAAATTCTCCATGCATTCTTTTTTTTGGCTGAAAAGAACTGGCTTCAACACCTTCAGCTCTCCATCTTCAGCACCATGGACAACACTTCAAATAGCTGCACAACACAGGGAACCTTCCAGTTGTTGTTCAGTGTTGATAACATTGTTTCTGAAATAAAAGTGTGTTCTGAACTTTTGACTCACTTTACATGAATATATTAGAGCAGGGTCTGTCAAACCCCCATCTATTAAAGATGATACAAAGAGCCACTACAAAGAGTACTTTCCATGCATTACACAGTTTTCCATTTATTTGGGAGGGTGCAATTTAATACAACCCTAGCAATGGGTGAAATGACCAGCTAATGTACATAGACCTTTCCTCATCATATTAATGGATCATGGGGGATAGCAAATGCCAAGATTACAGCAATCAGACTATTTATGGAATTATAGGAATTATCTAAAATGAACCCATATATTCAAGAGTATAAATAATATTACAGTCAAGCTGGTGGTGTCCGTTAGTCCATTCATTATTCAAAATACACATCTTATTGGACAAGAGATACCACTTGGTTGTGGCAATAGCTTAGAGGACAGGCAGCTACAACCATGTAATGCCTATTGGCCGACTTTGATGGGAGTCGCCATATTTGGTATAGGCAATGGATTGGTAGGATGCCGGAATGGCAGACACAGTAGTACTCGCATTAATATCTGTACTATACTAAATGGGTTCTCTGATGTCAGATTACTATAGAGCTCAAAGTGACTAAGGTTACTTATGTCGGGTTAAAAGACATTGAATTTTCCATATGTTTAGTTAATGTTTTCTATCTCTTTGCATGCATTTATATAGTGACAGATTGCATTCTGTGCAATTGATCTAATTGAAAACATCACACTTTAATCTCTTTATTTTTCAGTTTCTGCAAAAATATACATTGCTGTTGATTAATGTCTCTTTAGATGTTCTGTTTCCTCTCTCCATCTCTCTCCTGCTTTTAATGTCAAGCCGTTTAAGTGTGACAGCTGGTGAGAAATCATTGAAAGTAATGCAGTCTTGGTAGCCAAAAAACCAGAGAATGTGAAACGTTAACATTTAGCGAGGTGAAAACTGCACGCACTGACATCTCTGTTTTGCAGCTTTCCAACACAAGTGTGTACCCACATATTGTATATTGTTATGCTTCAAGGAGGTCTGTAGAATAATAAAAAAATCCATGTGTTCTACATGGTCCCATGATCAATGGAAACTGGAAACTGTGCCATAATTCTTTTTCCATATTTTTGGAACATAATCCCTACATTTCCTATCATTATTTATATCTAGGATACACGTATATGTAAGAAATCTCTGTACACGTGATCATCTCCTAATTACAAGGGAATATCAATCTGATTAATGGAAGTTTGACGACTGGGACCGGCACTGATCATTGGAATCTGGGTTCTTGATGGAGCAGCAGATTGAGAATGTGTTCTGCCTCTCCATTCAATACTAAGGGAGTACTAGAAATTGCAGAGCACAGCGCTTGGATATCTTTGGCACTCCCATTCCCCTCCACTTCATTAAGGGTAATTTATTAAGACTAGTGTTTTAAATGCCAGTCTTAAAATTCTACTAAGACACTCCAGTCTTTTAGTGGATCTGGGCGCAATCTCCGCCGGATCCAGATCTGATCTGGTGCAGATTTCTGCTATAGTCTTTTCAGGTATAATTTCCCCCATTGTCTTTGAGAAAGCTGGAGATAGCTGAATGCTGTGCTCTGTTACATCCAACACATCCATAGGTAGGAAATGGATCAGCAGGTTGGACTCCAACAATCCCAACCCAATGATTAGATGATTATTCTCTTTCCTGTGGATAGATGATAACAATATAGCTTCGTACAATCACTTTAAGCAGAGGTTTTTCCTTGCCAAAATGTTTGGCACTGTGTTATTACAATTCTGTCTGAAAGAAATTGTTAAAAAATTACCTTGAAACTACTGAATTATTACAGGGAATCACCTGTATTTGTAGAGCCTAAGTTGTGTTATAAATTATCAGATTCCAATTATAACCCTAGAATAGTGCCAAGTCTGAAGTCTTAATATACATTAACTGAAAAAAATTCCAGGTTGTATACAGGGGGCGGTCAATCATTAAGACTGTCCAGCTTAGCATTGATATGGCTATTCATGATTGAGTAACTTGCCAACATTCCTGTCCTACTAGTGACCCTTCTTTATGAAAAAGGTTAACATTCCTGACAATGATGTCAGTTAAACAAATGGGGGCAGACGAAGACAGCCATGACCTTAGAAATGCATCAGACATCGGCATGTACTCTGTAGCTTTTTGTAGCCTAAGTGACATAATCTCTGGCAGATCCTAACACTGAGTGTATTGGAGTCAAGCCAACGGATAGGGCTGCTCCACTTATACACATCCTACTACATCTCGGACATTGGACATTAGATCCCCAGCTTTACCAAGACTCTGAAAGACATCTGCCTTCTACTTAACACAGTAGTACAAGGACGTGTTCTGCATGTTAGTATAGATGTCCTGTTTTTCATGGCACTCATCTCATGTTATAGAAGAGAACCTTTATAGATAGATTGAGTTATAGATAAATATATATTCCCTTCAGTTAAAGTTGTAGGTGCAGGTATAATTCTATACACATATCATAGCTCATTTTGTATGCACTGTGTGATGACCGCAGTGTTATTCTGGGTATTCTAGAAGAAGCACAATTACATATATCCTTTTTGAATTCGGAAACTTGTCCATTTAGCTGATTCTTCATTCAAGAACCCATACTTTCTTTGAGAAAATCATCTTTGTGCCCCTTTCATACCACTTCTCAGTTTGAGAATGTAGAAATAAGAACTGAAAGTACAGTGTAAAGCTACTTAAATCACCAATTTAAGTGCCGCATTTACATTATTGCATTGAATTTGGCTCTTATTCCTAACTGAAGAGATGACTGTGTCACATAAGGTAACCAAAAAATAGAAAACATAAATGGAGAATAATTCCAAAGATGCTATAAAAATAAATAGAAATTTACAATAAGCAATAAACAATTTTCGCTCAGTTAATATTTGTGTAACCAGACGACAGGCACACAAAATGTATGAAAAAGTTTCCATTGCCAATGACATTGGGGCAACTCTCTGTGAAAGTGTCATAAAATGGCAGGAAGGACAAGGCAGAACTTGTAAAGATGTCACATAAAAGTCAATGCTGATGTATCTGTTCAGCAAAATGAGAGAGATGCTTGTACAAGGATCCCTGGATTATCAACGGATTCTAAATACTTTAGCTATTACCAGAATAAAACGCCATTTCATTGTGGTGGACATCTGTTAAATCTTCTTCCGTTAATAGAAAATGTTGCCTCTGGGACAATTTTTTTCATTTTTTATTTCCTTTATAGCTCTTCTTCCTTTGTGTTAAAGGTCTCCTTGTTTTTATTTTTACAAAGGGGATGAATGACTTCAGTTACATTTCCAACTATTGATTTATACTCTGTTTTTCTGCATAATTAATATAAATTAGCTAGTTATGGGAATATAAACAAGGGCACTTAGTACTCTGAGCTTCTACTGGGTCCTGTATAAATAATCATATTCAGAGATGTTACCTGTTGTATTATTATATGTTAGCAGTTTATGGTTAGAACAGTACAAGTTATATTTGATGATACCTAGGCAAGACATATTAAAACATTCCTTTAGGGATCTACCTACTGAGTAGGCTCAAAATGGATCTTCTTTACAAAAGAAAATGTGGCCACTATCCTTCAATACATGTTCATATGTATCCACAGATTGTGTGTTGTATCACAACTTAGCCTCATGACTTCAAAGACAACGAGGAGAAATGTCAGTGGCTACATGAGTATGATGCTGTTAGGAAGAAGCCGCCATCCTGCACAACCCCTAAATGCAGGAGAAATGTTATTGTCTTGGTTGGATTGGTAGTCATGTCTGGTGGACCCATGGAATCCCTGTCCGGCATTACACAAACATTGCGGCTCAGTGGTAGAGTGTTTGATGACAAGTTTAATTTGACTTCATTTTAATTATCGAAAAAGCAGCATTCTTATTTAGTTTATTCACCTTCCAACTGCAGTGTGTTATGTCTGTAATATGTTTTGTCAAATAGGCAGTAAACATTGTAACTTAAATTGATTCATTTATGCCTGTGGAATAACCGTGCCGCTTCCCTTCTTGCTTACTACGTGATGTGCCGTATTTGCAATGCTTAAAACAAACATCAAAACAATCAAAAAACTAATGATTTCAAACTACCTTTTAACTCCATTTTCTATAATTGAAAAAATGCAAATACAAGCTGAAAGTTTATTTTCATATTGCCGGAGACTGTTCTCGACATATAAATCAGGCAATGCTGAAAGAAGTAGCTCTTGGAATAGAGTTTTATAGTAGGACAATATCTGAAATTAAAAGATATGAGAGAAACCAACAATAAAGTATATAAACTTTATGTAATTAGAGTATCCATATGGCTACAAAATGTATGATATAAAACAAATATCCCAATATTGCTTTTATTCTTAAAGGGGTGTTCCATTAAGAATAATATTGATGACCTTTCCATGGAATATGTCATCTTTTTCAAATCTGCGAAGGTCTGATCCAGAGACTAGAATAATAGAGAACGGAACTAGAAATTCAACTTCTTTATCTATGTTGTGGCCAGTACCATCCAGTCTAAGAATCCTTCACTGAGCACCAACTCCTGCTAAAGAGTATCTTTGCCTTCTATATATAGTGGTAAGTGTCAGGACTGCAGCTTAGCTACTATTCATATCAGCTGAGTTGTTGTTCCTGACTGCAAAAACAATGCTGGGTCACTGGCTTCATTCTCTATATGCCGATGTATTGGACCCCCAACCAATTGTATTTTGAATACCTATTCTCTAGATCAGTGATGATCAACCTTTTAGAAACTGAGTGCCCAAACCAGAACCAAAACATGTATTTATCATAAAGTGCCAACACAGAAATTTATACAGCAATTTATTGCTATTTGCTCTACTGCAGTTTTCAATCGTATCAGCATCTTGAGGTTACCAAAACGGTTGAAATATGGTTCGGAAATTCAGATTATCATTATAGGACCCCCCCAGGGTCTTCCTGAACAGGAAGAATTGTGTGGCCCACAACAGGAGTTTCAGATCATTGCACATCTTGAGTTACATGGACTGCAGGTACATGCCTTGAGTTCAGTCAGGCAATGGCCTGAATGCCCACAGAGAGGGCCCTTAGTGTCACCTCTGGCAACCGTTATGTAACCGTTATGGTTATGTCATCTCTTGATGATAGGTAGAGGTCTGACTTCTGTGAGCCCCATTGCTCCTCACAATTAAGAAGACAGAACTAATCATGCACAACTTTTCTCTCCATACAACTGCTCCTGTCCAACTGATGCAGGGAAATGCACCACTGCCCTGAAACCATACTGTGACGGAGTAACTAGAAGCTGTTTTTAGGTGATAATAAAGATTCCTAGAAGTCAGAGACCTACACATATCCTAGAAAGCTCTGATGGGCCTCCCTCCCTATGCAACAGTGCACAGTAGGATTTTTTTAAAATCAGGAGGTAAAGTTAGGGTATTTTAATAAAGAATTTTATAGGAATCAAATTTGTGCCATTAGAAAATACAACAGATTTTTTACATCCCTGTACATCCCTTTCAAAGCAACAGATCATAAATGATTTTTTTTTCTGCTAATAGGCAAGGCTATCCTGCTTTCCTTATGATGGGTGATGGAGAGGCCAATATATGATTCACCATAGTGCACTCTTTAATCCAATGGCTGCCAGTATCGGTATTATGGTTATTAGAATGTGCAGTGGAGCTAATTTATTTTTTCTGCTAAATGACATAATAGTCACTCCTTTGTGGGACATTGGGACTTTCTGTGGCCTTCTGTGACCCACTAGCTCCCGGCAGATGGAGGAGGTTGTGGAGTGGTTACTGTGTACATGCCCCCTGCACAATTACCACTCCCAAGTCAGTAGTTGGTTGGGCATGCAGATGTCCTTGGTATTAATAACTGCATGGCCTGAAGCAGGACATGAAGGAAGTCCTGAATCCTGCTGCCAGAGGGTCACATGACCTTTGGCTCCCTGTCGAAACTTTAACAGGGTAATTACAATATGGGTGACTCTATAAGGGTTACTATTACACCTCCAGGTAAAGTTTCATATGAATGACTAATCCCTCTAAAGTACTAAGTGATTTTACTTGATTATAGAGGATGGTAAAGCATATACAGGCAGTCCCCGGGTTACGTACAAGATAGGGTCTGGAGGTTTGTTCTTAAGTTGAATTTGTATGTAAGTCGAAACTGTATATTTTATAATTGTAGATCCAGACAAAAAAAATTTTGGCCCCAGTGACAATTGGAGTTTAAACATTTTTTGCTGTAATGGGACCAAGGATTATCAATAAAGCTTCATTACAGACACCTTACAGCTGATTATTGCAATCTGGAACTATAATGAAGCATTCAGAAAGCTTCACCAGAGGTCAGAGGGGTCTGTCTGTAACTATGGGTTGTCTGTAAGTCGGGTGTCCTTAAGTAGGGGACCGCCTGTAGTATATCATCATGTAGTCCAACACAAGTCATGTAGCAATAACATTAGTCTTGCCTTCAGTATTGCCCTTTTCTAGTGTTTGATGTATTACAATTTGTTGGCTCTAGGCCTTTAATTTTCTGAAATAGAAATATTTTATTCCATTATGCAAGAAAAGTTTGTTTTCATCTTGGCAAATGCAGCAAAACAATAGATTCCCATAACATAAAAAGTGAAATTCAGTAATAACAGATATTAATCCATATTAACCCCCAAAAGGACACTGACTTGAGTTGATAAAGTACACGGTAGAAGCTGCAAGGATAAGAGTTGATATTGGCAAGGACATACATTTCTAAGGATATAGAGGATACAGAAGTTAATTGAGATCATTAATCAGTGGAAGTGGACAGGTGTGTGGTATTCTAATGGGATATCAGGATGGGGACACATTGTCTATTGCTAGCAGATACCATTATGGCCTTCAATGAGAAACAATCTAAAATTTATCATCAAACCTGGAAATAAAAGCTTTTAACTTTGCTGCTAAATTTCTCTCATAGAATATTATTGGATAATGTTCCCACTGTAACATCACATGAGCCATTTTACTTGTGTCAGAATGATCCTCTTATGTTTTCTTATGAACTCTGTTATGCCTTAGATGCTTTATGTGTCTTTTTGTACTGCAATATCCAGAAGATTTATTTTCTTACATATCTGTTGTTTTTTTAAAGATCAGACACATATAGTAATACTATAAATCTAACTAATTTTAAGACAGTGGCTCATAACACCGTTTGCACATCTTTGGACAACTTTTTAAAACTTTTGATTGGTGGCATTTGTACCATCTTAGGGTATGCAGAATTAATGAGGCAGGCAGGAGGAACCTATGATCAGATCTACTTCTGATAGTAAATTCCTCATGGTAGGTTTCTTTTAAAGGAAATCTCCAATCAAAATCAAGCATGTATAAACCAGAGACACTTACTCATAGATCCAGTGACTGTGGTAATCTTCTTATATTTTATAATCCATGGCCTCATTCCTTCTAAATAAAAGCTTTTGAAATTAAGCTAATGCAAGGCTGAGAGTCGGAAAGGCATCTGATTCACAGGCTGTTAGACTGTCTCTCCACCCTTCTTCTCGAACCCCCCTCAGCACACAGTTGGGAAGGGAAGTGCTTCTTGCACACTGTAACAGCCTGGGAACTGCCCAATTAGCCTTGTAGGCTTGTTATGGTAACTTTAAAAGTTGATTTTTAAAAATTATTAAAACAAATCTTTCCAAGCACTTAAACTACTTAAAGTCCTCACATACCATGTATGAGGTGCTGCAAAAAAACAGATTGATCCAGCATCAAAATGCTTCAGTTATTTAAAATGTTATGTCTTCAGAGTTTATTTAGAAAATTCCAATAGTTCCAAAAAACATACCGGAGACCGGAGCAGACTGTTCTTACTAAAAACATTCAATATAAAACAATGGAACAATTGTAGAAAAATTGGAATTTCTCAAATTAATTCTAAAGACAAAACTTTTTAAAAAAACTGGAGCATTTTGGTGCTCGATCAATCTGTTATTTCTCTGCACTGCTTTCTCCGGTCCGAGGAGGCATCTACGGTACACACTGTGACAGTAACTGCCCCCGGAATACTGGTGAGCTACACCTTTTTTTGTAAAATATTTTTGTGCTTAATTGAGGTTCAAAAACTTCAACATAATTTAGAATAATTAAATGTATCCCTTTTTGTTGGGCCTCGGGGGTTTTCGGAAATATATTTTTCTTAAAAGTTTAATAAGGTTTATTTTTGAAATATAAAACTGTGCACAATCATTTTATTCCTCACTGGTGGTTAGATAGTTTTATATCTGCTCCCTTTTGTCCCTATCTGTTCATGGACTAACATTATTATATTTGACTGCTGTGATCCAAATGGGGATTAGATAACCTCCACTGTAAGAAAATTAGCCTTTACTACATTCCCACAATTTTTTTCTTATGGGCACAATATAAAATTTGTAAATGGCCATTTTAATGATGTTAAATAGTCTTAGCTATTGCTGTATTTCTTAGTCCATTACCCAGCTCCTCTTCCCAACTCATCATATAAAAACTTTAACCATTTCCCAGACTTTCAGCAATAGTCGCATGAATAAGTAGGCCTTTTCTGTAGCCTTCCATTAGAAAGAATTTATGATAGGGGTCATTTTTGATGGCACAGGGATGTGAATTGTCTAATTTAAGGGTATGGAGAATATTTGGGAAGAAGGTTGCTACAAGGTTGAAAGATGTTTATTTTTTCTATAACATCTTGATTCGAACATGTTGAGGTTGCATAATCCCCTCATCAGACCATACTCGCATTACGATTTCCACCGCCGTATGCTCCCCCCTCCTGCTTCAGTGGTCTGTGCATACTGGCGTAGTGAGTGCAGGCCGAGACATCGCATTTGCTAAGCGTCGAAATCTCTTCGTTCTGTGGGTACTATTTGATTTTCTGTCCAGTATCTGATCATTTTTATTTTAGGTTCATGCGCAAAAAGTTAGGGTTAGTCAAAACCAAAATTACACATCATAAAGAAAATTTTAAAAAGAGTTATAAATCAACACATATAACATGTTCAAATGCATTTCAATGCTCACACTCACTGGTTTTCCCTGGCCCCTTTTTGAGAGGACTTAAAACTCAGCATGAGCAACAATTCCTGGCCTTGCTCGAAGCAATTTCTCTACAGTCATCGTCAAATACACCATATGGCTGCAAACAAGACTGTTGGTTCCCTTAACCCCATAGCGCAATAAGACGTACCCTTACGTCTTACTGCGCATGGGGGATGAAGAGGGCTCACAGGCTGAGCCCTCTTCATACCAACGCGGGCATTGCTTCATAAGAAGCACGCCCGTCGCTAACACCCGCATCGGTGCTTGGACGATCGCGGGTGTTTAACCTTTGATTGCCGCCGGCAAAGCTGCCGGCGGCATTAAGAGTCCGCGCGCGTGGGCGCGCCATCTTGGCTCCGAGCGTCACTCCCCTGACGTCACCGGGATGCGGCGTCCTTTGCCATGACGCCCTGGGATCACACAAAGATCCCAGCTGTCATGATCGAGGCTATCGTATTACAATGTGCGATCTGCACATTGTAATAGATGGTATGCAAAATCCCCATATAGCCATACGGTAGTATGGCAGTATTTGGTAGGATCAATCAGACAACCTAGTTAAAGTACCTAGGGAGTCTGTAAAATGTAAAAAAAAAAATAAAAAAAGTAAAAAAAAAAATTATATTAAAAAAACATAAAAATCAAATCACCCCCCCTTTCCCTAGAACTGATATAATATAAAATAAAGTAAAATCATAAACACAATAGGTTTGCGTGTCCGAAATCCCGATCTATCAAAATATATAACCTTTTTCACTGCGTTAAACCCTAGCGAAATAGCGCCATATCGCAATGGCATTTTTGGCCATTTTTGAAAAATAGAAAAATTCTATAAAAAGTGATCAAATGTCGAACAGTCTAAAATAGAAGCATTGAAAACGTCAGCAGAAGTTGCAACAATTACACCACCCCACAGCTTCCATACACTAAAGTAGGAAAAAGTTATTAGCGCAAGAACAACGGCAAATGAAGAATATTTTTTCTGTACAGGAGGTTTTAATTTTTGAAATGTAATGAAAACATTATAAACCTATACAAATTTGGTATCCCCCGTGATCGTATGACCCATGAATGAAATAGACATGTCATTTGGGGTGCACAGTGAAAGCTGTAAAACCAAGCCCACAGAAATGGCGCAATGTGTTTTTTCATCATTTTCACTGCATTTAGAATTTTTTTCCCGCTTCCCGTACACGGCATGGATATTTAATACCATCACTAACGAAGTGCAATTTGTACCAGAAAATAAGCCATCACAGAGCCTGTACTTGAAAATAAAAAAGTTATATTTTTGAAGGTGGGGAGTGAAAAATAAAAACGCAAAAACGAAAAAGGGCCTGGTCCTTAAGGGGTTAAAGAGGTTTTCTGGCCTAAAATATAAATAATATAACCATACAAAAATCCAAATAGAAAATTTTATTTCAGAGATCAAAATTTAAAATATTTGCAATTCGGCACCACTGCAACGTGCCAGCTGAGCAGGGCGCCCCATTTTGAGTGGGAATTTCCTTCCCTGAAGTTCTAATCTAGAGCAACAACCCTCCCCAAAATGCCAGCACTGGTATGCTACTGCTGGTGCATGCGGCTGCAGGTTAATTAAATGCCACTGGGAACTTTGCCATCCGCACAAAAACAGCTGACACCTCCTATCAGTTGTGGTAACAGAACCTAGATCCGAGCAGGTTTTTTTAATTACGGTTTTGGATTAATTTTAACGGGTCCGCTCATGACTAATTGTAAGCCATTTTAAAAATTCTTGCTTTTGAGCCAGGTCACAGCCTAACATTTCCTGGAGACAAATGAGTATTTCTTCTTAGAGTGACCTACTTCAGGTTCATATTCTAAAGGCAAAACCTTTGCTCATGACATGACACAAGGTGCAAATCTGTAAATCATTGCATAATGTGAAGAGAAGGCAGAAGCTTCTTCTAAATCCTCATCCAATCTCTTTCCTTCCTTGGTTGAACTTGATGGACATGTGTCGTATAAACTATGATACTATGATGAAGCTAACAATACTAATACTACTTTAGTATGTAAGAAGCTAACAAGTTTTACTGTGAACCTAGGTTTTCATTCAAGTCCTAGTTATCTTCTACGAGATTTCTATTATTCCTCTGAAGAATTGTGAATCATTCCGACTTGAAAGAAAAGACGGAGAAAAAAACTGCAGAAGCAAAGTGACTTTGTGACCTTTCCGCTTGGAAAGCAAATTAATTCATTAATATAGAACTATTTCCCAGTTATCCCTAATGGCCACTGCTGTTTTATAGCCTAATTTACAAACATATTGTTGCTTTTAATTTTCAGAGAACATTTATATAGAATCCACCAAATGTGCCCTGGTGGTAAGCGTCAGACATAACGGTGCTTCTAAGTGCCATTCGGAAAATCTCGTTCTGAATAATAAAAATGTCCTATTTGTTGCCGGCGCTCATGATATTGCTGTTTAATACTCTTATTTCACGGTTGGGGCTCTCTGTTTCAAATGAAACAGAAAATACATGCATGCTAATAGTCCTATATTTCTAGCTCCATAAATCAGTAGGATATAGATAATTATGAAATAGATCTGTTCTCCATATTAATGGATGTGGAATGAATATGAAACCTTTTCCCACAAACTTTCTTTACATAAAACAATGAACATGAAAAAAGTTTTAGAACTGGAGCCTGACCGACACTAGGTGCTCACAAAAAGAGGTCCCAAAAATATATATATATATATGTATTTTAACAGACAACTACAAAGATGTATTCAGCAAACAGCATAATAAAGAGAAATAATTGAGTAATTAATAAAATAAGACTAACACAAAAACATTAAAAAGGCATAAATCTTGAGTCAAAATATAGGAGACTTATGCTTATCAATCCACAGTTTCCCTTAAAGGACATCTACCACCAGGATGAAGGAACCATGCATGCTGACATACTGCTGTGTGCCTCCTCTGGCAGGATTTGGTCTTCTTTTATCTTCTTACGCCTTTGCCTTTAAAAAAAAGGCTTTAAAAACCATGCAAAATGAGCCTGAGGATCTCCGACTCCATAGGAGTTAATTGAGCATGGAGCCCCTCAGGCTCATTTGCATAATTTTTAAGCCTTCTTAAAAATGGGGGCTTAAGAAGCTAAAAGAAGAGCAGATCCTGCCAGAGGGGGCACACACCGGCATGTCAGTGTGCTTGGTTTACAATCCTTCACCCTGGTGGTAGATTTCCTTTAAATCACTACATACTACACAGTGCGCCAGAATCAACTGATTGGCTAAATCCAAATGCCCCATAGATCAAACAGCAACCATTTTTATTATCCTAGGAACTTCTTTAAAACTTGTCTTATAAAGGCAGATATACAACAGCCATTAATTAAAGGGTTGTCTGGGGAAGACAATTAAAGGTCTAAGAAGAGGAATAAAAAAAGTTCTGCTGTGCCACCATTTAAAATGTCATGAGATTTATTTGCAAGGCTAATAATTCATAGAATCAGTTAAAGGTCTGTCCTCAGCAAAGTCTCCATTGCTGTTCTCGGCATATTTTATGGAGCAGGAAGCAGACGGCTTGGTACACTGTGGTGGAGTCCAGCTGTGTATGACCTAGTCTGGTCCCAGCACCGCACACTGGGCTAAAAATAATAACTAATTGTTCTCATCCATTAGCCCTTTAATAACCAGAGCTTGGAGGAAGATTTGAAAAGGCAATGATCTCTTGGTAAATATAGTAGGTCTTTAACTATAAGTCAGCTGTATTCTGTTTTAACCACTATGCATCAAACCCCATATTGATTTTTTTTATTAAGTCCATTGTTAAAGAAAATGCCAGCATCAGTATAGTACAAGTACAGGCAGTCCCCAGGTTACGTACAAGATAGGGTCTGGAGGTTTGTATTTAAGTTGAATTTGTATGTAAGTCGAAACTGTATATTTTATAATTGTAGATCCAGAAAAAAATTTTTTGGCCCCAGTGACAATTGGAGTTTAAACATTTTTTGCTGTAATGGGACCAAGGATTATCAATAAAGATTCATTACAGACACTTTACAGCTGATTATTGCAGCCTGGGACTATAGTAAAGCATTCAGAGAGCTTCACCAGAGGTCAGAGGGGTCTGTCTGTAACTATGGGTTGTCTGTAAGTCGGGTGTCCTTAAGTAGGGGACCGCCTGTACTGCAAATCGGCTGATCCATCAGTTTTGGTAGACATGCCAAATTGGGCAAATAGTAAACAAGCATTAATAGGTCCTATAGAGTATATAGCTGCTTGAAGGATATGGGGGTTATAAGGCGTACCATCACAACAATTGCCCAGTCACCTGGCCAAATCTTTTAAAAAATGTCTTTCTATTTTAGCAGAGTAGAATGGTAATAACATTTCAAATACTATGTCTACTTAAAGAGGACCATTTCAACTTTTTGGTTCAATTACCCTACTCTGCTGTTAATATTGGCATCACATAGAGTATTCTAGTTAGACATATTACCATCATTTAGGCAGTCAAGGGATAGAGGAGTCTGGCACTGTCTACCAGGCAGTAGACAGACTAATTTGCAAACCAAATGCCTACACTTTCTATTCTTCTTGATCTGAAATAGTAGTGGCTGCAGAATAAATTCCAACTGCACCAAAATCAGTGCAAAAAATGCAAACTGTTGTGCTGTAATGGGACCAAGGATTATCAATAAAGATTCATTACAGACACTTTACAGCTGATTATTGCAGCCTGGGACTATAGTAAAGCATTCAGAGAGCTTCACCAGAGGTCAGAGGGGTCTGTCTGTAACTATGGGTTGTCTGTAAGTCGGGTGTCCTTAAGTAGGGGACCGCCTGTACTGCAAATCGGCTGATCCATCAGTTTTGGTAGACATGCCAAATTGGGCAAATAGTAAACAAGCATTAATAGGTCCTATAGAGTATATAGCTGCTTGAAGGATATGGGGGTTATAAGGCGTACCATCACAACAATTGCCCAGTCACCTGGCCAAATCTTTTAAAAAATGTCTTTCTATTTTAGCAGAGTAGAATGGTAATAACATTTCAAATACTATGTCTACTTAAAGAGGACCATTCCAACTTTTTGGTTCAATTACCCTACTCTGCTGTTAATCTTGGCATCACATAGAGTATTCTAGTTAGACATATTACCATCATTTAGGCAGTCAAGGGATAGAGGAGTCTGGCACTGTCCACCAGGCAGTAGACAGACTAATTTGCAAGCCAAATGCCTACACTTTCTATTCTTCTTGATCTGAAATAGTAGTGGCTATAAATTCCAACTGCACCAAAATCAGTGCAAAAAATGCAAACTGTTGGACTCGGAATTGTTAAATGGCCATTTTTAAGTAGCAATTTTGTTATCTAGAAAAAAGTCCCAAATACCATGAACAAAGGCACCTCTGTGTCCATACAGAAAACCGATATAGTTCTATAAAAGCATTCTGTATAAAAAAGTCACTGCACATAAACAATGAACTCACACATTTCATGCATTCCTTTTTTTATGATAATATGCCATGTATTTCATTCAGAAATGCCTTGAGGTATTGCCAGGATCTGCCCTTCCAGACTAGGTCAAGTTATAGATTGTTATATCAATTAAAAATATGCAGTAAATAAAACAAATCTAACAAATATGCAATAAATTAAACAAATCTAACAAACCTAAGCTCCATTAGAAACAAAAGGAAGAGACTCCGGCTCCCGCAATAGGTAGGAATACTAATCTTCCAGCTTTATTTTTTGGTTAAAAAGCATACATAATATAGGCAGAAACATAGAAAAAATGGGGAAACAGATGCGCAAGACCACTGCTGGCCTACGCATTTCGATGAAAGTATCTTAATTATGGCTAAGCTCCATTAGAGTAACTCTATCTTTAATGTGCTTATGCAAAATATGCTACAACATATATCATATGCTACATATAATACTAAATATATGTATTTAAATAAATGTACAAATTTCAAATTAGACCATTTCCCCTGTGAATCTCCAACATGAGTGTAAGTCGTATTTTTTAGAAGAAAACTTACACATTAGCAGTTAAGTCATTAAAAATCAGGTACAACACAGGCTGCTCTGACACTGCTGCTAGACCGTGGGTAAGAAAAGTACATATCATTTGTTATAATGACATGTCCTACATCCACAAACAAAGAGCGGTTTGATTCGAAACAGCTTGCAAATATAGGGAGCCAAAATATTGTGTGCTAAAAATGAGAAATTATATTACACTTAACCCAATAATTTTATATTGTTCTTGTAATAAACCAGTGATGGCGAACCTTTTAGAGATCGAGTGCCCAAACTACAACCAAAATCCACTTATTTACCATGAAGTGCCAACATGGCATTTTAAGCAGTAACTTACTGCTACCTGTTCTTCCACATCTTTCAATTGTATCAGCCCCTGTGGCCACCAATACAGTTGAAGGAAGGAGGGCAAATTCAGACTCTCATTGTAGCTTCTCTCCAGGGTCTCTGTAGAGGAAGAACAGTTGGTCAAGGATGAGCTTCAAAGATAATGCACTTTTTCCCCGCAGTTCCAAACAGCCAGTGAAGTGTTGCTTTACAATAGTGCCGAGAGCAGCATCTCTTGAGTTGCCTGGGACTGCAGGAAGATTTGGTGGATTTGTTCCTATTTGGTGAACTCTGTCCTGGGGTGATAACCTGAGTGCCCACAGAAATGGCTCTGAGTGCCACCTCTGGCACCCGTGCCATAGGTTCAATACCACTGTAATAACTATGCCTCATATTTAAGGATTGGACACCTATACCTTGTCTTATATAAATGTAATGGATGTCATACCTGGACAACCCTTTCTAAAAATTAGCATCTAATTAGCAGCTAAAGTTGAAAGCCGTAAAAAAAAAATTCAGCAGTGGCCACTACAGATGAAATATGGAATTACTGGAAAAACCTATCAAATGTAATGAAATTCGTAGTTGGAATCAGAGTTGTTCTTTACAATTTATTCTTAGTTAGTCTAATAGATTATGTACTTTTAAGAAGATGCTATCTTTTATATTTGCGTATGATGTCTCTTCCTACATTGAGCTGAGCACCACTCTGTACCTTATGATACCCCACTGACTGTGTCCTGTATTTATGGAGTTCAGATTGCCGCCCATATCCAGTTACAAAGTAGTGTCCCCTTATTTTCTTTTTTTTGGGTATCATAATAAACTATGGTAAGAAGTATCCTAAAATGAAGCTAATAGGAAACGAACTGGTTAAGATTAAAAGTCTCAAATAAACTTTCAAGCTTTTGCTGTGTTTCCACCATGGGGAGTTCCGACATCAGAGGAGCTATCGACAGAAAGATACTTGAATTAGCTGCACATTAAGAACACATGCTATGAAAATCATTCTCAAGTCTAAGTGATCTTTCCCAGGGCCTTACCACTAAGTGGAATCAAAGTTTACCAGTAAATATCAATTTGAAAATGTATACATTTTGAGCGTTGGATGGAGAAGGAAAGTCTTTGACCTCTAAAGTATGCAGAAAGATTTAGCACTTTAAGAAGTTTTCTGGGACCCTACCTGATTTTTAATACCCATGCCAATCACTCGGACCCTGTTTCGGTCACTGGTTCGAGGAGGCAGCTTACTTCCTTTTAATGGGAGAATAGGACCTGAACTGCAGTTCCCAGACACCATAGTTATAGAGTAGGTATGGAAAGTAGACCCCTTAATGCTTTTCACTTTTTGTTTCATTGCAGCGAATTGGTAATACCAAAAAGTTACACTCTGCACCCTATCTTTAAATCTTGATATTTTTGCTAATTTATTAAACAAGTAAAACTGAAATATCACCCTTTGCTCAGTATTGAGTAGAAGCATCTTTGATAAGCAGTGTATAGTTTTCTGGACACATTCCACTTTGAATTATCACATGAGTCCTTCATGTGCTTCTTTGTAAACTGTATGTGAGTTTTCATATTTCTTGCACTGAGAAGAGGTTTCTCATGGAACACTCTGCCATAAAGCCCTGATTGGTGGAGGGCTGCAGTGATAGTTGACTTTGTAGATCTTTCATCCATCTCCCTACTGCATCTCTGGAGCTCAGTCACAGTGATTTGTCTCTTACCACAATTCTGTCTCTGAGCTCCTTGGGCAGTTCCTAAGACCTTATAATTTTCATGTACTCTGATATGCTCAGTTTCATTAGTCCAATCAGTTTCATTAACCACTTTCTTACTGCTGTATATATTTACTGCTCAGTGACATGTGATGGTCAGTATATAAGTGGAGACTAATTTAGACCAGCCTACTGGCCAGAATGAGCAGTACTGTATAGTGTTGGTGCTGTCACTAGACAGCCAGAATCACACTGCACACAGTCATCTGACCTCCAAATGCCATCCTCTCATTGTTCCATGCCATGTGCTAAACTGAACTAGCAAATAAATTATACAAGTAACACTGATATAACGGTATAGTTCACAAAAATATTTTGTCTCAACGTTTTTTACCATGTAAAAAAATAAAAAACAAATGTTTTCAATTATTAGCATTTTTGCCTTTAATATTTAAAAAAATATATATTGTATGCATCATCTTATTTCATAAAATTATAGTCTAATGTGTACTGAAAAAAAAACAATATAGAACATATGTATATTGATTTAGAATTGTAATGAAGGAGTAGAACCACTTCAAAGTAAGTTAAATATGAGTGTCACAGCAAAGGGTCTACATAGTTATGACCATGTGATATTTCAAGATGGGGAAGAGAGTACATTAATGCAAAAAAAAATAACTTTTTTGATCTTACCAATTAGCTGCAATGAAAAACATTTGTAGGGGTCTGAACAATATCCATACCCACAGTATACTAGATGGAGCCGTCTGCTTGTGGTACAGGCATCCAGCGCACGTGCCAGGCACCAAAACCCATATTGATGCCGAATCCAGGTGTCACACTTCTTCCGATCACATACTGATGATTTATTCTTCGGATCGGAGAGTGCTGTGGCAGAAGCTATATTTTTAATGCCTCTAATAAATTCACTAAGGACATTGCAATTCAACAAAAAAACTGTGAAAATACCCATTACATCAACTAACATGTTTTGACCAAGGGTAACAATACCGGTTACCTTTGATCTAGACAAAGGCCTTTGGCCACAACATGTTGATCGCTGTAAAGGTGTTTTCTCTCTTTTATGTTGAATAATGTGGATTATCAAAGAACCGCAAGAATGAAATGCTGGATTTCTCCATTTGTCCTTCTGAATTCTTCTGCCTTGAACTTTCTGTAGTACCACAGCAGATAATTGGTGGGCAGGTGATTTTGGTAAAATAAAGCTGTATATAATATCACCCATCGTTGGGCTTTGTCTATACCAGTTATTAGTACATAGGAGCCTCTTGTCCCAAATCTGCCATGATCAATCACCACCTCTAGGAACTCCAACATTGCTTTGCACACTTTAATAGGTTCTACCTCAATGCTTCAGGCGCAACTGGATTATCTCTGATTCCATGCAGTCGGGACTGTTAGTTTCAGCACCTAAATGCTAATAAGTCACTCTGTTTTACTGGTTTAGGGGGTGGAGTAAACAGCCGAGGTACACCAACTTTTCAGTACATAATCTCATAAGCATATTGTATACTGAAACTAATAATAAGCAATAAATGGGGACCAAAAATTGACTGTGTCTGAAGCTCTTTGAATGGAGCATGTGATATGAGGTACTAAGGTTATGATGTAGTATGTAAACGGTATATGATTCACATCCCCCAAGCTGCATTATAAGCTCTCTGCTTATGTGTGTGTCTGTCAGCAGCACGCTCACCAATTCCAGGAAGGAATCAGAAGAATTTTAATCGCAGCTGTGGAAGCCAGGGAGGTACAAAATGTGATGTAGCTTAGGAATCCCTTACAATTCTTTGTAAGTTGCTGTACATACAGTATGTTTCCATCTCAACTCAAGAAGATTTTCAACTGTTGTGACCCAAAATTGCACCATGGAGCACAATAATACTTAAAGCCCTCTTTAAGGGAGCATTAATACATGTAGTATCTTTTTAATCATATGTAAATTTTTGATGCATATTGATGAATATGTAAAGTCCACATTGTAAAATTTTGTTTAGTTTAAAGGTAATTTCTTAAAAGCAGAGGGTTAAACACAGTTTTTTTAAATATCCAATTTATTTCTGGATAGTATTATCATTTTTATATTGATATTTTTGTACCTAAATATGGAACAGCCATGTGGAGGCAAAAGCCTATGGCCATAGAGGTGTATAGGAATGTTTTCTAGACATGTCCTGTGACAGAGTAGCAGCGTATGATAGGCCTGTGGTATTCCCAGTGCAATACATCAGGGTGCGGCACAGTGTTTATTCTATAAATAGGCCAGGACAGTAGCACCCCGCCGAGGCTCACTTGAGATTGGCCGTACCCACCGCACGGCCAGCCGAACCCCTCTTCATGCCCCAGTGGCGGATTAGAGCAAATAATCTAGCATTTAGGATTATTTTAGGGCGGAGAGGCCCTGATAGCTATGCCCCTATGTCTTTAATGTTCTGCACTACATTTATCAAGGGTTTAACGGAAATTTACCATTAAAATCAAGCATGATAAATCAGGGACACTTATTTGGAGCACGAACAATAAGGTTAAAAACTGTCTCCCCATTTATGAAGCTGAAATAGAAGTCCTTAGACTAGCCTTTAGCTGCTCTTATTGTGCAAAAAAGATGCGCCACAAAACAAGTCTGAAAAATAAAAGTGCCTAAAAGGTGTCGGATTCACAAGTGGACCACAATTTTGCGTCCAAGAAAAGAACAAGTAGTGTCACCAGTATTGTGGTATTGCCTCTTCATAAATAAGGCGCAAGAGGCGCAGCAAAAAATAACTCAGCCAGTTTTCCATTAATTCGATAGTAAAAATCCCCCCCCCCCCAAGTTTCTAAATTCGATTTAGAAAATTATGCTAATGAGCCAGAAGGGGGTGTTATTACCAAAGCCACTCTGCACCGCAGCTGCACAGTCTGTCAAACTGCTAGAGCACTTCCCCCCTCCCTTTGTCTGCTGTAACCTCATCACAGTCCAAGAGCTGCAATAAAATTTTCATCAGCTCTCAAAACACAACAAAAGCAGCAAAATACCAAATGACAAAAGCACTTTGCAACATATTACAACCTCAAAAACACACAAAAAAAAATCAATATAAAATATTTAGTATGAAGCCCACATTATGTCAATAAGGCTCATATGTTGCAGTATTATGCATCCTGGAAGCAGATGACGTCACGTTCATTTCTATCACAATGAGGATATCCATTGCCTTTCCCATAATAGTCTATTTTTGACAAATGCATCTAAACAAAAACACTTGTTAATCCAGTGTAACATGTCTTCCTCACAGTGATCTTCCCAACGGATTTCTTTTCTTTATTTTTTCCAGATAATACTCAGGGAGCGGCAGTCACTAGGGCCTCTCCGTACAAACAAACAAGTCCTTCTCTGTGATCTGCAAGCGTTAGGTGCAGACAGCTGCTCTCTCTCAAGATGCTGCTTTGGTTTATGGAAACAATGCATTTGGGAGACTATTGAACTTGTTAACTCCTAGGCAGGGTAGATCAATGTCGCATCAGTCAGACAGCTATGAATAGCAGAGCAATCTTATTTTTCCCTGTTGTGTCAGTTTTTGTTTGTTTCGGCTGAGATGCACACAGAAAAAGCATTTCCCCAACAAAAGTTGTGTTAAGTTTTCTTTAATTATGTGAATTTGTTGTTTTCTCTACAAGGTGATAAATAAGAAGTGACTAATTGCTGGCGGTGACAACACCAAATATAGGTTGTTGATAAATGACAACAACAGATGTTATCTAGGATGATTTTGACAAACAAAAAGTATCTCAATTTAATCTGTTTAGATTTGAGAATCAAAGCATTTCGTAGGTAGAGATTGTGTCTAGATGTGTAGCAGCCAGGTGTTCTCTACTTCATGTTAAGTACTCTTTGCTGTGTTCTACCATATGGTGATCTGTACGGCAAGATATTGGGGCACATTTACTTACCCGGTCCTGCGCGATCCCTGATCCGGAATGTCGGCCGGAATGCACATCTGCCGCGATTCAAGAAGATCATGCTTGTGTCGCTTCCATGATCAGGTCCGCCGGAGTTCACCATCTTATTCCCGGTGTATGTAAATGCATTGGATGCATCACAAATTTAAATGTTAAATCCCGTGCTTAGTCTGAATCCGTCAGATGGTCTGATGGCCCACCCCCGATTTCTGTTGCATGAAAGCCGGCGCTGATCGCATGTGACACAATCCCCAGCGCGATCCCGGGAAGTCTGGAAACCCGAGGAAAATGTGGCCCCATTGTCTGCCATAATTATAGGGGTTCTGACTTCATAATATGACATGTGCTACAACTGATCAACTGACGTGGGATCCAAATAAATCAAACCGCTTAATGACAAAATAAATACTCTATGGGGCTCATTTACTAAGGGTCGCACTGCTCACTTATGTTTGACTTTGCACAGATTACACAGCTTGCACAGGTATTTAACAAGTGTCTGCGCTGAGATTTTGGTGCATGCCACTCAATCGAGAAAATAGAAACATGTGACTTGAGACATTTGTGCGACGTTTATAACAAATGTCTCAAAAAGAGAACTGAAAAAAATCCCCCATTTAACACAAGGAAAAAGTGAGACTGATAAATTACCAAAGAAAAACAACAGGAAAAAATAAAGAGACATGTTCATAAGATAAAAATGTATCAATATTTTTGCAGCATTCAGGAAAAATTGCAATAAATCCCTAAACAAACTAAAATGGTTGCCATGTACTATAAATGTAAGAAAGTACTGTGTAAAAATCTAATTCTAAATCCTTATTACTCTTTAACTTTATTAACTTCAACAATTCTTTTATATTACTTTCAAAACTCTTAATCCCCTTTCATTTTCCCTTGATATACACCATGCCTCAAGAGCTACAGCCTGCACACTGCTTTACATCTAGCCCTGGAAGCACATCATTTTATATATAATCCACAAATCCCTAATTTACTTACATTTCCTAAATCAATCTTGAGTTGGCAAAGAAATTGGGAATAAAGAAATGGGAATAAAACCCCCTATGGTTGCCCCTTGAGTCTAACTAAAAATACAAGGAAAGGCTTTTTATTTCAAGGTCATCGAAGACTCGAATGGGCTCTCTCTATGATGTGTGTGAAATATAATAAAATATAACAACTGTGAAGCTGTGTTAGATAGGTGTATTTTAACAGGTCATTGGACTCCTATGAAGAAGGTTTCAACAGAAAAACATAATATGGCACACGCCACTTGCGAAAATACTACCAAGTGGGTCTCTAAGCATTGCTCTCAACACAGAGATGCACAGAAAATGTGAACCTCGCCCAGTGCTGTTCTGCTGGAATTGTGGATTGCAGTCAGTTCCCTTGGCTGTGCTGGGCGTGTGTTTTCTGTGAAACTGGGTGGTGTCATCTTGGAGCTCAGTGTATTTTTCAGCTGTAACATGAGTAATGGACGTCCAAACCAGTTAGCTGCTGATGGCAGTGTCCAGGAACTCCTTAAATATTTATTCCTTTATTCTGGATCTACTAATAACCTCAGTCTTTGAGCTATTATTCTAGCTATAGCTGTAAATGCTGACCCATGCTTTCTTTTTGACTACTCTTTTACCTCTGAATTCTGTACGTCATTGCCATCTTCGATTTTACCCCATCTTAACAAGCACTTTTTAGGTGTTGCAAGGACTGGAATAAAGGCTCTTATTGTTAGTCCAATTTGGGACAGATTACCCATAATTGAACCCACAGTCCCACAGATAATGCCTACAGTGGTGGAATATAGCTGCCTGGTTGGTAAATAAATAGCTGATTCAAGATACGGTGAATAAGTGGGTTTCTGATCTATAGCTTCTTTTTAAGTTTAAAACTGTGTCAGCAACCACTGGATGCTAATATAATTTAAAGTTATGACAGAACAGAGATAAAAAGATTAGCACTAGAGGTCCCCAGATCTAACTTTTTTGGAGGCACCAGAAATACTAAATCCACTCTGCAAACAGATACACTTAAATACAACTCCGACCAGTACAGTCAGCAATATTGACTCCCTTTAATCTACCTATTGACCTTTAAGTTCTATTCATGATGACGTTGGTAGGTAAACTCTATGCTTCATGGGGGATAATAGCATTTAAATAACGTAAACCTCAGAGTTATTCCCTACATCACAAGGAGGTTGCTCAAGAGTCATGACGCTCATGTCTCCGACAAGCGATTGAGCTCTGGATTTCACCTGCTAGGACTGTGAGGAGATATTATTTGTCTCTCAGTGCTTCAGACATGATAGAATATTCTATGTAACCTCTCCATTCTACTTAGTTTCTTTTGACTTCTTGTGTTTGATAAATAATGTACTCCCTGAACTGGATTTCTAAGATTTCTGAGAATATATAGGTTTGAATCTATTGGGAATCCTATGTATTGAGATGTACAGTACGGATGTCAGATAAAAGCACATTTTCATTGAAGTGGAGCCCTACTCTCCTTTCTTGATAATCTTTTTTTTAAATTATTTAGGGTATTTTTTGCAACAAAAGCAAGTATGAGGTCACTATGAGGTCAGCTCCAAGTAATACAATTAAATAGCAAACTAATATACGTTGATATGCTATTGTAATTCAACACCATGTTAATGAGACAGAATGTGAATACATCCTAAGGAGTGACCACAAATTAGTATTTGCCAGATTGTAAAAAATCATGTGAGACAAGAAAGAAAAAAAATATATAAAATCAGTCATTGGGGCCCAGTCATTTGTGAGATTTAATGTAGTGACTGCAAATTTAGAAAGTAACATTTACTGTGGTATAATACTAGTGGGAGCCTAAAAGCCTCCCTAAGTGCTCCTAGATGCAGGAAAATAATTCCGCACATGGGGTTTGCAGTGTAAAAAGTTATGGGTCAAGTTGAGAAATTCTGCTGCTGTGTTACTTTAGGATGTCATCATGCAGCAGTTTGTTCATTGTGTCTGATGTATTCCCTGATGTCCTTATTCTACCCTTTTAAAGCAAAATTTTAGCAGTTCGTATTTTGTTAAGGGTTTTTTTTGTCACAAATCAGCTTTGTTGGGTATGCATTGCTGTATTTTTCATCATATTAATCAAATATCACACTAGGTTTGATATGTTTTATACTCTACATCTAATACTTCCGAGTTGTTAATGTATCTACGCTACCTGCTCTACTGGACTGAATTTTTTATTTTTTTTGCAACTTATCAATAAGATAGATCATATATATTTTGATCGACTCTTCTCCTATTTCTCAACCTGCTTCTTGTTCTGATTACTCTAAATGTATCGCTAAAATTCATATTTGGTGAAGGATCGGGTTACATCAACATCTCATGTATGTAACCTGATCCTTCAGTGCCTATAAGAGGGCAGAGACCTTCTGGAGTGGAATAACTGAACTGCTCAGTAACTATAACATTCTGGGGTGTTCTTAAATAGGGGGACCAACTGTATAGCATGTTATCCCTCATGTATGCAAATGACAACTTTGAAAAGTCATCTGAAACAACAATGCCAAAGTAGAAACACATGATTGATCTTGGGGTCATATGATGTCAGGTGGCATCAGTTGTAACATCTCTGTGAGCAAGAAAGGGAAATACTGCAAGGAAACTTTCTCTTTAAAGACAATAAATAAAGTGCTGTTTTATCCCTCAATTTTGTAACAACTAATTTACATGACATCACCCTTATTTATTTTACATGCTCTTTAAAATATTCATAACAAAGGCATCCTGAGGAGCTTATTCTGAAAACAAGAAAATATAATTTAATACACAAGATGAACTATAATGCAATTTCCATGTTGAATACCCTAAGAGTGAAGTCACCTCTAATGGCTATATTTTTTGAGCTCTCTACCAGGTGCCATACTACTAAAATGAAAGCTCATTTCTGATGCATAGAACCACATCTTCCTCTGGGATATTGGAGGCACAAACACCATCTCACTAATCCTCTTGATACACAAACTCCAAGGATTTTAATTATGATCGGAGTACCCAAGTGAAATTGCGGCAGGCTTGAGCCCCAAAGCCAGAGGCATACCCAGCCGAAGAAGACGACTAATCGAAGAGTAGGACGTTATCTTTGTAAGTGGGATTTATTCCCCTACCACTATCCTGGGTGTGCCTTTATATGATAAGGTTACTAGCTGGAAAATATTGTAATCATTGTATTTATATTAATTTTAAGACATAAACAAATTTCAGCAAAGGGATTGACAAGGAAAAACATACTTGAGCTTTTCATGTCCTCCTTTCCACCAACATTTATAGATTATTCGGAAGACTTGTTTCCTAGAAGACCGGTTAGCCATAGTCTAAGAAAGAATTAATGCTGATGTTACTGTATTTCTGATTAATTGGCCAGTAGAGATGAGAAAATGTATCTGTTAGTTTGTAGATTTGGTACAAATCTGTGATTTTTCAGCTACTGAAATGAATCTAAATATTTTATGCTTTGCTTTGGACAAATCTTTTAAATTTGCGTTTAGCTACTGTTTTCATCCATCCATATAGGGTCAGGGGATGGGCAAAACAATTGAACAATTGTTCAAATGAAACAATTGAGGAGTTTTTAATAAGAAAATCTGTGTTTTAGATAACAAGAGAGGATTATTAACAAATTTCCAGGACAAAATTTGGAGAAAAATTAGATCAGACCAAATAGATTTGAACCCAAACTGAATCTTTAAACAAAAATCAGCAAAGCTTCAGTGAATTGTCTACTAGATGATTCACTCATCTTTATTGAACAGTTAAAAAATAAAAACCATTTCATGCAAGATAATCTGTTACCTCTCCTGATGTGTCTGTGCTAGGGAATTACTGTGATGTGAAATAACAAATTCTGAGCATCTTTACTCATTACTCGGCATTATAAAATCCCTCTCTTATTCCTCCTAAAATTTATCACAGCATTGTCATTTAGGTATTACCATTCTAATTGGAAAAGGATGTATATAGTTTAGCACTATAGTATCAGACTTTTTAGGGTCACGTTCCTAACTGGCAACACCCAGGGGTCATATATTTTGTGGAAAAACAGTAGCAGGAGAATACAGGATGACTTAGATCCCAGAGGTCCACCATATTTAATTCAATACTGATTAGTTGAATGCACACTATAAATACAGTAACATACAATTTAGGCCATGACCCCTTTCGAGTGAAGCCATTCCAATTTTTGTAAAGTTGTGCTTTTGCACACAAGTTTTAACCATCTTTTAAAAGTATCTAAGTGTCAAATGTGCCCTAAACACCAATCTATTTAGGGGGAATAAATGAATCATTATTTGAAGATTGAAATTTCAAGGGTATGGAAAGACGTGGCTATATGATATCCATATATTGTTTAAAATTTCCCCTGCCCTGTCCATTGATCTGTATGGAATTGCAACACCATGCACTATAAGAGAAACTTTCACAACTTCCAATCCAACTTATTGCATCCTGATATCTCTCCACTGATTCTGGTGTAGTAAGAATTTATTCTTCAGCATCTATTATTCTCTTTTATTTCCAGAGAAGCTTCAGCACCCAATATGTTAGAAAGGCACTTTTTGCATTACTGTATATGGTAGGCTGAGTGGTATCTGTTTAACTCCCTTAAAAAATCACCTGATAGAAGAGAGCCTTATTGACATATTTGGTACCCAACCTAATGGCAATGATTGTGTAGTAGTGGTCTAGAAAAACTGTTTCATTGCAATGGAATTACAGGCGGTCCCCTACTTAAGAACACTCGACTTACATACGACCCATAGTTACAAACGGACCTCTGGATATTGGTAATTTCTTGTACTTTAGTCCTAGGCTACAATAAACAGCTGAAACAGTTATCACAGGTGTCTGTAATGAAGCTTTAGTGTTAATATTGATTCTTATGACAACCCAACATTTTTTAAATCCAATTGTCACAGAGACCAAAAAAGTTCTGGCTGGGATTACAATGATAAAATATACAGTTCCGACTTACATACAAATTCAACTTAAGAACAAACCTACAGACCCTATCTTGTATGTAACCCGGGGACTGCCTGTAATGGATCAGGGTTGTAGATGATGAAAGCTGTATATATACTGTGTATTTTGTACTGTATATTGTAGATCCATTTCTATTTTTATAGGGGTTTTCCATTAAAGTAGGTTATTCAATTTTAATCCCCTAATGATGTTTACACAATAAAGATAATTTAGACAGGTCAGTGTTAGATTCCAGAGTGTGGGTGACACTCTATGTTATGAGATGCTGTGTGCTGACATTGTGCTTAGATTGTCATACTCCAGGTTTATATACACTTTTATTTAGCTTCTGAACATTCACTAGTATCTGAAACAGAAAAAGAGATGAGACACACAATAATACTCTCAGCTCTGGTCTCTCACCTAATCAATAAAACACAGAGCTAGTAGGGTAAGTTTCTGCACACCGATTGCTGACAGGAAGTACCTGGGTCTGAGCAGGTCTTATAATGCAGGGGGAAGGGGCAAAAGACAGAGAGCACTGCAGTGTGCAGGTAGGAGAAGCTATTCATGAGAAGAGTCTGACCATAGTCAGAAGATTTACAGTCGTATCCAGGGACTACCAAAATTTTACACCAGTACACCAGGACTGATAGAGACAGTTTGAACTTATATCTGTTAAATGTTGTATTTTTGTTAATAACAGTGAATTAAATAATGTGTTATTTTGTTTTCCTGACTATATTTAAGAATCTTGTCTTTGTGGGAATACCCCTTTAATATACAGTCGATGTGATTAGAGAAAATAAAAATGGTAAAATTTTTTTTACAACAATTGTATACTCATATGTATCAGGTGGAAAGCCAGTGTTACATAGAATGAGCTCGAGATACTAAACACAGGGAGAGGAAATCGTTGATTTGAGATTATCATAAATCATTCTCTGATCTCCACAACAGGGAAAACATAGTCTAGACGGATTCCCTCTGACCTCTTCACGGAAATCCAAGATAATGCCCTGGCTGGCTTGATAGGAAATAAAGACGACACTTCAGCCACCAAGAAAGAAAAAATTTATTAAGACTGAATAGTTGGTATTTTATAGCATCACTGCTAAAAACAGCCCATCAAACTTTTGTACTATCATTATATCACTATAAAAGCCAAACCATGCAGTGCAAAAGTAGGCTTTATAGATTTGTATTATGGAAATTGCAAACAGTAAATTAAAAGGAAACTTGTCCTTCAAATTAACTCACTCAAATTAAATACTTCATTAAAAACTATGATTAAAAAGCTTTAATCTTATCCCCAAATTATTCCTCTCCATGGCTACAATGTTAAAATATCAGTTTAATAATTCCTATTTTATATTTTATATAGCGCACACAGATTATGCAGCGCTACAAAGAGCTTGCCAAATCAGTCTCTGTCCCCAATGGGGCTCACAATCTAATCAACCTACCAGTATGTTTTGGAGTGTGGGAGGAAATCGGAGGACTCGGAGGAAACCCAAGCAAAGAACATACAAACTCTTTGAAGGTTTGTATACATATACTGTATGCTACTCACCTGAGCCCAATCACAACAAGTGGGTCATGTATATTCATCATTCCCTGCATTGCCCTGCCTTCCATTTCCTGATTAATAAGTCTCACTGATACCACCATGCTCCCAGTATGAAACAAGCACTTAGGGACCATCTGCCAATATTCCACTGCAGACATATTCAGGGACTTATTATCAGAGGTAGACAATTCCACACATTGCCTTGCTGGGACATTGAGACATGTGACTTGCTGAAGAGTATTTTCGAGGGTGGGGAAGCAGGTGAAAGACAATTAGTGGGTTTGTGTGACTCAGCTCTGCTACATCATTAACCACTCCCTCAGGAAGGTGAGGGCTGGGAGACAGAATTGCTATATTATGAATAGAAATCAGCCCTACTCCTTACCCTCAGTTGTGAGGGGGCTGAGTTTTCAGTGTCAGTGAAAAGGATCCGGTAGCTTGACTATACTGCAGCTCTCCCACCTCCATGACTGGAACAGAGGACATCAATAACTAAATCCCAGACTTACGGTACTAAATCCAAGACATCAAATAATTAAGAAACATATATGTCAGATTTTATTGATATAACAAAAAAAAAACAATATTAAAATCTTCAGCCCATGAAGAACATAGGGACCAAGTAAATGGCTATAGTTACAAAAACTGCTGGTATGTCCCCATTAGTCTTGGTTAAATACAATACACTCATAAGACAGTAGGAAAAAACAAGTGGCTACACAAAGTATATGCTATAGAAGGAGGCATAAGTAAAATCCCAAATTCTTTACAAGTAGACTGATTGAGCATGAGGGGAGAAGGACTACCAATTATAGGAAGGCACTTGAGACCTCCCAACACATGTTTTAAAAAAAGAAACTCCTTCTGGGGAGGTTTCTAGGATAAACTAGACAAGTTCTATAAGATCTCCAGACTTAGGTCTCTTTCACATTGGCGTTGGTACTCAGCTTCAGTTGCACATACATTGGTTTTGTCTCCGTTGTGTCTCAGTTTTTCTTCCATTTTGTTCTCTATGTATTTTATTTCAGGCACCCATGCACACCAGAAAACTGACATATCTACAATAATTGCTTTGTTGCTTCACTGCTTTATTCACTTTCTTAAACTAATTGTTTTGTAACTGAAATAATTGTGAGCATAAAAATGAGAATAGAACCTCATGTGATTCCCATTCCATCATCTTATCTGCAAAATGACCAAGCATGTTCCACGTCTAGTTCCACTAACAACTTCTCTTAAGCCTAAGAACTATGGAAAGTAGAAATCTCATTATTTTCCATGCAGAATTTAAAACATATGGTGTCCGGGATCAAATCTAAATTCCTTGATAAAATAATCATGATATTTCTTGAGTGAACCAGATTGAAAAGGACAGAAGCTCGATAGAATTCTAAAGTGATGCAATGAAAGACTCTCGGCAAACTCAATCATCACAAGTTTTCATTTCAGGAAGCTATTAAATGTTGCTGACAATAAAAGCTGGCAGCAGAAATGAAAAAATTTGAGGTCTTGATGGGATTTTATTTTCTTGTCATCTCTTGGAGTACCCACTCTTTAAGTAAACCATCATGACCCTGCCATAATTATTGTTCTTTAGTAGAATAGGGCACAGTTTAATTTAGTTCTTAAGCTTCATGGACATGACCATGTGCTCACACAGACCATAGCCTGGGCCGAAGCACACCGTCTAGTGGAGAAGGGAGGGGGTGTGAGCACTCCTCAGCCCTCTCCATAGGAAGATGAGTGATTACGGTACAACAAAGGTCCAAAATAGGACCTGCTCTATCTTTGTGCTCACGGTGCCATGATGGGGTACCATAGAAGTCTATAGGAAGCGTGATTTCCTGTGCATGGAGCCTAAGAGGCTTAAAAGCATAGTTTTCCATATGTAGACTATTATAGTACGATAAAATGATATGGTGGAGTAGATATTTTTATTGTAATAGCAATAGTCAATAGGCTTGTCCTTTGAAGTTTTTTTCAGCCCCTCAAAAAACTTTATCTAAACATTGAGTCACCAGAAATTCAGTGGGATACTATAATAGCTCTTATGCGATCAGAAGTCAAACTGATAGATTGTAGCTCAGAACCAGAGCCATCAGAAAGTGACGCAAGGTCAAATTATTAAGTAAAATTGCAAAATAATGGTCTGTATAGATTTCTATTTGATAGACAATGATTAGGGCATTGATTCATAGTTCATGTAAAAAATGTTGCACTATGCAATGTTGGTCTTTCTGTAAAATGATGGCTACCACAGTGGACCACTTTGGACCCCATTATAAGTTGATGGAATCCATTGGAAGCACAGGTGTGTCTCTTAAGATCTAGGATTATGGTTATTATATTTTTTATTTTTCAGTTATGTAAGAAAAAAATAACTCATAAAAAAGGGCATAACCTTTAATTACCTCTAATGCCACCACCAGTGACAGCATAAGTTATACTTCTCTCCAATACCACCACCAATGGCAGCATAACTTATATATGTCTCCAGTGCCACCACCAGTGACAGCATAAGTTATACTTCTCTCCAATACCACCACTAATGACAGCATAACTTATATATGTCTCCAGTGCCACCACCAGTGACAGAATAATCTATAATTACCTCCAGTGCAGCCACCAGTGACAGTATAAGATATACTTACCTCCAGTGTGACCACCAGTGACAGCATAAGTTATACTTCCCTCCAGTGCCACCACAAGTGACAGCATAAGCTATACTTACCTTCAGTGCCTCCACCACCATTCTGATTCTTTATTTACTGGGGTTCAGAGCTGACATTACATTAAAAACATGTGACTGTATCAGCGGTATGGGACAATACAGTTTCATGAAGTTAATGCTCTTGTCACAATTCAAGACAACAGAAATCTACAATTAACTGGAGCAAGACACAAGGAATGAGAGACAGATATTAATACTTACAATATTTACAGCTTCCCAGAAATGTCAGCAAAATTCCCCAAAATTGCTCTCGGCATTTAATAATAACAACATCTGTTGTACCCTTATTACACCTTCAGGAAACTCACAGATTGGCTTTAGAAAAGCTGAAAATGTGGGATCCAGTTGTAGTCTGGCTGTTGGGACTACACCCAGGCTCGGCCAGCATGTATTATTCATTGTTAGCTTTTGGATGTGATGCCCTAGGTTTTTTTTACTCATATAATTAATTTTGAAGTAAAAACACTGACAAGGTACCATGTACTGTAATTTCACTCTATTTTTATGTTTAGATTCATAAGAGGTATCTTAAGAAACAACATAGTGATACCATAAAGCAATGGTAGAATGATGTGTCAGCTCAGAGCCCTAGATAAACATTTGGCTGATAAAATAATTCTCTAAAAATGGAATGCCAATGATAAAAGTAAAGTATAGATGTATCCTACACTGTTTGCTTGTCTGAAACACTTTCTGCATGTCCATGAATAGTGATGAACGGACCCCAACTGTAAAGTTCAGGTCCGTTCTATACCGCAGCTCAGTTCAGGTTTGCAACCTTGTGGGTCTGGGTTCCCTGGACCCTACCATGAACTTTGTTAGAAGTTCGGGCTGGTGGCAGGTGTCACTGGCGGGTGTCCGGTTTATTAGAAGTTCAGGGTTTGGTTTGTTTCTCTTCTTTAGAACTAATCTGCATTGACCCTGCTACAAGTGCTCCTGAGGGGTCTTGACTAACATCCCCCACCTCCTTACATGTCCCAACTACATAAATGTAGAAAATAAGGTGTTTAAAGCTACGTATGCCTTTTAATTAAACAATTGCCGAGAAAACATTTACTAAATAGATCAAAAACCTGAACACGATCTTACTTCTCTGTAATGTGAATCAACCTCTATGCACTTTGACATTTCCCTTATTGATATTTAAGACGGTAAATGTCAACAGTGGAATACAAAAGTTATGTTTTTGCTTTAATGGATTGGTCATGAACAGTCATCTCTGTTGGCTTTGGAAATTGGTTCATATTGTGTAAACAACAGGTTGAATACAAATCCATCTTAAAAATGAAAAACAATTCTCTGTAAGTACTATACATTTGCAGCAAATAATATCCGTCAGTCCCATGGATTCATGCCATTATTTCCACAATAATTACCTGTAGTATCTCATTGTAACCTCAATGACACAAGAAAACCTTTTCACTTGCCGACTGACATCCATTATAAACTGAATCATACAAATCCACTCCAAAAAGTATATAAATTATAACTCAGAAAGAATACTGTAAATGTACTTTGTTCAGTCTTGCTAAAGAACTAGAATTTTTACATGTGATTAGTATTCATCTTTATTTAGGTGCTAATTTTTCATTAGTTGGACACAAAAATAATAATTATTATTTATATGTGTTTATTTTATTTGTAAAATGCTAAAACAGAGACTACAAGTTGTTATAAATTTCTATTAAATGTTTTAGTTCTTAGTTTTAGTTCCTCTCTCCTCAAGTGATCGAACATGCAATCAATTGATCCCGCTACTTCTCTAATGAATTTTATTTAAGTATTTCTGGTTTTCTAAAACAACGATAGAACTGATGTTTCTACCTCTTTTCTACCTTGTAGTTCAACAGTGTTTGTACACCGAGTCTGCAACGATGATGCAATATTTATGCAGGTAATCGTTGCAGGGGGGCCATAAATTCTTAATTTTTTATATAAAGAAGCCATTACTACATACCTTAAAAGATTTTACATTGGGCCTAAAAGTGTTATGTTATGCTTTGAAATGCAGTTTTTAAATTTATAGTGAAAGGGGAGGGCATTCAAGGGGCAACAATACACAATTCAATGTAAGAGTTACGATACTGGCGGCTATGCTCACTGTGTGGTTGTGATGATGATTAAGTAAATGCCCATGGAGAGGTGCTGCACACAGGACTGAAAGTAGCACACTGAATGGAATTCTGAGTGTCAGTCACACACCCAGATATAAAGATGGAGTCAACTTCTTTATTTATTTCATGATACAGAAAGAGTTTTGGGGTATCCAGACCCCTTTTCAAGTGGTTATGACTTTCTCCCATGTATACAGGACAAGTCCTTAGGCTGTATACCGGTCAAGCCAGGAGAGGAATTGATAACTAGAAAAAGGGGTCCTAAGTAGTGACTGAATATTGCAGGTTCAGGTCTAATGAATGCAATCTTCAGTCAGAAGTTCGGGTCTGGGTTCGGTTGTGCTCGATTCTGGCACCGATCACAGGTGTTTAAATGTGGCGCATGGACCACCCTTTTAAGGAGCATCAATGCTCCCCAATGTCGAACTAAATCTTACCCAAAATGGTAACATACAGTGTGCATGACGATGCACATAACAGGAAGTGGGGAGGGAGAGCTGGATGTCTGTGGAGGAGAGGAGACTGAGACACAATGACACAGGCTGCTACAGCTGCCCCATTCTCCGGGACTCATGGCAGGAAGCCATGTACAGGCAGTCCCCGGGTTACGTACAAGATAGGGTCCGGAGGTTTGTTCTTAAGTTGAATTTGTATGTAAGTCGAAACTGTATATTTTATAATTGTAGATTTAGACAAAAAAAAATTTGGCTCCAGTGACAATTGGAGTTTAAACATTTTTTGCTGTAATGGGACCAAGGATTATCAATAAAGCTTCATTACAGACACCTTACAGCTGATCATTGTAGTCTGAAACTATAGTAAAGCATTCAGAAACTTCAACAGAGGTCAGAGGGGTCTGTCTGTAACTATGGGTTGTCTGTAAGTCGGGTGTCCTTAAGTAGGGGACTACCTGTAATGTGAAATAAAGTTTTATAAAGTACTGAAATGATTCAGAATGCTGAGAAAGGAAATTTTTTAAAATCAGTATAGCATAGGCTATTGGAACCAGCTAAAAATTACATTCCTGGTGATAGGTTCACTTTAAGAGCTCAATTCTAGTAATCAGTGAAGACCCTAACAATTACCCATGATCACACACTTTTCATAAATTCATAGATTCGGCACAACTCTGCCATTTTATTGGTATCAAATAGAATCCAAATCTTTTCTGATTCACTTTGATGAATCTTGTAAACTCACAAGCAACAACTATCATTCATCCAAAAGCTTAGGGAGAAGAGCATTGGGCAAAATGTTTATTAGGTTTTTTAAAGATTCTACATTAATATTACTACAAAAAATTTGAACTAGAGAGAGACTCCTAATCGGAAGTGACTTCCTCCGACAGTTATGCCTTTTATTTTTATCCAAGAAACAAATTACATAACTGATGTAAAATTTCGAGGACACCAACTTGAATGATGAGCACCTGCAAAAAAAAAACAAAAAAAAACCCTGACCTTCCTTGCTTGAAATGAATTTTAAGATACTTTATAAAAGCTTCTTTGCCGTCTGGCAGCCAATGTGCCAGGTTATGTTTTCAAGAGATATATGTGAGTATGTGATATTGTTCCATTTCTTTCTCAGAGCATTTTCTCGTTGATGTATGGGCCTCTTGGGGTTCCTTAATTGGATTGAAGCCATAAATTCTGGGCAGGATCCTTCAGACTCGGCTATGGGCTCTGCAATTCAAACACATGCAGCACTCGGGTTTGGATTCAACGAGAATTAATGAGGTGTAATTGTAAAACTTATCACTTTAATGATTGTGTGTCCAAACACTGGTTGAATAAAAGGAAGAGAGGCCGAGAGTCTCGCTAGATAAAAGTGAACAGTAGCCAAGGGAATCGTGTGCTCTGCTCATTTTGTGAGCTGCATGACTAAATGACTGGGAGTGAGAGCTCCTCATGCAACAAAGATAGATCCTGTTAAAGAGAAGCTTTGCTGTCCCTGGTCACATACACTTTTTGACAGGTTCCTGGGAAAAGTCATTCCTTTATATTCTTACAGGTATTTCCTCTGCTCATTATACAGAACTATGAGAAAATCCCTACAGAGACAAAAATCGCTGGTAAAAATGAATACATTTTCTAAGTTCTGGAAATATCACCATCACGACAAGATACATAATGTAGTACAGGGATGACCAAATCTATAGTACGTCACTGCCATTTCCAAATATAACAGATAGTATTGTGCCATGCTAACAAGGACGCCGTCTAATAAAGGTACAACCTTGTGATGTGGCTTTCACTCTTCCACTGATGTTATTTAGACTCTAGGACTAAGTCTTAATGGTATCATGACATCTGAAGCACTAGCAGAGCATAAATCATAAAATCCATGTTTATACATTGATCAAAATGGGCCCTTTTTACTAAGGGTCTGCGGACCACACTTTCGTTGGATATTCCGACGTTTTCAGGTTTCGCACAGCTGGGACAGGTATTTTAAAGGTGATTGTGACGCACGTGACCGGATTTTTTTGGCACAATCATGACTTTCGGGTGACAGAAATAGGGGGGTGGGCCCTCGGACGATCCGATGGATTCGGACTGTGCGCGGGATTTAACTGTAAAATTTTGTTGCAAGACAATGAACTTACATGCACCGGGAAGAAGAAGGTGAACTCCGGCGGACCTGATCGTTGAAGCGACACATGCAGGAAATCGGCCACATGATCTAAGTAAATTGTGGCAGAGTTCATTATCGTCGGACATACCGGATTGGGGATCGTGCCATAGGCGTATATCACATGGAAAGCAGATAGGAAGAGAATTACAGACAACAATCCCATTTCTATAGTCAAAAATAACTTTCCATCTTATCTTAGACGACCCTGAGGTTATCCCTAATATTATGCTGGGACCCCCCAACTAGCATGAAAATGAGGGCCCAGAAGTCATGTGAAGTTTCGCATAAGAATGGACTTGAACACTTCAATCTCAAAATGCACTTTGGTGAACTTATGGGTCCCCATTCTTCATTTTCAGCTAGAAGCTGGCTACTTAGATGTTCAGAGCCAAAGAGGAGGGCTCTGCAGCCAGATGTCTCTCATAGCCAGGCTCAGCATTATGAGAAGGAGGAGAGGATGTGGTTAATTACCTTTGCAGCATAACTATATTGTAGGTAATGGGATTAATGGAAAATAACCAAATAAATTAACACATTTTCTAAAAAGAACCCTATTACTATATGAGTGTTTTTTTTCGTTATGTTTGGTGCTTCTTTAAGCCGCTCTTACGCATACGATGTTTTTAAATGTTCAAATTTCTCAAAAATATAATTTGTTAGCCATTTTATGTCCTTTACAGAAACTTGTGTGTAAAACTTTAGAGAAAAAGCATTACTTGGCAAACTTCACCATGAAAAGATGGCAGATGGTAAAATTGCCACAAGACAACTACCCCCCCACCCCCCACTAAATAAATGCTAAAATTGCAGACTTTTCACTAACTTGCTACAAGCTTTAAGTAACATCTGGCTGCAGAAATGTCATGTACGGGCTGGTGGGAGTTGTGAAGATTTGGAAGGTTGGTGGTGTATATTGTGATTGGGGGCTGTGCATATTTTCAGTGGTTTATTTTTTTAATTTTAACTGTATAATTTGTAGGTATAATTTTAAAGCTTTTTATCATGAATTATTGGTTGAAGCCTAAGGTATAATACCATATATTTCTGTGATAATATGTTGCATTCACCGTACACCAGACTTCTATACAATATGATTTTAATGCACTGTTTGCATTCGGTTACATCGGGCTAGAAAGCTTTCTTCAAAAACAACATAAACACTAAATAATCACAGTTTCAGTCTGTTTACTCTAACATTAGCATGAAGAATACCTGGAGTACGGAGAGGAGCACTTTCTGAAGCCTGCTGTTTTACACATCTATTCACCAATAAAACGATAAGCTGTGCCCAACAATTTTTGCTGACAGAATGTCATATTAAACTCTCCTGAACAAGCACTTTCTTATCTAGGATATTATTATATTGGTTTTCCGGGGCTGTGTTATTTCTATGTCATTGTCTATCATGTGCTATGTTATATGAAGCCAGTTAACTCTTTATTAGTACAAAGGATGGTTGGAAATAAATCATACACTCGCCACTATGGAAATCACAATTTATCCACTCCCTTGTAATTTTTTTTAAACATTTTTGTGAAATGCAAAAAATATAAAAGTTTCTTAAAATGGTGAAACAAATAAACTAATAAATGTTGGATGTTCTTTTTTAAAAACTAGACCTTTACATCACAATGTAAAAGTGAGACACCAATATATCAATAGGAATTGCCAAAATTGGTGTCTAGCAAATATTTCCAAGGTCCAAGGAAATTTATTGTTCCTTAGACCAATTTCTCCTTTTCTCTGACAGATCTTGGAGGCAATGATGAAGTGGCAGAAGAAGCAGGTGATAATGGCTGGAGGCAGTGATGACGTGGCAGAGGGATAGTCCAGAAAGTGCTAAATTAATTTTTAGTGGCATCTGCATCTCATTTACATATTTTTAAAACTTGATGTTATGCATAGCATTATGACCTATGGAGCAGAGAGGATAGTACCAATAAAGCTCCTTATAAATATAAATTTGGGATGAGTTAATCTCTTTAAAGGGATTTTCCATGGGAAACCTGTAGTTGACTGTGGCCGGAGCAAGAAGAAACAAAGAACACATACATACCATGTTCCACATCGCCACTGTGTAATGGTATAATGGAACTTGCAAAAAGTAAGTTTGAATTTAGCCTGAGAATTACTAAAACAAACAGCTGCTTAAAAAAATAAATATGAAATTACCTCTTTGGTCCCTCCCGATGTCCTTCACCACAGTCTCTCAGACCAACTTCTTGCTGGCCGAGGTGGCACGGAGAGAGAGCAGTGAAGGACAACAAGAGGGACTGTGGAGGTAAGTACATGTTGATTTTTTTTAGGCAGCCCCTGGCCACATAGCCAGGGGCATAACTAAAGGGGGTGCAGATGGTGCGATCGCAACCGGGCCCAGGAGGCTTAGGGGACCATAAGGTGTCACTTTCCCATATGAGAAGACTAGTACTATAAAACATACATTATAGTCAGGGGGCCTGGCACAGACTTTGCACTGGGGCCCTGCAGATTCAAGCTACGCCACTGCACATAGCTGTTTTTATATGGTTTGGGCAGCCCCTTTAAAATGGATAGGATTGTGCTACATAGAAAATCCAGGTTTGGGGAACTCTGATCTTTCATTCTAAAAATAACAAATCAATTCTTTTTTAGCTTTGCAAAACTGCAAAAAAAGGCGCAGCAGCCAATGATCAGAGGAGTCATTTACAACATTGCTCCTACCATTAAGAATCATTATAGCTTACCCAAGTCAATGGCTCTCTCTAATGCCTAATGCATTTATTAATCCTCAGCAAATTTACATACTCACGTTTTCTAACTCATTAGCCTTTGTAAGGCAAGGCAAGATGAAGACAGTAATAAAATCCCTACCACTGGCCTGAATGCTGAACATATACAAGTTTCATTTGTTTTCCAAGTTCAAAGCCTAGAGAACAAATGAAGTTATTTCATCTATTTATTTACTGCAAAAGAAAGATGTTCTGTTCCAGACACTTTTTTTTGTAGAGATCGTGACCCAAACACCAACATAATCTGTATTCTGTTTCCCCGGATGCCAGAAAGAAAATATTAGCTTGCAGGAGAGACATGGTGATTGCAAAATGCTCCGTCACCTTTGTGAGCTTTTAAACCTTACTTTCACGTTGTCAAACTTAAGTGTCCATGTATGGGATTTTTATAGTAGCATTTATTTGTTAAAGTTCACAGAGGGTGCTGGCTTTCAACAACGCCATCCATTTTAATGACGGTGAATGCATTTACTTATTCATATGTAAGACAAAGTCTAATAATATAATAATAAGAAGGTCAGAGATTTGTAAACATACAAATGTAAAGAACATAGCAAATAGGTGAGTGAAAAAGTCTTCAAGAACACTACAGTAAAAAAGAGGACCAGTCTGTTTTAGTATCTTCCTTAAGAAAACAGTTCAGGGTATCTTTATTTTTTGTTAAAATGGTTTATTTTGCTTTAATATTGTCATTACACATATTAAATGACAAGTACACACTGCCATTCAGACTATGTAAGGACTCAACCCGTTGACAAGTGGAACGATAATACCCAGTTGTCAATTTAACATAATCAGGAGGACTAAGATAGGAAATGCTGAATTGAAATAAAATTGTCTCTAGATTTTTTTATTTTGTGGGACATACAAAAATTAACAAAAACAGACAGGTCCTTGAACTATACTGTGCTTAATGGAGATAATCACAGTATAAGGGCTCATGTACATGACCGTTGGGGGAAGCTTGCAGCTGTACATATGTCCCCAATAGACAGCTATGGCACACAGGCTTGGTACAGTGGGCGCAACAAGAGCTCACCATTCCGATCCGTAGACGCAAAAAGATAGAGCCTGCTCTATCTTTGTGGTATCTATGGCCGTGCGGCTACTATTTTCAATGGAGAGGGGCGGGGGCGAACAGCACTCACCCCCTCCTCCTCTACCGTGCACTAACGTGTTGCCGTTACAGCTCAGCGGGCACACGTTAGTGTGAATGTAGTCTTAGATTGGTTTCACATCTCATTTTTTGCATACTACTGAGGACACGTTATTCACTGAAAAAAGTTTTTTTGTTATGGCTTATCCATTTATGTCTAAAGACACTACTGATGCTCAAACAGTGAATGTTTGTTGTCATGTGTATCCTTTTTTTTTGTTTGGAAAAAGATGTTTTCATGTCCTTTTGGAAAACGTATGCAATGTTTTTTCTAACATTGGCGTCTATGGACGACATATGCATAGTATACAAGGGCTACAGCAAGTGCTACAGCATGTGCTACAGTGTATGCATCATTCCATCACATCCGTTTTCGTTCCCAAATATGGATCTTAATATTCTCTTCTTAAAAAAAGTATACGTTTTTAAGTGTAAAAACGGATGACAATATACAGATACGCCTAACGGACGCAAAAAAAAAAAAAAAAGATGTTAACCCAGCCTTAGCCAAAATTGCACAAAAAGATATTTGTCTATAGGCCAGTGATTATATAGACAGAAAAAAAATCACAGCTGGCTCCAAATGGTGTAGTGCAAAATGAGATTTTTTTAGGAAAAGACAAAAACCATAGAAGAACCGTTGTTTGGGTTTTTTTTCACTCCAATATGCGTGGTTGCCTATATGATGCAGAGACAACCCTGTTTCCAGGCTAATTGCCCAAAAGAACATATAGATAAACATAAACTTATAGATAGTGGCAAGAAAAAGAGTTAATGGGTATTGGGCGTGCTTCCAGGTAAAAAAAAAAGGATATACAAAAGTCAAGTTATACTTTTGAGTATTTATTAGCTAAAATTGTTTGACAAGGGGTTCTTACCTTATTCTAGTGTGCTGTGTAGCTTATGAGCACAAGATTGCAACTCGGCTACAGGACACTGTTATTTATTGTGTGGTTCAAGCTCTCGCTCGAAATGCCAGGTGGAGCATGCCAATGCAAAATCTGTACCAGACCCCCTACTGGATTATTTCTAGTGTTGATATCTTCGCCCATGGAAGGGGCAGTTTATGGGCTTATTGAGGCTTGTGGGCCCACGTTGAACCACTAAGACAACCATATTAATAATAGTGATGCATGTTCTATGTAACTTCATTATAAGTTTTATACAGTAACATGCTGACTCAGAAACATCTAGTTTTTGGAACACAAGATTCTATTTTATCCAAGGTGTTGTGCTTGTTTTTTTCACAGCCAAGGCTCAGACTCCACGTGACCTACATCCACTCATTCATTTCACAGTCACAGCCCAACAGCTATTATTTCTTTACCTGTGCTTGAATAGAGAGTGTCAGAGCAGTTACATGGAGGCCCTGATAGCAATCAAGGGATATGTGACCCGTGGTTCACCGACAAGTTTAGTCTGTCATTCACAATCCATTTGAAATATAGACCCTCTTTAAACTCTGTTCATGACATTGCCCAAGTGAGTTGCTTTAATTTCTGGCAAAGTCACTTAAGTCAATAGAAAATATAAGGTCAACCTTTAAATGCTGAAATTTCTAAAATGTTTTTTTTTAGCTCCAAAAAAAAAAAGAGACTAAAGTAAGAACTTGCCGTCCTTCACCTTAAATTACTGTCTGCTGTTTCTTATAGGACATTTATTTTGCACCTGCTCCACTTTTTCATGAAACAAGATTAGAAATGTAATGTTATAGATGGAAATAGCAGTGATCCCATCCTACACGATACACCAGCCAAACAATAGCTTTGTGTCATAGACATCTTATATGTCGCCTATAGAAATATATACAATTTAATTTTACTCTGATTTATAATCTGTTACAGTAGGGGCTTTTCCTTTCACAACTTATAGATTGCTTTAAAAACACAAGGAAGATGAAGTAAAATATTTTCTCATATGATGGAAAAGATGACAAAATGTAAAAGGATCAAACAAACTTTTGCCTTGTTTCATTGACTAGTGGATGGATAGTTAATTGCAGTGAAAAAATGTGCACATGAAAAAGTAAAAAAATGTACTCAAGTTTAAAAATAGAAAAAATATAAAATAGGCACATAGGTAGACCCCAACCTTTATGGAGGAAAGATAGTAATGACACAAGACAATCCCTTTAACTAGAGTAATAAATAATATAAGACAATTGAAAAGTCCACCATTTTATTTAAGAAATAAAAGGGAAATTTACATATCTGAATACCCCAGCAAGTAATCTGTGAGGAAGCCTTTATTTTAGGCAATTTCTGTGGCACGGCCAGCATGTAGAAAGATACCATATTGGATAAAGGGCAAGTTTATTCACAATGGGAAGGTGGTCATTTTGTATGTCAGAGAAGACCAGAAACATTGCAAAAAAATTGATTGCCATAATAAATCAGATTTGCAATATCTCATGTGGTTTAAAGGTTGTCAAGACTGAGATTCTCCATATTTGCTCAAACGGTTCATTACAATCAGATATAGTGCCTTTGTTGAACACATAGCTGTGCATCACAGGGGATGTTCAAGGTTGTTGCTGCAACTTTCTGGGTGGACCTCTTTTAAACCATAAGAAAAATTACCAATCTGATCTCTTTGACATACTACATGACCACTAGGGATGAGCAAATGTTTTGTCGTTGTAGATTTGGTACAAATCTTTTTGAAGGCACCAAATTGATTTGAATTGTATCTAATTTGCTTCAGTTTTATCTTTCAAAAAGGTGCCTTCCTACTGCGAGAGAAAATTTAAACAGTTTGCGAAAAAAGTAACATAAGATAGGAACTTTTCATGAAAATTTCCTTTAGTGGACTCGAAAGGGTTATAGGTCGATTCTCAGAATGATTGTAGCAACATTGTTTCTGACCCAAAAAGAATCTTTTGAAAAGTTTTAAGAAGCTTCTACGAATTAATTATTTAATGATTCGCTTTTCCCATTATAAAAACATGCCCTTGATCCAATATACTGGTTTTCAAGATGGCGGCTTTGTTCCAAACATAACGTAACTTAAAAATTATGTCCCTTCACCCATTTCTTGTTGCAGTATACACAGATTATGAAATGAAAGGGTGGCACTTTGGACTCACCATATAGATTGATAGGTATACAAGTGATGGAGGGATAGCGGAATTCATAGATCATTGTAATAAATTGCATTTGATAGATCATTGGTAGATACATGCATAGAAAGATTGATAGACTTTGTAATGCTTTATTAATAATGAAAAGGTGCCTTTGTTTTGCAAGTACAGGGATAATAGAATATTTCCTTGTTACTATACTTTAGCACTGAAGATAGATTTACATTTCTATCATGTCCAAAGATTATTTGCCTTGTTGAGTGTTGAAGCTGTCTATTGTGACACATCCGGCAGAGATACTGAATCTGAAAGAAAGGCTGCATTTTCTTGCTGTCACATCAAAGCCTGTTCCTAGAAAGGTTGGTGACCTACTATGCTGTCTATTTTTCTGCCCCAGCTTATTTCTATCCCTTCATTGCATGAAAGATGATTTTGAAAGTCCTCAAAAACACTACTACAGCCATAAACTGCACAGCTTCTGAGGACACTATTATTTCTCTGGTGTATTTTCTGTACTGCAATGCAATGATAAAGCAGTGAGTGTTTTATTGGTTTATGTGCATGTTGTACAGAGAAAACACTCAATATTGCCATGTCAAATATATACATATATATACCATATTTTTTCTGACCATAAGACAAATGCCAGATTTAGTCATCAAAAAAATGGAAAAATTTATTTGACACCAATTTAAAATTCCCTTTTGGTCACACACAAGAATAGCACATAAAGCTCTGCTATATCCATTTACTCACTCAGGTCTGCTACATACATTCATGTACTCACATGAACTACAGCACTGCTACATTTACACACATACACAGCTCTTCTTCATACCCTGTCCCAGCCACAACTTCTTCTCTGGCATGAAGGAGTTTAAGAACCTTGCAGTAACGCAGGTCCTGGAGTAATACTCATATCGGGAGGGGCAAAGAGAGGGAGAGAGCACTGCAGAGGAACTGTTCTCTTAGAGATTAGGCAAAATGCTTTGTCAGCTCTTCACCTAATCTTCAAGACAGTGGTCAGAAGAGTGTGGCAGTACTAGATCCTACTGACCTTTGAATTATAGAACACAGGCACTTTTCAGCAAGATTTTTTTAAAGCTAAAAGGTTCATCTTAGGGCTCATTCATTTTTGACATCCGTATGCTATCCATTTTTTTTCAGATATAATACTGAGCAATTAATTTCCGTGGGTCTATTCATATGTCGTTTTTTACAGATGTGCTGAGCGTGAGGAACAAATTGAAGCATGCTCTACTTTTTTCTCACATACGGAGCAGGGACCTCCATAGAATTCAATAAACCCACACAAAAAATGCGGATAGCATGGGGATGACATCTTTATGCGGTCTGTTTTTTCTCAAATGTTGCAAGGCAACCAAGTGGGCATGGCAAGAAACCGATTTGAAACCCATCTTTGTTTTATGCATGTGAAATAATGAATGACATACAGACATCAAACAAAAGGATACATATCACACCTCTGCTTTTCTTCTTTTGAATAAGCTCTTATTGCCCAATATATAGCATATTCCAGAGAGCAATAATCTATTGCAAATGTTATCCTTTCTGAATGAAAAGTGCTTATTTAGGTTTACTAACAAGAAAATGTGAATATTTCAAGAAATCACTGCTTTTCTTCCTCTGAGAAGCCATGTATTGGGCATCAAGGAATATACATGTCAATATGAACGAAACAGGGAGATACCGGCAGGGAGCCATCCAGTGGACACATCTCTCCATGTCAGCTGTCCTATAGAAGTGAGTGGAGCGTTGCATGAACATATGCACCTTTCTAAATTCCATATGAAACACTGTGGGGGACTTTTTAAGTCTATGTTATCCCTCGAGCTCCTACTGGTTAGACCCCCAGCGATCAGACACTTATCCAGTTTGCCATATATAAGGGGTTGGTGTCTTTTTGTTACAATACCAGACAGACTGTTAGCAATATCATTTCTTTACATCACAATCCTTTGCTGCAAAGAAATGTAGCAGAAGTACAAAACCCCAACTGTTCTGAATGTGTCTCCTGAGCCGGATGCTGCTTAGGATTCCGTTTTGTCAGTTTTTTATTCAAAGACCTTGACAAATTACTGTCATACACAGTAGATGTTTGAGCAAATAATATAAAATATTCGCAAAGACCTAATGAGGCAGATTTTCAACATATGCTTGGTGCTGAAATGCACATTTTCCATAAGCTAGACGCATAGAGCGGGTACTCAGATCCTAGCAACGTATGTCATTATACTGCGGATCTGTGATCATCAATCTCATAACCTGCTTGTTAGATCTGCAGTTAGCTTGGTGCCCAACACACATAACAAATTACTGCAATTTGTCTTTCCCTTAAGTGGCAACTTGCTGTAAGACCCAATTTCATAATTTTAATTGTATGTGATGACTAATTTACCCTGTCTTTTTCGGTGGTGCAGTAATATATAAATGTAGCTATCAAGCGAGGAACAAACTGCAGGAAGATTTATCTTGGAAGTGAAAAATAACAGAATTGAGCTAGCCAAATAGTCTTCTCAGGCTATCCATACAGCTCAGACTTCAGTTCTTACTGCAGCTTTATTACATTGCAGGGGCGTAACTAGGAGAGACAGGGCCCCATAGCATACTCCTCAATGGGGCCCCCCTTGCCCTTTGAAAGTAATCGCTCTAACGTCACAAGTCACACTACTGACAAAATGTTCACTGTTGGACATCCTGAGCAGCTAAACAATTCTACATATGAACTGATGTGTGTGAAAATGGTGAAACCCTTAATCTTTTGCAACCCATTATTTCGGGAATTGTATCAGTCTGTACATAACATGTGAAGTGACGTCACCATCTGAGTCCAGGTTACAGTGAAAGGATACAATTACATTAAAGAACTCATTATTCCCCCGCTTTCTTGTATAACAGACATTACTCTTTCCTAACCTTGTATTAAAATGCAAAAAAAAAAAAAAAATTGGTCATGAATAGAAGCTTAAAATGCAAAATACAATGTTTTATCAAGCAGAATGCAAATTAAAGCTGACTTGGGAAACATGTTTGAAGTTCAATTTTTATAGCTTATCATCTGGAACGTCACAATGCCAGACAAGGCTTACTGGATGTACAATGGTCCCTGCATGGTTTATGGTACGAGGCTATTGTTCTGGAATGCTGTAGTCATTCACAAATGCCAGTGTTCAAGGTTGACTAAGCCATCAATTCTAAGAAAATCCACAAAAGCAGAGATAATACAAAAGTCTAAAAAACACATCAGCATTTTCAGAAGAGAGAAATATTAAAGCAGTAAAGAGTATAAATTTATTGAGAGGGCAAGGATGCTTAGTTATCTATGTAATATCAACAATAACCTATTGTAGAGTTTCTCTCCCGAGACCATCTCTTCCATTGACTTGTTTAGGATTTTACAAGTTGCTTCAAATATTTATTGGCTCTAAGTTTATGCCATAGTTTGGGTTAATTTGGTGTAAAATTCAAGAACATATTTGTGCATCTAAAGCCATTTGACCCTTTATGGTAAGTCACACCCTTTTCTGTTAAACTACATCTTCACTTGATGTCTAAACACATAAAACATTCCGTACATGGCTTTTAGTCTTGGGTTGAAAAGGTTTAAGAGGAAGTTACCATGTGCTGAAAGTGATGCAGATTTGATTTAAAGGAACACTCCAAGCAAGTTTGGTATTTTATCCAGGGTTTGTGCAATGGATTTTGCTTTGTATCTTGCAATGCACTTTACATAGCACAGTCCACTACAAGAATGGGAGACTATGAGCAACACCACATGAACAAAACTACACAAAACCATTGGCAGAGTATGAGACTATTAACTAATAATTAGTGATGAGTGGAAATGTTCGGGTCGGTGCCAAACATTGTGGGTTTGGGTCCTCAAACCTGAAACAGGGCTTAAGTTAAGATTTGCCGTTAGGCTCATCATCCGCCTGTTAAGACCTGCGATCTATGCAGTTTAAATGTTGCAGGCAACAGAGACCGGTTCATCGGGAACTCACAATTCTAAGGAAATGTAGGCGCGCATGCACCACCGGCATTAGTACCACTTGGATCTTTGCCAGTGGCACTTAAAGGGTAAAACCACTGTGCTACCATTGGGGTGAGCATTCGGTTTTGACTGTTCTCGTCCTCCACCGTATACACAAGTGCTTGCTTCTTAAGAACAGTACGGTATGATGTTTCAATGTAAAGGGACAATCTATGATCTGTAGGTTAAAGCCAAGCAAAAAAACTCCTCACTATTTTTTGTGTTTTAGTGGCTTGCAGGGGTGTAACTACAGTGGTGGCAGCCATAGCAGCCCTCTGCTTCAGGGGGCCTTGTCATCTGATCGCCTCTAAAGAATGGAGGATGTGCATTATTATATACATAATATGCTGCATATTGTACAGTATGATATGTATGTAACTTATATGTGATGTATGTATGCTGTATATGTTTGTGCATATACTATATGTGTTTGAATATATGCTGTATGTCTGTATATGGCACTAAATGTGTGTATATGTGATGTGTATATGCTCTATATGTGTACATAGGTATGTATGTGAGTGTATAAATGTGCATGTACGAGTGAAGAACTGTATGTTTATGTATACATATATATAAATGTATGTATATGTGAGTATAAGTACATTTTTAAGGGGGTCCCATCAGAAGTCTGCTATGGGGCCTTGCCTCTCCTAGTTACGCCCCTGGTGGCTTGTACCACTTTTTATGACTTTTTAAGTTTGAAATATCTTTTATAAATATTGTAGAAATCTACAAACTACAACACTTGATAATTGTGTTCTGTGTTAACCCGGGAAGCAGCCATGCCGGCTCGGTGATTATTTACACAGGTGGGCGCTCAATAACACTCAATTGCCCAATTACTTTCTAGCTTCTTTCTAAATGTCTTGAGAACACTACCTGCAAGGACTTGAAAACTGTTTAGTCATATCTGAATGGAAATATTTTTATGCACATAATTAACATGACCATGTTTTTCCATTAATTTGCACTCAAAACAGCAATCCATTTTAGTGTTGTTTTTCTGCTTTCACAGCAGTGGGTAATACACAAGCGCATTATGATTTAAGGTAATTGTAATTAAGGAAGTACTTAAGGCACTTGTCTCAAGCATCTGAAGGGGCTTCTGTATATAATGGAAAGGAAGTCATAGAAGACCAGTCCTGGTTCAGACCTCAGTAGTTTATTATTTCATAGTTCACTGACTTGCTTATAATTGAAGCTGGGTTAATTGGTCAATTATAAGTTAATTGGATAATGCCTGAAAAACCACTAGTGAAGGATAAAAAGTCAGAAACCAGACACTCTTAAATTTTCCAAAAAAAAAGAATCTTTTGTTTGAGTATTTTAAAGAAAATCCATCATGATAAACCAGGGATACTTACTCATCGATCCAGGCAATGTGACTGCAGTAATCTTCTTATACTTGTTATCCATCACCTATTTCTAAAATCAACTTTTAAAATTATGCTAACGACCCAGAAGAGCTTTGGGGGGGGGGGGGGGTTGTGGGTTATCTGAGCTTCACAGGCTGTTGCACTCTGAAAAGGTCATCTTCCCCTGTTCCCTGCTCACTAAGCACTTCCTCTCTCCCATGGTCTGCTCTCACTCACACAGTGGGAGGGGTGAAGTGCTTCTGCACAGTGCAGGTGCTCTAGTATCATCCCTCAGAGTCTTTTTGGCTGCTTACCATAAAAGTTTATTTTACAAGCAAGGTGACAATGGCTAAAATATAAGGAGATTACCACAGTCACTGTGCCTGGATCTATGAGTAAGTGCCCCTGGTGTTTCATGCTTGATGGTAGATTTCCGTTAAAGCTATACATAATTTTAATAAAAATGTTAATAACTGCATTGTACGGATGTAGTAGTTTATAATTTGTCTGCAATGGTGCATTATGGGGACTGCAGTATAGTGCATTAATGCTATTTGCAAAGCACTGAAATTCGGTTCTGGTCCAGGCCTGAAACACATCCCCACTGACCGTGTATGTTCACTCTTACAATTCCAATGGCAGAATCGGTGGCAGAAAAATCGATGCAGCGCATGCCGCCATGCTGGCCAATCATGAGCCTTACTAGTGGTAGGTTGAGCCAGACCCAAATCCTGACCTAAATTTGTGATGAAGTTCTTGATCATGTCCGAGAGAACTGTACTGCAAAATTTGGGCATGGACTAAAATTTTGCAGTTCAGTTCTGCTCAATATCTATCAAGTTTTCCTAGTAGGGAAAGATTCATGTATGTGCTAATGTTTGCATAACTATACTTATAAACTATACAGATGTTCAACTCCTACTCCTGGAATGCCCCATGGACATTCAGTCCTATCATTGTTACAGCCTAGACCAACCAATTCGACCTTCAACACTGAAAAACCAAGTCTTCCTCTAAAAAGGACAAAATTCTTGCTTAAAATTTGAGAATGCCTTGAACATTTTTTGGGGAACATTCATAAGTCCACCATAACATTTAACAAAAAATAAATTATTAGCAAATTAGAAATGATAAGTTTTCGCTGGGTAAATTGTTCAGATGGTCTGCAGGTCAGGAAATTGTCCTACTGGGGAGACATTCATGCCAATTTTTCTATACAGGAAGTTATACAGAGGATAAAGTTTTTTTCCTGGTCCTTCACGATCATGATTGATCACATACAGCATTATGTTGACTGTAATAGCTGCACTACGAGGTCTATCATCAGAAGCCCCTGCACAGTACAAGTACATTATGCAAACTAAAATAGGGGAGCTCACTTATTGGGGCACATTTACTAACAACAGTGCAAACTGTCCGCCAGATTCTGGATTTCCGGTGCATGTTCTTCATTAATGTGTCGCTTCCCTGCACTACTCCGACAGAGTGCCCCTCTTTTTTGGTGCACCTATAACATGGGGCGTGCGACACAATTATGTCGGACTTTGCACTGAGCACTGGAACGCCCCCTAATTTGTGATGCATGATGCCACAAAAGGTTTGCGTGTGACACAAATGTGGGGCGAACACTTCTTACATACATGTGCAAGCAGTTTGCACTAAACAGAACATGCAAAGTCAGACAGAAAATTGGCGCAAGGGCCATATAAATGTGTACCATTGTTTTCCTAGCTGCTTAGACTTACATGCTTGTTTATATAGCTTTATAATCCAGCCTAAAATCTGAAGCCTGGATACTTTGTGCTAAAACCAGGATAATTTGCTTTGCTTGTCTTACCATTATACATATTATCCAGGCTTATACTTATAAAAACATTTTCTAACTCATAAACCGCTTGCAGCATACATTTTTATGTCTCTCCTCCTTAAGAAAAGTGTCTTTCTTATGCTGCGCTGTGATTTCATTAAAACACAGGGATTCTGTAATAAAGGAGCGCTCACAGTCTAAGGTAGTATTATTTATTACATTGCAAAGAGTAATATAAAACACAGCATAAAAAATAATAAAATCACTTATCACGTTTTTCTCCTGGAGAAATCCCTCCGCTCCCATCTTAGTGTCTTGTTCATTTGCTCAGCTGCCGTTCTCTCCGCTGTGCTCAAGTTTTAATTTAGAGGGCGCCAGTAAGGGGGTAAGGGCCATTTTTGTATTTAAGGGGAGACTAAAATATTTATAGGTTATATTTGAAAGGACACAAATGGTCCATGGCAGGATTTATTCCATTCACCGTTTTTGGATAGTTTTAGGAACTTTTGTCAAATTTTTCTATCAAATAACATTTTATCATTTTTTTGGCAGTGACTTTTATAGAGAAACAGAAGCCCATAAATAAACTACAACAATTAACCAGCATTTCCATAGACAGTGATTAGGAGAGCCAGAGATACCTGAGTGCTTTGCTTGGCAATTTCTGACAACCCAATTCTATTGTAGGGAGCAGCCGGATGCACCCATTCATGGGAACAGGACAACCATTCTCCAGATTGGTGAAAGTCCGTTCTCGTGATTTGTGGGGGTCCCAGCAGTCTATGCCTCATCAATCAGCTTGTTAATCCCTATCCTGTGGTTACATGCAATCTTGATCCTACCCCTTTAATTGTTGTATTAGTTTATATAGATTGCAATTTGGATTTACCATGACAGAATAGCATAGTAGAGTAATACACATTGAGCCTCTCTTTTTTTCCCAGACCTTGATCACTTAGATCTATAAAATGGAAATCCTACTGTACCTCAGTCTACAATAAGCTAATTTATATCCTCTTATAAGTTCTCACCTCATATTGTGCAAAAGGTGTTGTAGAAGGAATATTGGAACCTTATTACCAGACATGATGAGCTGCATGAATTTTGCAAGAAGAGGTGTTGTAGCCCCAGGTATGATCCTCATCAATATGTATAAACTGTGAAACCACTGAACATTTAGTGGTATATATATAGAAACATTAATTTAATGATAAAGCAAAGGACTTTGTGTTGGGTCAAGAGAAAAGTATATTTAACAAAGAGTTCAAATTAGTATTTCCTACTACAGTGTCTCGTACAGAATAAAAAGCATCCAAACTACAAAACAAAGAATAAGTACGAGCTACTTACAGCTACTGAGACATAAAAGCATGATAGAGGATTTCAGTTTAAGACCTTAAAGGGGTTGTCTGGGATGGTGTTAGCAGGAGGTGCAATACTGGACCAAAGCTCCACATATGGGCCACATAAAAAATGCCCAGTCTTGGACAACCCCTTTAAATACAACTATGGATTGTTATATATATAGTAGAATTCAATACTAACACAGCATAAGTGTATACAACATGGTGAGCACATGCTTTAACGGAGACTCTCTTATGGATAAAAGGTGTATTTATTGACCCTTTATTTCTATACCTAGTATCATTGATGTGATTGTTGTTACCACTCATATTCCCGGTTATTATCACATCTATACTACATCTACCCTGCTGTGGGGACTCAAGATCAGTGACATAAGAGATTGGCGGGTTATGATTACATAAGAGTTCTATTTTAGTGCAGTCATTTAGAGTTCATGTAACGGTGGAGGAGAAAATAAGAGAAGACTAGAGCCTGAGCCTTATAATCCCTACCTGAGCCAAGGCGTTCAGACTAGAAATCTCATATCGCATTTGTGGGGGCTTTAAACTTCATACTACTGCTAACCCGTGCCTAGAGACATTTATCTCTTTTTATTAAAGTGTGTTAAATGGAACATGCTGTTGTCACCAGAGATGTTTTCTAGAGAAGGTTTTAGGTTATGGCCCTTTAGAAAGAATTTTTACTTTGTACTTTATTTGGTCAGGTGCAGGTCTAACATTGAGACACATTCTTCACATTGTGCACTTAACTGAACATTTTAACTTTTTGCAATGGTTTAAAAAATATATTGTGCTGGACCCATAAACTCATATAGACCCTTAACCAGACACATTGGAAGAAAATTATTTAAGGGGTTGTCCCACGAAGCAAGAAAGGCTTTATCCTTAGCATATGGCCTAACTTGCTGAGCTGATCCTTGGGGGTCTCCTACGGATACGATGTACCCACATTGCACCACAAGATGATGGAAGCAGACAGTTGTGCATGCACAGGCTTCCCCATTCATCTCTATGAAGCATGTGGAGATTGCCAAGCACCGTACTCGACAATCTCTTTCAGCTCTATAGAGATGAATGGGGCAGCCCACATATGCATGCTGCTCCGGTGCATCAGGGATACATGAGACCCCCATTCTTGTGATCTGTGGGAGTCCCATCACTGAGACCCTTACTGATAAGCAATCCTATCCTGTGGGCCTAACTTGCTTTGTGGGACAACCCCTTCAAGACTGGCTTATTGAATGCCAGTCTTAATCCCCCTCCTGCCAGTGTTCGGCAAACTGGATATACTAAGAGGCCTCTTATTACATCTGGAAGTGTGCTTTACAACTCTCTGCTAGGTTAGAATAAGGGAGACCTGGTAAAGATTTTAGTTTTCTGTCTACTTTCCAACCTAATGTTTTTATTGAAAAACCAGTAAAACATTTTAGAAATGCCATGTCCAGCAAAGAACTGGCGCGCAGGACATGTCAAATGCCTTAAATTATTTTGTACATCAGTCCACATTTCTAAAAATAATTAGATCAGCCCCAATAATGTATTCAAACCTCGTTCCACAGCAATACAACTAATCATGCCCCAAAGCAGACCCCTAAATTCCAAATCAGACAAAAAACTTGAAAGTTTTGTAAAAGATTTATCACTTCTGAATGTCGCTCTTTGCTAGTGGCATTTTAAGAGTAAATGACCAGCACGCTGACACTGATCATGGGAGTTAAGCCAAACCCAAACCGAAAAGTTCTGGTTTGTACCAAACCATGTCCGCTAATTACTAATCTAAAGTAGAATTTAATTCTAGTAAGGAGTAAGGGAGTTACAGAGAAAATCTCACCTGAAACATTTTACAATAATTCCCAACCTGTAAAATCAAACTCGGTAAAAATCACCTTTGGGAAGAAAGAAGAGATACATGTTGTAATTCCGTATTCCTTAAAAATGTACCTCACCCTCGTCTAGCCTTGCTATTTGATATACAAGAGCACAAGATTTTTTTTTTATTCAGGTCTCTTTCCTAGAAATGAGAGCACTAGATAAGTAAGAGAATAATTCATGGAGTTGACTATTTATATTTCCAGGAAAATGCTACATATATTGTAAGTTGTTACTTCCCGCACTTGGAACCAAATGCCGCTTATCAGACCTTCACCATTGTTACTGGCATCCAGGAGATTAGACAAGTCATCTGTATGACATTTAGGATTGGTGAAGTACCTCACTACCCTGATACAAGCTGTTCTTAGCACATATAGTCATGTTTTCGCACATATTCGTTGACTCTGATTTCAAAGCTTTTTCCGGCATTTTTCTGCTCCGTGGATAGAGCTCGAAAGCTTTTCACAAGCCCTTAGAAGCAAAGAGGATTTAAATGTTCTAGGCTGATGTTTCCTCTTTGTTAAGAGTAAATATCTGCAAAAAGCTGAGACCGGTTTGACATTTGCATTGCTGAAAAGTGCAAATGGACTCTGCCGTCACATTTTAACACCGTTTTTGCATTAAATAATACAGTAGCAAGAGAACAACGAGAAGCAGCATCCAGCTTCTTGGGAAGAGATGTTTCCAGCGGGAATAAAAAGGTTGCTGGTGTCAACACGAGAAAGGAGCCTGGAGCCTGGGGCACAGGAAGTTTTAAAGCTGAAACATTAGTATGTATAGAGATACATTTACCATGTAAATGACTCCTATACATTAGGAAGAATCATAGTTAACTATTCAGTTTTTGAGCAGATTTGCCCCCAATACATTTTCTACTTGTGGATGAAAGCTTCACAGAGATGCATGGACATGCCTTGAATGATAAACATATGTATATTTTATTATATATGGTACATACTGTACACACACATATATATATATATATATATATATATATATATATATATATATATATATATATATATACATATATATATACATATATATATACATTTATATCAATGCAGTACATGTACATGTTAGTGCATTAAGCTACATAATATATCTGTTTAGGGGACAATGACATCTTCCTTGACTGAACTCAGCCTGTAGCCTCCTGCTCGCTGCCTGCAGGCTCTCTGTAAATATTCAGAAGCCTTCTGACTTACTTCTAAATCTGTCTAGTATTTCAACACTAAATGTGAGTGAGATAGAAAGAAGGGGTATTGTGTCTTAAAGAGGTGTTCCCACTTCAACAAATAATGTTTTGGTTTGGATAATGAATAGTTCTTCAGTTTTCCAATATACTTTCTGTATTAAATCATCCTAGTTTTCTAGATCTCTGCTTGCTGACATTATATATGGCATTCATATAGGAAGCTTCATTGTTTACTTGCTGTGGATAAAAATGGTCCATGGTCATGTAATGTCACACAGGTGCACAGTCTATGCATAAAACAAGTCCCAGGTCATGTAATGTTACACAGGTGCATGATCTGTTGAAAAAACTGGACTCTGGTCATGTGATGTCACACAGGTACAGGGTTCATTATATCACATAGACTAATCAGAGCTGTGTGTTATGATGAGCAGTGCACCTGTGTAATCATGGACAGATTTCTACCCAATGGAATTTAACATAGGAGGCAGGTGAGGATTCTGTGCCCCACCTACACTGATAAATTATACTAAGGCTATGTCGTCTGTATCAAAAATGATCCCACCAACCAGAAACCACCTTCAAGTGAGGTTGCCAATCTAATATATAAAGCTGAGTGTATGTATGCGTGTGTGTGTGTGTGTGTTTTGTATGTATGTATGTCAACTAAAGGCATCTACACTGTCACGTTTACAGTCACCAAATTTTTCACAGCTGCTCTCTGTGACTCAAGGAATGTCATAGACCAGGTTTTGAGCTCATAGATTACATTTTTACCCCATGCTTTCCAAAATCCACTTATTAACCACCATATACAAGAGCCATTGTCTGCTGCTACTTTGGCAGTTGGAAGCTGAACCGTGATGTGTTGCTGTTCTGCCATAGGTCATTTATATGAGCTCTGTGCTGTGATTGGTTACTAAAGGCAATGAACATAAGGTCTTTATGTGTGAGGTAAGATGGATAGAGATAAAGACATAGGGGGAGATGTATCAGAAATGTCTGAGGTAAAACGCTTTGCATTCCCCATGGAAACCAATCAGAGATCATCTATAATTTTTATTAAGAGCTGTGCAAAATTGAAACTTGCACTCTGATTGGTTGCCATGGACAACTAGAGGAGTTCTGCTCTCAGACACTTCTGATATATCTCTCCATAGACAAAGTGACAGTCGGAGACAGAGACAGTCACTGGAATGAGAGATCCCAAGACAGACAGTCACTGGAATGAGAGTGCCCGAGACAGACAGTTACCGGAATGAGAGTGCCCGTGATTGACAGTCAGTGGAATGAGATTGCCAGAGACAGACAGTCACTGGAATGAAAGTGTCAGAGACAGACAGACAGTCACTGGAAGGAGAGTGCCCGAAACAGACAGTAACTCAAATGAGAGTGCCATAGACTGACAGTCACTGAAAGAGTCTACCAGAGACAGACATTGTCAGTGACAGATACGGTCAGTGACAGAGACAGACAGAGACAGTCTGAGACAGCCTATAGATACATATAAAATATTTTTTTTGTTAACCCATTCTATTTTGGTATAGCTAAGTGCAGTTATTTACTACCGCAGGCAATGCCGGTGGCTACAGCTAGTTGGTTTATAAAACGTGGTTTGAACCAAATGTCCTTACCATCTTTTTAAATTGAATATAGATAAACATTTGATATATTAGTTGCTGTTTAATGGATTTCCTTTATAATGGCTTTGTACATAAATACTCCCTTATGGAGGTCTCTTACTGTTGTTCGCTATGTAAAAACATAAAAAGCACTTAGGTTTGATGCTTGGCATTGAGCGCGAGGGATATGAACTCATCACCTTATGTACTGAAAAAAAGCACCAGTGAATCCACCAAGTGTCAGAACAATTCTATGCTCCAAATGTGAGAAAAAAATAACATTTTAATATGGAAAATATTTCTGAAAGTCAGATGATGTTTGTCCCGGCTCCACAGAATACGTCTTCATTAGCATACGCTTCCTGGACTCTCCAGTCCTATGGTCATTGCAGGCTTCATTTATCATCATTATGATACACACTGGGTGATCCCTACTGACTGCCTCGATTTCATTTATTTACTCAGCTTCGACTAGATGTCCATGAGGGAGTAAATCCATCTTAAAGTAGTGATCTGTGTTTGTAGGGAAATGTATTTTTCTTGCCTAGGATGACGCCCCAGCGCCTGCTTCAATGTATAGGAGGCTTTGGGATTGAATTACAGCTGTGTCCATGTATAAAGGATACTATAATGATGCACGAGCACAGACATATGATTGATGGATATGGTGAAAGTCAACCAGATAAACGGATCCCCGGAGAGCAACACCAGCGGGGAAGAAATAAAATTGAAATTCAAATATGTGACCAGGCTAGATGGGGATATGATGAGTACACTGAGCTTTTGTGCTGTCACATGGAGCCAGTGACAGACTGCCTGACAGAGGACAGCTATCGGCACAATGACAAACCATCGTTTAAATGGGCTTAAGCCCAGTAAGGTCCTCACTCACCTCTAAACCAAATTAAAGTGGAATGGGAATTTGCAGCACTCTCACTTACAGTAAATCTTTTAGATAAGATTCAGAAAAAACCTGGGCGTAAAATTTGCCCAAGTGGAGAAGGGGAGGGGCGAGTGTTCCTCTCCACTCTGCTCTCTGCACTTCTCTGGTGGCTATATGCTAGGTGCTCTTCCTACAGCTAGCTTACCACCGCCATAAACATTTATGTGCTTGCTATAGTTCACACTTGACCAAGTAAACTTGTATTCTGTCTGATATGAGATGTTTCCTGACCCCCTTGGCTTGTCTCCTGATTTCCCTTTTGTTTATCGATTTGGTACTTTGTTCCGACAGTTGTCATGTGCCTTTGGTGACCATTCTTTTCCGTACTCCATGTTTTGGCCATGTGTTTGCCCTTTGGAGCAGGGTGGGATTGTCGCCCAGTTACTGGCCACCATTTAGGGTGGTTTCTAGTAAGTAGGTAGGGCCAGTCTGGTGGGTTCAGTATTAGCTGTTACTGCTTGTGTCCCAAACACTGCAAGTAATAATGACATAATAAAAATAGTACCTACATGTGCATAACAGATGCACATCAGAAAGTCAAGTTTTGTATCCATTTGATCACATCTTAGTGTAATGTACAGTATGTAACTTATATATAATACATTCTCACCTCTTTATTTAGAAAAGTTATGCAAAATGCATCTATTAATAGCAAAAATGAATAAAAAAATGCAGAAACTATTGTGCGCATCAGTACCAAACATGGGCTGCAGCACTAATATCATAACCTGGAGCACCATACGGCTGTACCCTGGGGTTGCCATGAAGTAAAATAAAGTATACTTTATCATGTCATCTAAAGGCATTCTGGAACTCAGGAAACTTAAAAAAGCCAGAGAACCCCTTTAATGCACCGCTGCCGCCACAAGACACATTAGGACACGTTATGATTAGAGATTACAGTCAATGACAAAGAAAAGAGAATATAAGTATCTTCTAAAAAAAGACAGATCAGGAAAGGTAGCAGGTCCTCTTTACCAGAAAGAAAGGGGCCAACCACTTTAAAGAGAACCTGATACATGAAAAACGCAGTGCAATCTGCAGGCAGCATGTTATAGAGCAGGAGGAGCTGATAACATTGTATGTAGTGTCCTATCTGCAGGAAGCATGTTATAGAGCAGGAGGAGCTTAGAATCTTGTACATAGTGTCCTTTATGCAGAGAGAATATTATAGAACAGGAGAAGCTTAGCAGATTGTTCATGGTATTCTTTATGCAGGAAGCAAGATATAGAGAAGGAGCAGCTGATCAGATTGCACAGTAGGAGGAGTTGAGCAGATTGTACATAATGTCCTTTATCCAGAGAGCATGTTAGGAGCAGGAGAAGCAGAGCAGATTGTACATAATGTCCTTTATCCAGGGAACATGTTATAGAGCAGGAGGAGCCAAGCAGATTAATTGTGTTGTTGGGAAACATTCAGGATGAGAGGTTGTCCTATCAGTTACTGTTAGCTCTCTGTGACTGTACATACAGACACGTGTCACCAATGGTACTTCCCCGACTTAACTACTATTTCTAAGCATATAAATATGTGAATATTAGTTGAACTGAATATTTTCCCTCCAGACTACATAACCATCTGCTTCTCTGGCTCTATAACCTGTATGCCTATATGCCTCAAGCAGATCAGACATTTTAATGGCGATGGGGCTCTTTATGGAGCCCCATGTCCACTCCATGCTATGTAAATTGACTATTGAAATACAAAGATGAAAATTGTACAATTTAACTTAGAGCAGACACACATTCCTATGCCCTACAATATGGGAGAGATACCTCTTTCTACAAAGAATATTACATTGAAGCACTTGGTGGCAATGCTGCATCACTCATGGTGTATGAATGGTAAAATTTACTATTCTCAGCCTGGCTGGAAGCTGTAAGTGGACAAGAGGTCATGGAGCCAAATAAATATTCTATCTATTCTATAGCTACCTACTTTGCACTACATCATGGCTGGGCATGTATTCTTCTATGTACTACTCATGACCATCTATTATCTTAGCTTATATTCAGCTGGTACAGGAAGGTTCCTCTGTTCTACTATGAACTGATTTTTTGCAATATTGAGAGTAACTTCTGTTCCACTTGTAGATATTCGCCCCCACCCCTAGAATATGCACCACATTGTACGACGCAATGTCATAATTTCATTCATCATTGTTAATAATAGCAGCTTTAATTACACAATAAACCAGCTCACCGTTAATCATCCTCATCCCTAATAGCTGGTAAATGTGGAACACTGATAAAGTCTGCAAGGAAAATTTTGACTTATTATTAACTGCCAGAAATGAAAGACTCTAAATCAACAAAATGTAAGCTAATTAAATGAATCCAGTAATTTCAACACAATTCTATTTTTGAGAGACGGGGGTCATACATCTCCGGGTATATTTACTTTACTAAAATTTCACATAATTAGTAATTACATAGCAACAAACGCTGTGTTTGTCAATCACTAAAATAAAGTGCTATGAAGAGCACACAGTATCACTTATAAATAGTGGCTGATAATAACAGGAGGCAAAATGTGCTGCTTTATATTTTGCCTCTTGTAGATCTGCAACATATCAATTAAAATGTCAGAAAAGGCAAGTGTAACTGGAAGAAAATCTAGATCTGTCACGTCATACCGTGTAAAATTCTATAAAGTAAAACTCCTTACTCCAGAAGCCATTACAGAGGGAGCAGACCCTGATGAGTGTATGGGAACAGAAGAGGGACAAAAAAATAGTTTTGGAAATAAAATGTATAATAATTAAGTGTATTATCAGCTGCACTTTCATTTATGAATTAACATTGGATAAAAAGGTCCAGGTAGGCTTTCAAAATTCAAAAAATATGTTACCATTGTATGCAGATTTTGATACATTTGTTGAAAATAACAGCAATGTTACCAACACTTTCTTAAAAATACTGCATGTGATTAACTCCAAATCCCTACCATAAGGGGTGTTCATGCTACCAATGGCTGTGTCCACATTTTTTTTATATGCTGCCAGTTATATGATATCCTCATACTATATAGATTATTATATGATGCCAAATGTGCTATATCATATATACTGTATATGAGGCAAGCTATAGAATGGCCTCCTCTCTGTCCCATCCAACAGTATCGTATCAGGTATTAGGTTTTTGGGTTCTCCATGTTGTGTCTCTCACCAATTCTGACATCAAGTGTGAAGGGAGACTATTTTTAATTGGCAGGTTCTGCTTTGTAGCAGATAACATTGCCCCTAATGCTTCCCTAATCTAGTAGCAGGTGGCGCTGCCTAAGGAAAGAGGCTCAACTTGCCTCATGGCTGATACACCCCTGTCCATGGAAAAGGGGATAGCAATATGATCGACAGTGGTCTGACAGATGGGTATCTCCTTCCCATTACTCGATGGAGTAATACTATGGAAGCTATCACTATCTCTGGTATTACCATTTACGATCTATGAGACACCTGGAGGTACCCAAGAAATGTGTTTGTCAATTTCCATCGCTCCTGTAGTAGAGAATGGAGTGACAGGACACATACTGTAACTGTCACTTCACCGACTAGTGATAATGGGAGTCTGTTCTCATGTTTGGGGGGCATCTTTCTCTTGATAGGTGGGGTCCATTCTCATGATGAGTGAGGGTCCCAGCAGTCAGATAGCCGTGGTTAGAGGATAATAATCAGATATGGCACAACCATGTGTCAATAAACTAGGCAAAACTGTGAAAAACTATTATTACTGGTATTTCTGGTATCTATACATGTCTTTTTAGTGCATTACTGTCTAAACTAGAGGGATTAGTGATTGTGCCCAAAGGGTTTCTAAAATAATATAAAGACAATACGTTCTGGATATCCTTGTTTCGCCAAATTCAGATATTTTGTAATATCTGAAGCTGAATCTGCATGGATTATGCAGCAACACCAAGTATGAATAAATCTTCAAGTACAAATTGCCTTAGATGAAAGTACAGCATGTGGAAGCATGAAAGACAACACAAGTCTTTACAGTCTTTCTGTCATATGGGAAATCATACTGTTAAATTACAGATGTCAAGATCCAGAATGAATATATGAAAGAGCACTTTAACAAGTCTTCTGATCAAAGTCATGAGAGGGCGTGCGCACATTTACATGCACATTTTCATTCACTTCACATGCACTTTTGTTGAAAGCGGTGGTAGCGCACTGTCGGCGAGCTGTACATATTCATGTACAGAAAAAGATAAGACACATTATGGTACATTATCTAAAAAAGATTCTCACGGAAGAAGGGGAAAATATTGTATGATAAAAAGAGCGAACGGACAATTTTATATTCTTACAATACAATGTACAGCTTCCAAAAATATCTATACAGGCGGACACTCAACTTACAGACGACCCCTAGTTACAGACCGACCCCTTTGCCCACTGTGACCTCTAGGAAAGCTCTCTGGATGCTTTACTTAAGTCTATAAAGTGTCTGTAATGAAGTTTTATTGATAATCCTTGTTCCCAATACAGCAAAAAAAAATTTAAATCCAATTGTCACAGGAAAAAAAAACATTTTGACTGGAGTTACAGTTATAAAATATTCAGTTCAGATTTACATATAAATTCAACTAAAGAACAAAGTGGATAAAAATGTGTCTATGGCCATGTGATGTAACAAAGGTGCAGGTCTAATTATTATGTGATCATGTGATGTCACACAGGTGCACGGCTCCTTATAACCAACAGCTCTGATTACTTTGAGGGAATGGAATCATCTATTACAATGCATCTCGATCATGTTATTCTGAGCAACAGTTTGAAAAGATGCAGATCCTTTTCTGTTTTACTGTGTAAAATCATTTTACATTTGTGAATACATCCTAAGATGACACTAACTGTGCTACCTGGAACAAGTGATCCACCTCAGTCAGCCAGGGATGATCAGGTTTTCTGATTGTCAAAATAATCAGAAAAGGAACATATAACAATAATAAGGACTAATGGTGTTCAGATCAAAACTGCAATTTTTAGATCTGTGCAAAACACTTAAGCCAGAAATCTAAGTTGGTGTATGAAATTTGGCTCAACACCCATTCCTTCCACATGTAATACGATTGGTGCATTTAAAGGGGTTTGCTCATAAGAGAAAGTGATGTTTACACATTAAAGATGATTTTTTTACACCCCCCCCCCCCCACACTTTACAATTCTACTCAGTGTTATTGCTGTTTTAGCTCCTATCACTCAGTTATGGCCAGTGTAAGATTCCAGAGTGTGGGTGTGGAGACTCTATAAGCAGAAACATTATGATCCCTCTGTGCTACGAGATGCTGTGTGCTGACAATGTGCTTAGAGTATCAGGGTACAGGTTTATTTACCCTTTTATTTAGCTTCTGAACAGTCTACTAGCATCTGATTTATAGAAAAAGAGATTATACAGATCAGAGATGATGAGATCCATGAGATGGATATATAATATACAATGACACACATACAGAGTTAGCTTTTCTTTATGTCTCCCTCCTGGATAAAGACCTTATCTTGCCTGTATCTTGTAGAGTAAATCTCTGCACAAGTGCCTATGTCTGAGCTTGTCTTGTAATGCAGTGGGGAGGAGCAGGAGGCAGAGCACTGCAGTGTGCAGACAAGAGAAGCTATTCATGAGAAGAATCCACCCATAGTCAGAAGATTTAATGTCAGATCCAGGGGTAACCAAAATTGTACACACCAGGACTAATTTGGAATTATATCTGTGAAATGCTGTATTTTTATTAATAACAGTGAATTGGACAATGTGTTATTTTGTTATCCTGAGTATATTTAAGAATCATGTCTTCATGGGAATACCCTATTAAAGGATAGCACCCATGTGTGTTACTGAGGGTGTAAAATAACACTTAATGAGGGAACTCAAGAATTGGGACAAACTAAGGTTATTATTATTTTTTTTCTGTATCTTGTATATATATTTTAAGTTGCCCATTTCATCTAAGAAATGAATCAAATATCACTATAATCATTTCCATTAATGTTCCTTATGGCTACTCATTAAAGCATGGGAATAGCAATGTCTTACAGTTCATTACATTTGAGTCAATGTTAAATTTGGGATAGATAATGATTATTTAATGCAAATTAATTAGCTATTTTCCTCCAACATAATCCAATATTATATTCCAAAAACTGATTAACTTTCTTACTCTTTTTTTAATACCGTGACTAAAGTGCTGACTGCCAAGTTTAATTAAATCCCTGCTATTAAAATCTGGCACCTATTGTGACATTTTTATTTCATTCAAAGAAAACTAGAATGGTCTAATTAGAAAACAGAATCCTACTGAAATTGGAGTGCTGGGGTAGGCTGAACTTGTGCACTACAAAGCTGTGGTTTCACCCGCTGTGCCAGTTTGACGTTAGTATCTGCACATGGCTGATTATAAAAGTGGGCATCAGAAACATGGAGATCTAAAGCTGGTAGATTATTATGTAGAGAGGTCCGAATGGTTCAAATCTGTTTCATGCTACAAAGGAACGCTCAAATGAGCCAAGCTCTTTGATATTAAGAAAATCATTGTGAGATTTTAAGACTTGGGACTCCAAAGCAAGTGAAAGCAAAGTTAATTTGCTTTTCATTACTTGAATGTATAAAGTAAGTTTGTCCCTTCGGAAGAAATGTGGTATAATTTACATTATAATGTAATTGTTCTAATTGTTAAACATAATGGCCAAAACGTAAATGTTTTTACATGATTTTGCAATTTATTGCGGACTAAAAAACGGAAAAGTTTGGCTTGTATACGTACCCCCAGTATCTTTATACCCCTAAATAAATGCCAGTGTGTACGAAAGCCTTTAGAAGTCACCTAATTAGTAAATAAAGTACATCTGACATGTACTACAGCTATTTTGTGAAGGGCTTAGTGGTTTGTCAGAGAACATTAGTGAACAAACAGCATTATTATAACCAAGGAAAACACCAGTTACTGCGAGCTATATTTTAAAAAATATTGACTTTTCAGATCATTAATTCATAGAATAAGGGAATCTGTTGAGTCCAAAATGCCTGCAAAACCAATAATAGTGCTATGGTAGAAGCAGAAACATAACTTTATGCTCACACATGGATATGCAAATCAGTTTTCAAGTTCAAAGGAGGTCACCTACAAATAAGGTTTGTTGATTCAAGTGGGGAGCCAGGAAATTTTCAGTTGTCTGTCAAAAATTTTGCCCTACCTCCATTGCATTTTCATAGGTTATTATCTAAGTATTTTTTTTTATTGGCTTTTGCTTCTATTTAAGCAAATCTACCACTTCCTTTTTGGTAGTTTGACTATTGACGCTGCTTGGTAGATCCCAGCAAGGTTAATAGAAATATATGTATATTAGTAGCTCCTGTAGATGACTTATAAAATGAACTTTATTTTTATGCAAATGCATCGCAAGGGCTTCCGGAGCTTTCGCGCAAGCCCCTTTAGGCTGCAGAGGCTCTGTCTATAACACATCCCCTGGTGCCCCTCTTTCCCTGCTCCTTCACTTGCTCCCTTCACAACACTCTGTGCTGGAGATCTGGGCATCACAGAGCCATTACTGTGTGCTGCTGCAACAAGTCTGTTAGTTAGATGGGGGGAGCAAGTAAAGGAGAAAGGCTTTGGGAGGTGATATAGCTAGAGCCCACGCAGCCCTAAAAAGCTTTGGAGATCCCCCCTTGTGACACATAAAAATATATTTTTCACCATCTACTGCTAAAATGCTAACCTAAAACACAATTTTATAATTTATAAACCTCTCCATTGTACATAGCAACCAATCACAGCACAACTTTCATTTCTTACAGTGTTTTTTAAAAATGAAAGCTGTGGTGTGATTGGTGTCTTAGGGCAACAAAGGCTGTTTCCTTTTCTTTTCGAGAGCTTTATAAAATTCCCCTTGTCTTTGAGGTAGTCATTTGTGTAGAAGACTGTAAGAATCTTTAGATAGCTGAATAAATCTAAACAGCCCAAGACGTACTCCAGCATTAAGCACTACCTTCTACTAACCACAGTGTTCTAATAACCACTTCACTAGCAAAGGAAGTTGTAAAAAAGAACCGAAATTTGCTTAGCAATATATTACTCTATAAAAACCATAATAACGCAATGCAACAACTCTTGACGTTTCGGCTTGCACATATTAATTTAGTCACTGACTCGATAAATGCTGGCTTCCATAGTCTCTACTGTTAATTCCAGAGCTGAGCGGCGTCTATTCATCCGCATCATTAGAGGTGTACCGGTTCACTGCATGACTGGAAACTCAATCACTACCTCATAAGATGTCAATCTTTCCCTAAGAAAACACATTGTAACGAAGGATAACATTTTCCTCATCGGAAGCTAAATCTATATCACAGGGAGTCCTGTTCCATAAATATTTGAATCGAGTGCCCCTATGGTTAGAACAAACTATAGTAAACTATTTTTAGCCCAGCCGTGTCATGTCATAAGTGTTTACCCAGAGGAACTATAACAAGTAATTTAGTATTGCCCTTTAAAATGGCCCATGTTTCCACCCGCTGACTAAATCCATTCCATTTCTCATTCTGAAGAGTTTCCTTTATCATAGGGAGACTTGGAATTTCATGTCCTGCAGACCTTCAGGGTTACGGATCACTAAGTTAATGTTTCCAAAATGTCAGGTTTCTGCAGCCAGATTGATAACTTGTTTTCCCCATGTCTGAACAGAAAGCCATGAACATAGCAAGCTGCAAGCAAAAGAATCTAAGCATCATTTGTTTCAAAGACATGTTCTGCCCTTAGACGGACATGGTTTTTAACGCAAAGGTACAGGTTGAGACTTCAATGTCTACTTCGGGTTCCACTTTCTTTGCTGAAAAATGTCAGAAATTTAGTTGTCATTATAGAGATTATATGGCTATTGATAGACCATTTAAGGTATTGTCTTCATGCCAACTTCAACTTAATGTAATTAATCTGCTATAAACATGCATTTCTTTGGGTTCATGTTATTAAAAAAATGCACCTGTGTGAATATAATTTCCATAAATGTAACGGGGTTGTCCCTTAAATACAAAATTGTTGTCCTTAGATACAACCTCCTCTGTACTCTAAGAGCAATGGCCAGACATGCACTGTTGAGGTGACTGACCACCTGGATTTAGGATGAATGTGGGTCATGCTGTAAATCCTTGACATTTCAACTGCAAAAACTATTTGGTTCCTTGTGCAATCACTCCAGCAGCAGTGGTCGTATCCAAGGACAGGGAAATTATGGGAAATGATCACCATACAGGTAGATTGAAGAAATGTCTATGGCTAATTAATTCAATTAAATGCCAATGCCCAGATGAGAATACTTCTTTAAGGACTCCTTTATTTTCCAATCAAACTGATTCCATATAATATCACTACTTGCTAATCAAACCCTTTAACCAATATGAAACAGAACCACCTCCTTTATCTCATTGCTGTGGTATCTAATATGTAGACACCCCCTGCATCTAACTCCGTATTCATTTGAATGGAAGCTTAGCTGTAGTGACTATAATTATCATAGCTTTATTAAATAGCACTTTTACATGTTTATGGAGTTCATCGTCTGTTTACATCCAATCCCAAGACAAAATACAATTATATTGTAAAATGTTATGCTTTCAATAGTTTCAGCTACAAGACCAACTTCCTTAGCCTTCTCCATTGTTTCGGGTTGAACCACAGTCATTGACACATGGCACAGGTCATGCACACAAATAACACACCATCACACAACAATATCCGCTGTTCAGAAGGTCCAACCCCTCTTTTCTGCTGTTGTCATCATAAACGATAATTGAAATTGAATTTGCATGATGAAAAGAATTCCCTCGAGCAGATGTAAGTAATTCTATTTATTAGCAGCTTTGTATGATTCATATGTAAATAGTAATCCAATCTAAGGCCTCTCCATGCATTGCAATGCCTAGACCTTTACTGCTTTGGTCAATACACCGGGGACCAAATACATGGCAGAAAATGAGACAATACCGCAAAGCCCTTTCTGAACTTCATTTCCCCAGATGTATTCCAAGCAATTATATTTCCTTCTTTTGTGAAGCGTCAACAGGGGGAACAAAAGTCAGACCATCAAAATGCTCATACTTAATATGACATTATATTAGTATTAATATATGGGAGGGGAAATGGACATTTTAAAAAACATAAAATTCTATCTTTTAGGATAGTAAACAAAGAAATGTAAATTATATTGTAGCATAAACAGAATGTAAAACATCTATTGATTCCAACATGTTTACCCCAGTTCTGGACTTATTCGGACCTCATCTTTGAAAGATATAGAAGTTTTGCTGGAAGTGAAACAGAATGTATTTATATCTGTCTAGTAAGTGAATAAGCCCCAAGCATGGTTATACCCTCTCACTGCTCCTACTCCATAGAGTCATGAATAAACTCTGCATGAATCTATAAATTGGAAACAATGCCTGTATACAGGCAGTCCCCAGGATACATACAAGATAGGTTTGTTCTTAAGCTGAATTTGTATGTAAATTGAAACTGTATATTTAATAACTGTAACCCCAGCCCCAATTATTTTTTCAACAGTGACAATTGGAATTTCTTTGCTGTAATGGGACCAGGTATTATGAATAAAGCTTCATTACAGACACCTTACAGCTGATCATTGCAGCCTGGGACTAAAGTAACATCTAGAGAGCTTCACCAAAGGTCACAGTGGGCAGAGGGGTCCATCTGTAACTAGGGGTTGTCTGTAAGTGGGATGTCCTTACATAGGGGACTGACTGTATTTAAATTCTGCACCTGTGCCATACAGAAGTGCTTCTGGCTGTATTGTTAACCACAGGGGCTAACGCGAAGCATTTGCATGTCTTCAGGAATAATCCTCTGGAATTTAAGATTTGTAGTAGAAGGAAACTACATGAATACATTTTGTATGGAAGAACAATGCTTTATTTATAAGCAATTTCTGTTGAATTAGGTAATAAAGCATTTTACTTGAGATTTTATTACCATGTAATGTAATATTCTTATCTGGATGTTTTACATAATACAATGTCAGCATCAGTATATTTATTTATATTTCTGTTATCCACATTATTTATATTGATGACTTATCTGGAAGACAGGTCATCAATATCAGATCAGTGATGTTCTGACTCTTGGGACCCCCCAGAGCTCCGCTCATACAGACTGCCTCTGGCGCTGAAACCAACAAAATAACTGCAAGTTGGCTACCGTAGGGCTACTAAAGGGAACAAAGACACGGCAATAACAAAGTTGGGCCACTACAAAGAGAACTGTACCTACTGTACAATTGCCTTGTCATTGAGGCTTCTGAGTGTTGGAACACTAAAAGTTGAATATTGGTGATCTATACTATCGATAAGTCATCAATAGAGATGAGCATATCTGACCCATAAGTTTGGGTCCTGGGTTCAGGTGCATCCCACACGACTGACAAATTGATTTACGTTTGTATCTGCTCATCTCTAGCCATCAATATAAATAAGTTGGAAAATCCCTTTTAGTAATGAAATATTCTTGGAATGCCATCTGATGGCGTAAAAATTTCCTTGTAACTCTTCCACCATTGCTTTTGGTTGCACAGAAGAAACCCAATACAGTGGTGAGGACAATTATAAAATAAGTGGCCGTCTTGCCATAACCAGTGTTAAAGTGGGGATGCTTCATTCCCCAAAATGAAGTTATTCCACGGACCCACTCGTCATCATCCTCCATGAAATAGACCCTACTATACTCCAAATTAGGTTGTTTTCATCTTTGGGGTCTGGTATGAGGATAGAGCCTGGGCCCAGCAGAGGACCTTCTGGTCGGTCAGTCCAACTCTTTAACATCCTATATTTATTTAGCAGGGGTTTATCTGGATGAATAACCAATACGCCGTTTTTTTAGAGACTAGTGGAGGTAGAAAAGAACTGGAAAAACCAGGTGTGTATCTTACCCATGGTAAAGGTGTTATTATGAGACTGTCTCTTCATTGATGCCTCACTGTAACCAATACTACAAGTATGTATATTTGTAGAATACATTTCTCACCATTTATATATCCATTATAACTGCATCTCAGTTAGAGAATGCATGAGGTTAAACTTAAAAAAGCAGTAGTCTGTTTTTTTAATGAAGACACGGGTCCCCTCCTCCAGAACAGACTGTCCTAACATCAGGCTATGTAGGTTACATCACAGCCCCACCATCTGTTACCTCTACATCCAAGTCAAAACCTAATTCTGCTTGTATGTCTGCTCTAAACTCTAACCTGATTCTATTTTACATGATATTTAATTAAGAAAACGGTAATTTGATTACATTCTGTGTTTGACCCGAAACACAGGCTTCATTTAATTACTTCTTTCACTTGCCTTGATGTCATGGCTCAAGATGATGATGACGAGGATGAGAAGAAGGATGTCACATGAGAGTTTGGCCTTATTCTTTATAGAGAAAAGACGTACCTGTACTGAGATTAAGGTATAAAGACACAACTATAAACATGTCCTATTTATTTCACCCCCTGACAGCTGTGTAGTCGTGTGAAGAAAAGACTAACCGAGAGCTGGAAGAGCTTGAAGAGATGCAGATTATAGCTCATATCCACAGATACCTGGACCTGGCATAGATTTTGAAGCACTGCACCAAGATAACTCAAGTATTGCATACTGGGTGCACGGATTACTATACAGTTGCCCCAAGAAAAGAATGGCGGGAATATTAGATTAGAGGGTAACAATTAAACTTGGGACAACCCAAGGACCATGCAGAAATGGATTACTCTATAGACATGATGTGTGTCAAGATAATCAGCTTGTGTGATGTAAACCCTGTCCCTCTGCCACGCCAGAGGCTCAGCCCTCCTGACGTATCAGGCAGCTGGCTGCATGGTTGTACAATTATACACCAGGTCCTGCTTGCTGTAGAATTGCGCATCAATCTTCTCCCATTCAGGCCTGTACTGGGGGCAGGTTATAGCTAGTGCACAGGACTGGAACACCATGCGCCAGCCTATTTCGATGCTGGACATGCCCCCTACACAAATTTTGATTGTTTCAGGACCCTTAGAACTCCTATATGTGGACACCAGGCCCCCATACCATCCTCATGGAGCTAGTTTCTATCCATATGGGCAGAAACATTTGTGGTTTGCTGGAAGTCATTTTGCAGGATTCTGACAGTGCTCCTCCTGTTCCCGCTTGCACTAATGAGGAGTTAACTGTCCTGCTGTTGGGTTGTTGCCCTCCTATGGCCCCCTTCACATCTCTCGGTCTACTAACCTGTCTCCAGGTAGCGCCTCCAGCCTCTGGACACAATGCTAACAGACACAGCAAACCTTTTGGCGCAAGCTGCACTACCTGAGCCACTTGTGTGGGTTGTAGAGTCCGTCTCATGCTACCACGAGTGTAAAAGCATCACCAACATTCAAAATTGACCAGAACATCAGCCAGAAAGCATTGGTACTGAGAACTGGTCTGTGGTCACCACCAGCAAAACCATTCCTTTGAATGTTTTGAGTGTTTTTCAAATTGTCAATAATTTCCACCTGTTCTCTATTCTATTTGCACAACAGCATGTGGAATTGATTGTCAATGAGTGTTTCTTGAACAGTTTGATTTCACAGAAGTTTGATGTACTTGGGGTTATATTGTGTTTTTTAAGTGTTCCCTTTATTTTTTGAGCAGTGTATATAACCATTTCTCTGTAATAGCACTGCAAGCACAAAAACAAGCACTAGAAAGGGCAGACTAGATAAATCCCCATCACTTCCTACACATCACATTAGTCGGAGGCATATGCTATGTTCAGTCATGTCTGCCATGTGTGTTTATGAGGTCTGCAAACGAAAGAAAATCAGATATAAAATGGATATCTGTACAGCAATTTAGGCTGCATAAATCTGGGCGATGCCATGAGGGCTTGCAGGATACTGCTTATATTATGTCTAGATCCCTGGTCCTGCATGTTAGCTCAAGAAGTCAAGCTTTTTTATCAACCCTTTCATGACCAAGGGTCATTGGTTCTGCTCTTCTTTGAATGATTATTTCTGATTACATATGTAACTCTAACTTGACAGGACAGTTTTATTAATTACATGTTTTTTTGTCTCGGACATGCGTCCGGGATTCAAAGCGACAGTACCCGATTTTGTGCTCTGCTCTTTCGGACAGAGGGAGGTATGCCGACATTGAATAAAGAGGTAATGCAGAGAGCCGCCAGCTCTCTATCACTGCACCTATGGTGCTTCTGAGCCTGCAGGTACAGTGTCATGATGTCATCCTGCCTGCCGGCTTCAATACTACATGCAGTAGCAGAGGAGAGGAGGGAAGAACTGCTGCAGGGGAATTAGGGGAGGTAAACACCTTTATTATAAAGTAGCACAAAGGGTAGGCTGCTTTGGGGTGTAATATGGGGAGCTGGTTGGAAGAGATAATATGAGGGGAAGTGGCTCTGGGCATAATTTGAGGGGGAGCTGCTAGTGGGGGTAATGTGACTGGAAGCTTGGGGTGGTTACAATGTAAGAAGGGGATATGGTGGCACTAACGGGGGAATTACATTGTGTGGGAACAGGGGAAATGGCGGCACTTAGGGGAAAGAAATATTGATCTTTTGTTCCTCTTTCTGCGCTGCAGTACTTGGGAGGTATGATATTGTGATTCTATCAAAGCAAGAACAAATCCCTGTATGGGAGGTAAAGGATCAATACTCACAAGGTCACACAGATATTGGGGCAGATGTATAAAAAATGTCCTAAGGTTAGACAGTACAAGGTTAGACTAGAGTCTTATTCTGCACCAGATTTATATGTGTCTAATGCTGGAGGATAAATCTGTCCTAGTATAAGACTATCTAGTCGTACTCTGCACCTCCTATTAGTTGGCTTACTCTGCATCAGAAAGTTAGGACACAATTTTTTTGGGACAGCAGTATTTCTGACGCACGGACCTTTTTGGCACAAGACCACGCCCCCTTTTCCTAGGCCACACCACTTTTGTCAAGCTAGTAGTAGGAGAGCCAGAATACTGTCTAAAACCCTTTATAAATGTGGTGAAGACAGTTTTTTAGTGCAAACTATGACATATTTCTGTCGTGGACAGATTAATAAATCTCTCTCATTGCCTCTGGGATAAGACCCATCTTATCTGGTCTCTTGGCACAGAAGCTATCCGTTACATATATCTATTCCTCCTCCATTCACAATGACCTCTACACAAGTCACATGATAAGTAAATATTTTGTCTATGTAACATATGACAGTTGTAAAGAATATTCCTTAATCCTGTTATATACAGATTAAACAAAAGGGCTGCAAACCCCCACCCACACAATCATATAAAGAAAATAACAGACTACGGGCTGTATATTTTTTTTTATTAAATTACAAGAAAATATAGTGGGGCACATTCACTTAACTTTATGCTATAACTGAGTTACTATATTTCAGATTTTTTTGTACCTCCCCTTTTCCTATTAATGTCATTTTGTATTCGCTAGACACCACAATATCACTTATAGCAGTTACTCACAGCAAGTGACGGAGAATCACGCAACAATAGAACATTAAACTTTGCTGATCAGTAGAATCTGACGGCTCTTCATAAACACCCGCCATCACCCCCTCCATCCTCTGGCAGCAGATGTCACTTTTAAGCGATAATCAAAAATACGAGCAGCATGCTCAGGTCATCGAAACGAGTATTTCTTCCATGTGGTCGTCCAAATCATAGACTGTCAACAGCTGGTACAATAAAGTGTGAGGATGGCGTGCCTAGGGTGTTGTTTGGGAACTTTTAATGACTAAACAATGTAATCTTTTTCTTAAATGAACAAAATCTAACATCATTTTACCGTAGGGAAAAATGTATGACTTTTAGTATTTTTTTCTTCACAATTTCTCCATCCCTCCTTGTTCAATTTACTTTATCAATCAGAGACTAAGACTCACTTGTTTGTTTTTTATATAGAGCATTAAGTGGAGTTCATTATGAATGATAGTGTGTGTGCAGTGCAGGACTGACCAACCAAACTTCCAGAGGATCGCCTGGACTACCTGGGTTCTGAGTCAGTTATAAACGCTAGAAATGCATAGAAAGACAACACATTTTGGAGGCTACCAGTGTCTATTTCATAGCTATTGATGAAGAGTGGGCGGACTAAATTTAGTCTGGCAGTCTGGTGGTCTGACCTGTGATTAATTCAGCAAGTATAGGTAGGAGGGGTATAGGAAATGTATAGGGAAGGGGGCATCAATGCTTGTTCTGGGATACATGCCTTCATAAAGTCTTAATTTCTGGTGCACACTCTGGAATTGCAACTTTATTCTTCCTTACACCACCTCTGGTGTGGGCTGTACCAGACCCATTCCTGGCGCCAGCTATAGCACAGTTCTACACCAAATAGGGTCTGGAGTAGAATTGTCCATCCACACTGTTGGGCAATAGATATGCTAAGAGACTGGAACCCTATAATATTACCCATGGGCAAGGTAAACATCAAGCATTGGTGCACCATATATGGTATGCCCGTAGGTTTCATAGTAGGCTAGGTTGAATAAGCATGCAGATCCATTTAAAGGGGTTGTCTGAGACTGAGTAAAAAAGAAGCTGACGGGGAGTGAGCTGCATACAAAAATAACTAGCATTTACTTCGTCTGGTACTCTCGGTGTCCTGCACCACACTTTATCTGGGCTGTTCCCCTCTTTGTTTACAGGGGCAAAAAAAGCTTTGCTCTTTCAGCTTCAGGCTGGCCAGGCACAACTATCTGACCACTATTGGGACAAGGTGCAAGAGCGGAGCTTCCATGCCCCTCCCAGAGAGAGCATGGTGCGGGACACCGGGAGCACCGGACGAAGTACTAAGTACTTGGATCTCAGGATTAAGGTCCCAAAACATTAATCTCGTCTAGATCCTATAACTTAATCCTTCTTCTTTCAGGAAAAGCATCATGGGCCATCATGAACTTATCCAGACTACCAACCATCATAACATCCTACGACAACAAGTTTCATTGCATCTCATCTTTCCTCAACTGTCTTTCTTTATTCTTCTTCTCCCCCTGCTGTCATCCTTTACCATTTCTTTTATATGATGGATAAGAATGAGTGGGGAATACATGCCTTACTCTACAAAATTAAAAATTTGATCAGCAAATCAACATGTTTCCTTACAGGAAACCTAGATCAAGTAGAAACTGTCTATAAAATATGCACACCCAATAAAAACTCTAATAAAGGCCATAAACGTTAATAATCCCCTTTGTCACTAGCAGTAATACTTCAGGTTTAGCTCTAAAAAAAAAAAAGACTCAGAAATGCATTAATATACAATTATTAAAATGGAATCATTCACAATACCAAATGCTCTTGTGACTGCCTGCGGTGATGGTTTCGGCCTAGGAAGCACAAAGTATATACATAGTAATAGGCATAAATTAAAGCTGAATAATTCATAGGCGTCTTGATACAGCCTTCTGCTCGTTTCAACCTACACCTAAGCAGAGACCCATTTACTTGTATTTCTATCCTTCAGATAACCCAGTCGCAGCCATGTTTGAAATGTCCCACTACCATAATAATAAGATTTGTGTGTAATGAATTCAAGCCTGTTTTCATTACCTTTTTTCAAGTTTTTAGTCACTGAGCTCAGATATTTCCGCATGATAGGATTAGCTAAAGTATTGTAAATGAATGCAGCAGCTCCTCCAAACAACATCTCACATGCACAAAGGCCAGAACTTATATATATATTTTTTTTTTTTCCTTTGGCTAAGAAGCATCTTGTGTGTATTCAAGATCAGTTTTATTTAACAGGTTTTCAAGCTTTAATGTCCATTCCACAGATTAAGGGATTAGCTGCCTGACCAAGAGCAGGACTGGCTTTATAAATTGCAAGGAGAAGATTATGACTCCGCTGATATTCTCCATGAGGATAAGGGCAATATTCTCAGTTGACTTTACTTGCATACATAACTAACATATATTTTTTTTTTTGTCTTTTAAATCCCAACTTTTATAACTTGGTTGTGTCAAGTATTTTATATTGTAGAAAAAACAATTATATACATCAAATATATATTTTGCATAGTAAAGGAAGGATTATTTATCATATGCCGGCACTTGTGCACAGCTCGATACAAGGCTGATGGATCCGGCGGGTTCCTGAGCTGCGCTTATCTCAACCCCAGGCCCTGCCTGGTGTAGAAATAAATGCAGACGGCATGTGAAAATTTGCCGACTGCTGCGAGTGTGCAAGCGTGGGGACAGTAACGCCCTACGTCGGACCACAACCCGCCAGCTGCGCCCACTGCTTGCCTGGCCACGCCCACCTTCATGCCCCTTCACGCCCTACTGGCGTGAAGGTGGTGGATTGGGCTAAATAATAACAAGTGCTAGCAATTTTTATTTTTTATTTCAGGGATTCTACGCCACTGAAATGGCACAGAGAAAGAAATCTGTCCCTGGTCACACAGGTGCACGGATTGGTATATCACACAGCTCTGATTACTCTCTGCTACATAACGAGCCGCGCACCTTTGTGACCATGGTCAGATTTCTATCCACTGGAAGTAAACATAAAATCTTTCTATAGCAGGACAGGAAGCAGAGATTTAGAAAACTGTGAGGAATTGAAACAGAAAGTAAATTGGAAAATTGTATAACTTTTCATTATTCAAACAATAACATTTATTGCTGAAATGGGAACACCCCTTTAAACTCATGTAAATGTGTGTCACCACCAACCTCTGAATACAAACAGAAGTCAGTAGTGACAGAGAGGTAAGTATAAGTTCTTTTTTATTTTTAAAGACCCCCCACAGCAATATATTAAAAAAATACCTATTGCAAGACAACCCATTAAATAGTTTAATCTGACAAAAAATGGTTCCTGTGCATGTGGTCCTAGTTTTAGGACATGTACACATTTTAGGGGTGGTGTGTTCTAGCCATAGACCACAGTGACTCTCCAGAAAAGAACATCTCATTAGTGCGGCCTCTTGATGTAAAGATTAGAGCGCCATCATGTTTTTTATAAGTGGCAATGGACCCCACTCACCTGAAGGGTCCTGTCCTTATGCTTTTTACTATATTGGCCTTCATTCTTCATCATCACATTGCACCATAGCATTTCATTTATATTTATTTTCATAAATGGGCTTGGGGTTTGTTCTGAAGCCTAGGTGTCAATGTTTGTGACAGAGTCCAGGCCCAACAATGCTTCTATAGTAAGAAATGACAGATGATGGAAATGCACATATTCATAATCTGCTATATTCATAGCCCTCAGCTGTGAAAACCCTTTCCAAAAGCTCTTATAAAACCTGACAGAAACCTTAAACAAAGAATATTGAGATGAAATAATCCAAGATGTATGCTAGAATGTCTTATTACTAGAGATGAGCGAGCACTAAAATGCTCGGGTTCTCGTTATTCGAGACGAACTTTTCCCGATGCTCGAGTGCTCGTCTCGAATAACGAGCCCCATTGAAGTCAATGGGAGACTCGAGCATTTTTCAAGGGGACCAAGGCTCTGCACAGGGAAGCTTGGCCAAACACCTGGGAACCTCAGAAAAGGATGGAAACACCACGGAAATGGACAGGAAACAGCAGGGGCAGCATGCATGGATGCCTCTGAGGCTGCATAATCGCACCATTATGCCAAAATTATGGGCAACAGCATGGCCATGACAGAGAGTGTAATTTAAAATTTCACTTTTATTAATTTATTTTAAAATACTTGAGTACATGCTCATACTGGTCTAATACCTTCTAATATAACAGTATTATAAACTGCCTTGTTTATATCCACGTCACAAGGGTGATATGTGTATACCCCGGGTCTTGAAAACGGGTATGGGTGCCCTTATAATTTATTTAACCCTCCCGAGTTTTAATCTTTATCCCGTTTGTCCCTTGTGTGGGGATCAGGGAATAGGGACAGGAGTTTAGGATTAAACAACTCCAGTGTTAGCTCGCAGTCTAATGTGCTGCGGTGATAACATCTGTTTTCAGAAGAGCGATCGTGATATTATAAGAATGTGTCGCTCCCGCGCCAGCAGTAGATAGTGATCGGATCGCGGCTATGTGGTATATGTGCCGCGGAGTGGCCCTTAGAAGAAGCCGGGGAGACCCGGCGAAACACGTGTCGGGACGCTATTAATTTATCCACGATCACAGTTTAGGGACAGATTCCACTAGGGACAGTAGCAAATCAAAAATAATAGAAATTGGTTACCAGTGTACCACAGAGCTGCCAGCCCCAACGGCGTGAGCACACGCCAGCTGAGACGACGCTGTAGCAGTGAAGGAGACGCGGCACATATACCACATGGTTACAGTTATGAAATTTTCGAAAATGTTCCGCAATGGGTGTGGGTTGAAAGATTTTTTTCTGTCTCTCGGCTTCCTTCTGCATTTTATCATAGTTTTTTATGGAGTATATGTGCTCTCTAATCCTTGTTCTCATCTCTCGGATGGTTTTCCCCACATATATCAACTTACATGGGCATTGGAGGGCATAAATTACTCCAAGTGAGGAGCAATATGTTATAATTATGCCCATCCTTATCCTCAAATCCTGTTGTTCGTACTAGGATTTGGCATGCCATACATAGTCCACATGGATAAAATCCTGCATATTTATGGTGTGTTGCCTTCTTTGTTTTGCAAAAGTGGCTCTGTACCAGCATATTGCCTATGGAAGAACCCTTTCGGTACCCACATGAAACCCTCTCACCTACCACTTTGGCTAGATCAGGATCCAAGGTAAGTATTCCCCAATGGCGATTAAAAATCTGGCTCATTTCGTTCCATTTGTCGTGTAGGGTGGTAATAAATCTGATCTGTGAGTCAGGAGTCTTAGGTTTTACTTGTAACAATGAGGATCTATCAGTGTGGAGTGCAACGTTGTATGCTTTTTTTATAGACCGACCCGAGTAGGATCTCTGACGGAGACGTTCTTTCAGGGCTATTGCCCCTTCTTTAAATCTTTCCAGAGTAGAACAATTCCTTCTCAGTCTTAGGAATTCTCCTTTAGGGATACCTTTGATAGTCCGGGGTAAATGCGCACTCCCTGCATGTAACAGGCTGTTAGTAGCCGTCTCTTTCCTATACATTCGTGTCTGAATTGAGCCATCCTGATCCACCTCAATATTGATATCCAGAAAAGGAATGGAAGTTTTGCTATGCATGAGGGTAAGTTTAATATTACACTCATTTTCGTTGAGATGTGATATAAATTCCCTCATGGTCTCCTCTGATCCCTTCCAGATAAACACCACATCATCTATGTACCTTTTCCAGAGTACAATATGATGTGTGGATTCCTCCAACCACACCCATTGCGGAACATTTTCGAAAATTTCATAACTGTAACCATAAGGGTCTTAAAGGGTGGGCAATCACCCAAGTCACACTAGGAATCAGAGGTGGGGATTTGGACACTCTGCTCCTGCAAAAGGAGAGCTATTGGATTTACAGGATGGGTAGTCTCAAACCCAGGTAAGTGTGGGGGGCAGGATATGAAGTAATTTACCAATATACATCTATAAAAAGTGTTGCACCATTAGGGCAGATTTACTTTCCCGGTCCGTTCGAGATCCAGCGGCGTGTTCTCTGCGCTGGATTCGGGTCCGGCCGGGATTCATGAAGGTAGTCCCTCCGCCGTCCACCAGGTGGCGCTGCTGCGCTGAAAAGCCGGACCAAGTGAAGGTGAGCGCGTCCCAAGCGACACCTTTCTTTTTTTAAATGCGGTGGTTTTTCTGAATCCGTCGGGTTTTTCGCTCGGCCACGCCCCCCGATTTCCGTCACGTGCATGCCGGCGCCGATGCGCCACAATCCGATCACATGCGCCAAAATCCCGGGAAAATACAGGGGAAATCGGCGCAAATCGGAAAAATTCGGGTAACATGTCGGGAAAACGTGAATTGGGCCCTTAGTAAATGACCCCCATTGTCTTGATATGTAAAGTGAAACCTCCTGTCTTTTACCTCATCAGCCAGAGATTCCTGTCCATATAATGGCCACAGATGGAGGGTCATGGGATCTCTAACTGTCCATGAACAATCGCCCTAGCAGGAATTATAATAGTATTCATGAATATATACTCATGGACCTGGCAGGGCGATTGTTCATGGACAGTTAGAGATCACACAACCTTCCATCTGTGGCCATTTTGTGGATAGGAATTTCTGATTGATGAGGTAAAAGACAGGAGGCTTCACTTTACATATCAATAAATTGGTGCAAAACTTTTTATAGATGTGTATTGGTAACATACCTAATGTCCTAAACCCCCCCCCCCAACACACACACACACACACACACATATTACAAAAAACAAGAGGTAAAATCGTGACTCACTCTTGATTTAGGAGTCCAGTAGATAGTTCTATACAGTGATTTAAGCTATTTTTTCCCTATTTTATACAGGATATTTTATATGCTGCAAAAAACATAAATAAAATAAAACCTCTTTAATGGCGATAACATTTTGTGCTGTTTGTTGTCCGATTCCATTACATGCAGTAGGGCTGTTAGTGATAAAGTTTTTATTTTTTCCGAATTATAGAACAGGTTACTCCTAAAGCTTCACAGACAATCTAACCGATATTGAATAACTTATAAAGCGACACGTTATCCAGAAAGAAACAAGCAGGTTGTGAAAGCTTTATACAACTAACATATGGCTGTGCTTCTAATTGCATGTAGTAAAACATGACATAATGAAGCGACAGATGTGTTTTGATGTACTGTACCCATATTAAGTGGGATTTATAATAAAAGTAAAATCTAGAGATGATGTATGTCGCTACACCTGCACACTTACATTGTTGGAGTACATCATGGTATATACTAAAGTTTCAATCAATTAGAAAAAATCATTCTGCAATTTAAAATTAAGGGACAGCTACAAAAATACAAAAACGGAAAAAAAAACTTTTAAGGTGAGTAACAAAAGAAACAATATAGATGGGATATAAGGAAATCTGGTCTAGATCATCATAGTATCATAGTATATAAGGCTGGAAGGAGACGCAAGTCCATCAAGTCCAACCTTCAAGAATTAAATAAATGTTTTATCCACATAACCTGTGATATTTTTTCTCTCCAGAAAGGCATCCAGGCCTCTCTTGAACATGTACATAGAGTCGGCCATAACAACCTCCTGCGGCAGAGAGTTCCACAGTCTCACTGCTCTTACAGTAAAGAACCTTTGTCTATGGTGATGGTAGAATCGCCTCTCCTCTAGGCGTAGAGGATGCCCCCTTGTTCTGGTCACAGGCCTCGGTATAAAAAGATCTTTGGAGAGATCCTTGTACTGTCCGTTCAGGTATTTGTACATTGTAATGAGGTCTCCCCTCAGTCGTCTGTTTTCTAAACTGAATAATCCCAAATTTTGTAATCTGTCAGTGTATTCTAGTCCCCCCATTCCCCTAATAATCCTGGTTGCTCTCCTCTGCACCCGTTCCAGCTCTACTATATCCTTTTTATATACTGGTGCCCAAAACTGTACACAATATTCCATGTGTGGTCTGACCAGGGATTTGTATAAGGGCAGAACTATGTCTTTATCATGAGAATCTATTCCTCTCTTGATACATCCCATTATTTTATTTGCTTTAGCAGCAGCCGCCTGGCTCTGGTCACTAAAATTAAGTTTACCATCCACCAATACGCCCAAGTCCTTTTCAGCTTCAGTTTTACTAAGTAATTGACCGTTTAGAACATAATTATACTTTTTGTTTCCATGGCCCAAGTGCATAACTTTACATTTATCTACATTAAACCTCATCAACCATTTCTCTGCCCATCCCTCAAGCTTTCACAAATCCCTCTGTAATGCTAAACTATCGACCTCAGTATTTATTACTTTACACAGCTTAGTATCATCTGCAAATATTGAAACTTGACTGTGTAAACCCACTACAAGGTCATTAATAAAAATATTAAAAAGAAGTGGCCCCAATACTGACCCCTGTGGCACTCCACTGGTAACATCAACCCAATCTGAGAATGTGCCATTAATGACCACCCTCTGTTTTCTATCACTAAGCCAATTACTTACCCAGATACACAGATTTTCTCCTATCGGCTCCCCTGGACCTGTTCCACTACTGCCATATTCGCTTTTAGAACCTCCCGTGAGCTCCATTCGAGTCTAGGATGGTAAATTTACGCAGCACCTTAAAAAAAAATTGAAAGAAATTCTCCATAGATCGTGTTAAGTATGGGTCCCACTCTGGCGTTTACAGCCCCTAGATTGTTATCACCAGAACGTCCCTCATCTCTTGCGATTATCCTAACTGTCTGGTCCACCAGTGATCTCCATCAACAAAATGACCAGAGAGACAAATATTCCTATCACACATTACAAAAACATTAATTCTTTCAATAGCAGCAAGCCATCCTGCATATATATCTCAAAATACTGTGGAAATATTATACAAAACGTGTATTGGAATTGTATCATTTTGGTCTTATCACACCACTGTTTTGTGAACCCCTGACGCCCACCACTACGCGTTCCCATTTGGCCCTTCCTAACTGGGTGACCGCTTTTCTTTTTGCTCCTGCCCCACCCCCCCCTCACGCATTTGCCCTGCCCTTCCCTGGTTGGCCCCATTTTCCTACACTTACCTTCTGATTTTTTTGTGGCAGTGTCCGTGCCTTCTCTTCCGTACTTTTTCCCCCCCCCATCACCCTATTCTTTCTCAGTTCTATGCGCACCCCGCTCCCCTCTCTTTGATAGTAAAGTGAAGCATCCTGTCCTTTTTATTAACTGTCATCCCACACCACCGATCCACTATATTCCCCGTCTACTCAGAAAGACATTGTCTAGCAACTATCGGAAATCAATTGAGCAATCTCTCTTTCCCTTGAACCTCTTAGCCGCCGAAGTTTGCGCGGGGGGTGTGGGGGGTGGGCCCAGCACCTTGCCCGGGAGACGAAGCTCTACTTCTCTTACAATACATTTCCCTAAAAAAAAGTAACCATACATAAGAGTCAATGTCCTGCAAGCGTTCACCTCGGACCCCATGTGCATAATCCACAATGCATATCATCTGCAGCTATTTTATGGACAAATATTTCCCTTCTGATTTAGAGGTAAAACCAGGGGGCTACAATTTTTACATATCGAATAATTTCTGAAAAAAACCTATATCTATGTATGACTATATAGGCCCTATAAAAGCCTAATGGTCCTGCCCCCATCACCGGACTTGTACACAGTAGTTAAATAAAAGATCAGTTATAAGGTGGCCAAGCTCCGTGGTTCGATTGGTGCATTTTTCGCAGTTTGCAATTTTTTTGCCTCCTTCCCACACCCACAAGCGCGGGGGGGGTGCGAGGGGGGGGCGCAAAGGAGCAAGGGGACAGCGGGGGAGCGCCGGAGGGGAGCGTTACCAGATTATATCGGGGACAAGGGCCGGGGGGTTGTCTGAAATTGCCATGCTTCAGCCCCTTTTGTAGTAACCAGTGTATATAGCCGATTCATCAAATAAGTATATCAATGATTTGACATAAATGTACATTCTAATTGCATCACAATCCATTTATTAATTTAAAAAAAAACTTCCCAATACGTGCCTCCTAATTAACAATTACAAAATTAACCAAACAGAAATAGCACCCCTAGATTTGCGATAGTGATATCCTCTGCCCTGCCAGTTCACAACTCGTTCCCTATCAAAGAGCAGTGATACATTTTTTAGTTGTGTCATTGCAAACTAGGGTCTATCTGATGTCTTGGCTTGATGCATCCCGGCCCCCCCCAACGTTACCATGTACTTATACACCAGAAACCCACATTGGGGGTGCATTTATCTTTTAGTCTAGTTGTGCTTTTTTTTTGTGTGACTGTTCTTTGAGTGGTCATTGGCCGGTATTGTCCAAGCATAATACCTTTGTTGCACCTTTTTATTTTTACAGACACTCTCACCAAAAAAAAGACCAGGACCTATTCCCCCCTATTTCTCTTCCCCCGTCTGCGCTCCCCGTCTCCCTCCCTTCTTTTGCCGCCCCTCCGTTTTGTTTTTGGTGTCTCCTCTTCTCTGCTTTTGCGCGTCTGTGATGTTGCGCCCTTATTCAGTTGGATGTTGCGACCTACAATGGTCGTAAATAATTGTGTGCATACACACCCCCAGGCCCTCTGAACCGCTATCCGCAACGCGCACGGCTCACTCCCCACTCTTGGCCTCTCCTTTTAAACCATTTGCGCCTAAGCCCTACCCCTGCCTGTCGCCAACCCACTATTGGATAGTGCAGTCCCACCCTTGTTAGGCAGATTATACATATAATTTTATGGGGAAGCTATAGGGTCACGGCGGGCGCCCGCAAAACAACACAAACCACAAAAACTAACCCGCAATGACGGGCTTTATCGCCCACAACCCCCATACACACAAACTACGACCAAACAAAAAACACAGACCCCACAATATCGAACAAGTATTTATTTATCCCCAACCTGGCCTTTCCCCCCCATATGCCCCTGCGCACCTGCTCGCCGGGGTATTTCTTCCCCGTCCCGACCACAACCCCCTTGCACCCTGACGTCCTCTCTACCACTTGGGCTCCCTAAACATTGCTGCCTTTCCCCCGCCCTCCCCCGTCCAGCCGCACAAACACGCTCACGGCACTCTCCCTTCCGCCGAGCAAAACAAACTCAGAATCGCGTGCCCAAGTAGGGGGCCCACACCAACTAGCTGTGAAACATTGTTTCAGGTTTTGCTTTTTGTTTTACTACACTTCTGTTTGCTGCAGTTATTAATTGTCGCTCCTGCTTTTCCTTCCCTTGCTTCCCGTTTGAGATCATAATTACATCATTGGTAGTTATTTTTTCGCTCGTGCTTTTTTCCCTCTCGGGTGGGTCTCCCATCCCGCCCGCCCTCCAGCCCCCCGTTTCCCGGGGTTCCGATTTCCTAAATTGGAACCCCCAACATGCCCTCGTAATAAATGATCCAAACTATCTATAAGAGGATTTATTCCTTCTGTGTAGAATGAAGGAAGATGTATTTTTAAGAAAAAGAAAGCCTTGTCTATTTCTGCCCTCCTATCGTTTAAAATTATCCCGAATCTTCTCGTATTTTTCTCCCGATCAAATTCATAAATTCTTGTTTCTTTGTACCTCCCTTAGATTGGATCCAATAATGCAGAATTTGAACACTTCCACTCCACAATACTACTAAAGGGAAAAGTTGCTCTACAGCTTCGTTCACTATGTCATTTTCAATTTATCAGCGTCCATCAAAGGGATGTTTACCACATGGGGATGTGGTCCTCTGAAGATCTGCACTTTGTTACCGTTAAGATGGGGTTATTATAGAAGATCAGAGTCAAATAGTTCCCCTTCCTCTGAGAAAGGGATTATTGAATTTAAGTTTCTACGAAATCTGAAATGTGTTTACAAGTTACCGGTGCTCCTTACCATGCCCTGTCACTCATTTTTCTTTATAACATTTCAACTGCCACAAAGATCAATTTCCTGGCGGCCCCTCCCTTCGTTTTTTTCTACTATAGTTCCCTCGCACCCTTCACCTCCTGGGCCCTTCTCCTCCCTCCCCTCCCCCTTCCCCGCTCCTTCCCCCGCCCGCCGCCCTTTTCCCCCCTTTTCGTATCCGCTAGGTTATTCTCGGTCCCGAAAGTATATTGTTCTCCAAAAGGGGCAAAAACTGACATAATCGCTATAGGCAAATAACCATTACCAATAACTGTACTGTGTAAAAAATACCAACTCGCTGGAAAAAACTAGTATTGTCAAAGTTAGTAAATTATTGTCGCAAAAATATAAACTAAATTGTAGAGAAACAAATAAATTCGTCACAATAATAATAAAATAAAATTCTTAAGAGATTAACTATCAAACCTTGGTTTCCTTAAGCCATTGATGACCTCACCGTACACGTCTGTATAGGACACATACGTGACACTCCCCCGGATGTCCGCACTGTCCCTCGGCTCATGTTCTTCTCTCCCTCCTAATAATCACTTTTCTGTAAAGCAGATATTGTAGACATCATCCAATCAAAAAACACATAAAATATGGTCTAAGGTTGCTAAGGCTCATTTACTGCATGAGGTGGTTCCACATACAAACCGTTAAATAAATGCAAAGTGAGAGCATTGAAAAGCTGACAAAGTGAATGTTTAAGTGAGTATAGCTTGAACAAGTGATTATTTATATACGTGTCCCAAGTATTCATAAGCATGCCAAGAGGGAGAAAAGTTAAAAAACTTTTTCATCAATAAATACAAAAAATACTAAAATACACCACACCCTAATGAATCGCCTAATAATTACTACCAGAACGCACAAAACACAACAATCTTGTTTCTGTAAAGTTTGGTAATGCTTTACCTCTAAAGCATCTCATTTAGCTACCAGCTGGGGGACCAGCCATATAACGGTGTTGGTGCGATATATCCGATTTGTGTAAAACTTGCCATACAATATAATATGATTTTTCCTTCCATCTATATTCTCCTATCCCTTTCACATATAATCTTTGAACATAGTCTCCATCGATCATCGTCTCTTCGGATTCAATCTGATATGAGTTTCTTCTGTACTAAATCGGCCCCTAACACCTCGTCTTTGGTTCACGCCAAAACCTACAGAAAGATTTGCCTATGAACTAGGCATTACAAAACATAATGTGATTTTATATTTCCAATGCCTCTTTTTATTCAAGTTAAGTTGAAGCAAAAATTTGAAATGAGGTAATCCACACTTTTAATTGTGCACTGATGATAAACAATAAGACCTAAACGGTAAATTGGGTCCAAATCGATCCGATAGGTTTGTGTTACAGAATTGTCTCAGGAATGTGATTTTAGCTGACTTACAACAGTGTCTCAAAGGCCTTTTGCTAACGAACGCCTTTGTCAGTAGTTCTGAATAATTATTCAGTAGGTTTATAATCCTTATGTTTTACCATTACTCTATGCTTATCTGCCAGCAGTGTGTGTGTGTGAGGTACTCTCCTGTCGGGGGAGGGGTCAGCTCTGCACATGCCTGTGTGTTTGCGCTTTGTGTTTTCGGAGTATTTTTTTCTCCGGGCATGAGTATGGAATGGCTAGGACTGACACACAATATGCAGCTGTTCCCCACCCTATCGCAGTTGGTATGTAGTTGTGGCAAACCTTTTAACACCAAGTGCCCAAATCTCAATACCAAAGTTTTCTAGGTATCATTTGCAAAGTGCCACATGGCTATTTTAGCCTAAAATACTGTCTCCTTCCTCTTCCTTCTTTAAGGTTTGCATATAAAGCTTGCAGTTTATGAAATTGACCCATTACCTAGTACAAGCATTTTAAAGATAAATATCATCATACTGAGTATAACCTAGATACCACTATATGAAAGAACCTCTCTAGCCATCAGCAATTTAAATCCAAAGCATGCAAATACGTGGAGAAATTACAACGTCCACAGGTGTTTGAGTTGATGGAACTTATATAGCCAACCAGGGGCCTTTCAGGGAGTAGCGGTCCTTATCTATGTGTGTTGTTTGTACTCCATTGTGTCCAAATATTGCCAGTAGCAGGGGGCAATTCATGAAGGATTGGGGGATTGCAGGTGATGTGTATGATAGGAAATGGTCTGTGAGGTAGGGGGCCAGAATAGCATGTATACAGGGTCTAGCTGTGAATATTCGTATTGGGGCACCAAATGAATAGATATATAATAGGATATATAGATAACTAAGATCATTCAAAGCACCTTATCAATACTATATCTATATATACATGCGTCTGTCATGGATCTCTGAGGTCAAACTTATGCCCTGCTTTCAGTAAGGGCAGGTAGTGCAAATCCCTGATGCCTGCAGACATGCACAGTACAAGAGTCCGGCAATGGTATAGGTATATAATGGATGGTATCTGTTCATTAGGGGCAATTGGGTACACTAAACTAAGACCTTAGTTATATGGTTATGTCCAAAGCCACCGTGACTGCTGCAATGTTGGAAATACCACATTAGCAGCTCCTTTGCTCTCCGATCCTCCCCGGTTTGGCCGCTCTGAAAGTGTTTGGGGGGGTGGATGGGCGTGGTGCACGTTGACCTGCGTTCGGTGTCTCAAAGCACCTAGTGAGCACAGAGCAGGTTGAGGACGCTGGCAGGTCTCGGCGAGCAGTCAGCTTTTCCGCTGCCTAGCCAGTGTTTCCAATATACTACAGCCGTTTGGACACCAAGTATGGTGCCTGTATCCCATAATATAGGTTTCTTGTTGCCCTAGGTTTTCACCCCCATTCGCCCGGGACTTTCACGCCCTACCGCCGGTAATGTGAATGTGAACTGTAAAAAAATAAAAATATTAAGAAGCTGAAAAAGGCATTAGTTTATTGTGAACCTGTGCTCCAATCTTAAAATTATCACTCTTGGTGACAGGTTCACACTTTAACCCATAGGGGTATCTATAACCATATAGGCCTTGGCTTATTCTGACTCTAAAAAACTGCTATTTCTATATCACAAGTTACATCAGTGCACGTGACCAGGAGGACTTCAGCACTTATCTTGTTAAGTTGTTCTCTTCTGTATTCTCTGACGATAGAATTATTTAAAAAATGTGATCCCTTTATTTTCTACCAAGGTAGTTATTATGATTTGAGATCTTGAGAGCCAGGGGAAACTTTGCGCTTTTATCTGTTTGTCCAGATCTCAGAAAGGGCTAAGAAGGCGTAATCAAGCATCTCAGTGCTACAAAAAAAGGTGAGAGGAAAAGACTCGTCTTCTTACACACATTCTCAGGATTCACACAAGGACAAAAGCCCTAGAGGGCCACTATTGTTCGGTGTAATATAACCAAGTGAGAGCTCTGATCTATGACTATACCAACTTGCCCCGACTATAAAAGCACATCTACAAGGGTCTATGTACATCTTGGAGCAGAGAGGAGATGATGCCTCCTTGGAGTCAGATTTGTCAACAGTACTCCACAAGTTCAATCCATTTATTCAAATTATGGAAGTTGTTGTCAGCATGAAAATTTGCCCATGAAGGAAATTCTCCGTTTTTCCGAACCTAGTAATAATCTGGTCAATCTCCGGTGTGGGCTGTCATGGGGATCAATGGAAAAAGTGAAATTGGACAAATTAGACTCCCCGTACATATGCTTTCCTCAAGTCTACTAACACTACAACCCCCCATATTTCTATCCCTCCCTTTTTTATTTCCAATACTTAAATTATTTTGAATGTGCTTTTTTTTTTTTTAACCTTTGCAATACAAAAGTATCTTGAATACCAGATTAGGCACGCAGGACTGAAAATCCCATACATCATCAAGGTAAGTATAAGAACAGGCACAAATGAATCTGAAGCACCAGGGAGGCGTCAATATAGTTGAAGACAGCGCAAGAGACTAAATTAATTATCAAGACAACATCGCAAATTTTTTTGGTCAGAAAAAACCCCCATATTGGAAGCTGGGAGGTGAAGGGGGAAATACCTAAATTGTACAGCTGGTTGCAGAGAAACTCATTCAAAGATAAGAGGTTTAGGTAGTCTGTCTCCCATAGCATCCCAGGGAGAACATAACTTGAGGAAATTGTTCATGCTAGAGAGGAGCTGCAATTCAGTTCAAATACAGAGATCAAGGCTTGGCTGCACTCAGGATGTGTCGAAATCCTATTAGACTTCTTACTTTCCCCAAATCTCCCGCGGGGAGACCTTATAAAAAAAAGATACTGGTCCCTCTCGTATTATTGGCCAAACACTGATTCCAAACAGGAGGTGAACACTATCCAAAATAGTTTAAGACTGTACACACTCCTCCCAAAATGTAACATGTACAGGAGGTTTCAGGAAGTAACAATCACCATATTATTAGGAATGATCTTGTGTAGTTATTGGTAATGCATTCATCATAACTGAACATGTCCTTGGGGCCTTTTCCCATCTAACTTTCCATAGGGAGTTGGGGAAGCCCTCCTATGCAGTTCTCCCATTTCAGCATGTATGCATGCTTTTTAGTTTCTGTGCTGACTTTTTTTCAAGATGTAGGTTGTAGAGATCAGAACATAAGGCCCCGCAGAGGTTTAAATCCCTTTTAGACTTATAATCCTCAAAGTCAGTAGAGTAGGATTTCAGGGTAGCCAAAAGATAGATATCATTAGTAGTTGTTTCAATTTATGGACACCACGGTGTGCACCACCTATAGATTTGATAACCACAGCAGGGAAAAGGGGGGAAAATTTGGGGGAAAGGAAAAGGGATGAGGATAAAGGTGTGAGTTGTAATTTAAAATTTCACTTTTATTAATTTATTAAAATACTTGAGTAATACTCATTACTGGTCTAATACTTCAATATAACAGTGTTTATAAACTGCCTTGTTTATATCCACGTCACAAGGGTGATATGTTGCACACCGGTCTTGAAAACGGGTATGGGTGCCTTATAATTATTTTAACCTCCCGAGTTTTAATCTTTATCCCTTTGTCCCTTGTGTGGGGATCGGGAATAGGGACGGAGTTTAAATTAACAGCTCCATGTGTTAGCTCGCAGTCGTATATGCTGCGTGATAACATCTGTTAGGTTTCAAGAGCGATCGTGTGATATTATAAGAATGTTCGCTTCCCTGCTGCGTACGTCCGCGCCAGCAGTAGATAGTGATCGGATTCGCGGCTATGTGTATTGTGCCGTCTCCTTCACTGCTACACGCGTGCTGTCTCAGCTGGCGTGTGCTCCGCCGTTAGGCTGACAGCTCTGGTACACTGTACCAATTTCTAGATTTTGATTTCCTACTGTCCCTAATGAATCTGCCCTAAACTGTGATCGTGGATAATTATAGCGTCCCGACACGTGTTTCGCCGGGTCTCCCGGCTTCTTCTAAGGGCAAAGACGCCCGGTTCCGGCGCTTTTTATGAGCCATATTGTTGACGGCTGAGTAAGCCAATCCCAAACAAGATACTTTTATTGTGTTGGTGAGTATAATGAAGAAAGTGTATTGTTGTCTTAGTTCCCTATTAATGTCATTACAGGTATTGTTTTTAAAACAATGCTTTAGCTTCTATGTGGAAACATGATTCATAGAAAGAGACATTGTATTCTGAAATAGGGAGAACAAGAGGCCAGTGAAAAACACACCAACCAAAGGCATAGGTATATCTGTGTTTTTTAATAATTATACTTTTTCATGTTGAAGATATATGTTTTTACAATAAATGCAATGGAATATGGGTAGTAGAAATTGAATAATTGTTAATGTAAAGAAATGCCTCAATAAGATTAACGGCATCTCTCCTACTAAAGATGGTGTAGTCTAGGAATCAGAAAAAATGATGCTGATTTAATTGGTGTAATTCAAGGTTGGGACACAAGTAGTAGTTATTTTATTCTTATGAATTATAGATGTCCATAAGGGAACCAAATGTGTAGGAATGCTTGATGTCATGAGGTTTACAGGAACATTCCAAATCCAAATTTGTCATTCAGACCCCTGGGTTTTGAGACTACCCATCCTGTAAATCCAATAGCTCTCCTTTTGCAGGAGCAGAGATGTCCAAATCCCCACCTCTGATTCCTATGTGCTTGGGTATTGCCCACCCTTTAGGACCCTTATGGTTCAGTTATGATTTTCGAAAATGTTCCGCAATGGGTGTGGTGTTGAAAGATTTTTTTCTGTCTCTTCTTTCTTCCTTCTGCATTTTATCATAGTTTTTTATGGAGTATGTGTGCTTCTAATCCTTGTTCTCATCTCTGGATGGTTTTCCCCACATATTCAACTTACATGGCATTGGAGGGCATAAATTACTCCAAGTGAGGAGCAGGTGATGTGTTCCTTTATGTTAAATTATGCCCATCCTTATCTCAAATCCTGTTGTTCGTACTAGGATTTGGCATGCCATACATAGTCCAATGGATAAATCCTGCATATTTATGGTGTGTTCCTTCTTTGTTTTGCAAAAGTTCTGGTACCAGCATTTGCCTAGAAAAACCCTTTCGGTACCCACATAAACCCTCTCACCTACCACTTTGGCTAGATCAGGATCCAGGTAATTATTGCCCCAATGCGATTAAAAATCTGGCTCATTTCGTTCCATTTGTCGTGTAGGGTGGTATAATGATCTGTGAGTCAGGATCTTAGGTTTTACTTGTAACAATGAGGATCTATCATGTGGAGTGCAACGTTGTATGCTTTTTTTATAGACCGACGAGTAGGATTCTGACGGAGACGTTCTTTCAGGGCTATTGCCCCTTCTTTAAATCTTCCAGAGTAGAACCAATTCCTTCTCTTCTTAGATTCTCCTTTAGGGATACCTTTGATAGTCCGGTAAATGCGCACTCCCTGCACTGTAACAGGCTGTAGTAGCCGTCTCTTTCCTATACAATTCTGTCGGAATTGAGCCATCCTGATCCACCTCAATATTGATATCCAGAAAGGGAATGGAAGTTTTGCTATGCATGAGGGTAAGTTTAATATTACACTCATTTTCGTTAAGATGTGATATAAATTCCCTCCATGGTCTCCTCTGATCCCTTCCGATAAACACCACATCATCTATGTACCTTTTCCAGAGTACAATATATGTGTGGATTCCTCCAAGGCGTCACAGAATACCCGCTCTTCCTCCCACACCCCAAGGAACAAATTGGGAACGTGGGGCACCAGCGCACCCATCGCCGTTCCCTGGGTCTGGAGGAGAAGCGGCATCATCAAAGACAAAATAATTATGCGAAGTACAAAGAGCAATGCTCCAGAAAAATTTCTGTCGCATTAACTTTTATCATTGTACTTTTTTGGAAGTAATCGCAGCCTCGCAGCCCAATTGGTGACCCAATGCTCGTTATAGGGCTTTCAAGTCTACTGTGACGAGGATTCATCCTGTTCCAGAGAGGTGCCTTCCAAGTCTTTCAATCTGCATGGTATCTCTTGGTAGTAGAACAAATCTAAACGTAATGTCTTATTCATTGTCTAGCCAACGACTTAACTCTCGGTCAGACACCCGATACCGGACACGATGGGCCTGCCCGGTGGAAGTTTAGGTCCTTATGGACCTTAGCAACATAAATGTTGCTACTTTTCGGGTGCCTGACCGCGAGAAAATCCTCTCCTGGGAGATAGGCCCGGTCCTGCCATCCTTTATTTAATGATTCTGATATTGGGCAAGGAAGTCCTTGTGGGGATCACTCCATAATTGTTTGTACACTGTGTGTTCAACAATTGGCCTCTTGGCTTCTTTATTGTAGGATCTCGGGGCCAGAGGACCACATTCCCCCCCTTATCTGATTGGTTCAGGACCACATCTTCCATTTCCTAAGTTCTTCCAAAGCCATACCTTCTTCAATGTAAGGTTCAGTCACGCGTATCGCTATTCAATTCTCAATGTCCTAGAGACCATCTCTAAAAAGATTTTAATTGGGAGGCAAGACTCAAAGAGGGCAGTGTCTTGGATTTAGACTTTAATTTGGGGTTGGGGGCATCTTTGATTCTTGTTGGATAGGATGCGTTTCTATTCGGGGGTGCTGGCATTTCCTGTGCCAGTTCTTCTAATATTCGTAAATTGTATCTTCCGTGTCCCTTCCCCGTTATCCATTGTGACTCCCATGTCGTTTCGGACTCTTGTTTTAGAAACATTTTTTTAATAGAACAGTTTCCTTCCAAATAGATAAGTCTTTAATTATCTCAAATTTCTTCATGGGGGTTGTAAATACAGAAGTTGAAGCCTTTCTTTAAACAGAAGCTTTTGCTCCTGTTAGTACATGCTTGGAAAGATAATATTTGCATGTTCCCATCAGGTTCTCAATTCCTATTTCTCCTTCCTCTTGTCCCCCAATTTGAGTTTGTGCTCCTCTGTTCCCATATCCCCATTTCTGTCTGTCTCGTAAAAAAAGATTATTACTGGCACCCGTTCCCACACTGTGGGTTGTGTTGGGCTGGCTATTGCTTGGATTGGGGATGTCAGTCTCCGTCTCCGTGTCACATAGAGAGGAATCGCTATATTCCGATCCTGTCTCCCTATTGGTGGTCGATTTACCCTCTTGTGGTCTTCTATACTTTCTCCTCGCTGGATAAGGATTTGGGGTTCTAGTGTCCCACTTATAGATACCTCCCACTTTGAAATCCCTCTGATCTCTTATGTATTTCTTCCTTTTTTTTTCTCCTTTATTTTATTCTCAATTTTATCTACTTGTGCGAGAGTATTCTGAAATTTGGTCTCAAACGTTTCTACTTCTTTAAATTTTTCAAGTTCTTTGGAGATGGTGTTGATTTCTATTTCTAATCTAGTCAATTTTTGTGTTTCATCCTCTATTAGGATGTGCATCAGAGACCGTGAGCATTCGGTCAGTGTTGTTTCCCATCTCTGTTTCAATTCTGGGGTACTTAGTTCATAGTTAGGGAACAGAGAACTCGTAATCCTCTGGAGATCAGATTTTGGGAGAGGTATTGTTGCAGTGTATTTTTAGTCCACCACGCTTGCGCCTGTTTCACTGATAAGTCTTTAAATTGCCTAAAGACTGATGTTAGATCATTATCTTTCTCTTCCTCTCTACTCTCGACTTGGAAAAGATTTTCCACTGCTGTCTGTTGCTTATTAAAGCGTTCCTTTAGTGTGTCTGTGATATTTAGACTGGCCATAAGTTCACTCTCTTATGTATTTGAACACTTGAGGAAATGTGTCAAACAAGACATCAGAGATTAGATCGATACTATTAGTAGTGTTCCAATTTATGGACACTCACGGTGTGCACCACCTATAGATTTGATAACCCAGCCACAGCAAGGGAAAAAAGGGGGGGAAGAGAAAAATTTGGGGGAAAGGAAAAGGGGGAAAGGGAAGAATAAGGTGGAGTGCGATTTTTGAAAAATTTCACTTTATTAATTTATTTAAAATACTTGGAGTATACTCATACAGGTCTTAACTCTAATATAACAGTGTTATAACTGCCTTTTTATATCCAAGTCACAAGGGTGATATGTGTACACCCCGGGTTGAAAACGGGTATGGGTGCCCTAAATTTTATTACCCCCAAGTTTACATCTTTATCCCATCGTTCGTCCCTTGTGTGGGATCAGGGAAATGGGACAGGGAGTTTAGAATTAAACAGCTCCAGGTGTTACTCGCAGTCCTAATTGTGCTGCGGTAATAACACTCTGTTTTCAGAGAGCGATCGTGATGGAGTACAAAAGTGTCGCTCTCTGATTTAGGCTGGTATTGTTGTTCGCGCCAGCAGTAGATAGTGATCGGATCGCGGCTATGTGTATATATGCCGCGTCTCCTTCACTGTGAGCGCAGTCGTCTCAAGCTGGCGTGCTGCTACGCCGTTGGGCTGACAGCTCTTGGTACACTGGTACCAATTTCTACTATTTTTGATTTGTGCTGTCACTAATAGATTATCCCTCCAAACTGTGATCTGGATATATTTAGCGTCCCGACAGTGTTTCCGCAGGGTCTCCCCGGCTTCTTCTAAGGGCAAAGACGCCCGGTTCCGGGCGCTTTTTTATGAGCCATTATTGATTGACGGCTGAGTAAGCCAATCCCCAAACAATAGATACTTTTTATGTGTTGGGAGTATAATGAAGAAAGTGTATTGTTGTCTATTACCCTAATTAAAGTCATTACAGGTATGTTTTATAACAATGCAATTAGTCTCTATTTGGAAACATTATTCATAGAAAGAGACATATGTTCTGGAAATAGGGAGAACAAAGAGGCCAGTGAAAAAAACAACGACACAAAGTCAGGTAGGATATACCTATTATTATAATGATGTGTTTTTCAGTTAAAAAGTGTTGCTGTTAAAATATTGGGGGTATTAAATGAATAATTGGTTAATGTAGAGAAATAGCTCAAAAAGATGTAACGGCATCTCTCCTACTAACGATTGGTTGTCGTCTTGGAGTTAGAAAAGATGATGCTGATTTAATTGGGGTTAATTCAAGGTGGACACAAGTAGTAGTTATTGATTCACTTATGAATTTAGAGTCCACAAGGGAACCAATGGTAGGATACTTGATGTCATGAGGTTTTACAGGAAACATCCAAATCCAAAAATTGTCATTCAGGCCCTGGGTTGTGAGACTACCCACCTGTAAATCCAATAGCTCTCCTTTTGCAGGAGCAGAGTGTCCAAATCCCCACTCTGATTCCTAGTGTGACTTGGGTTGATTGCCCCACCTTTAAGACCCTTTGGGTTAAGTTCAGTTGAAAATTTTCGAAAAATGTTCCGCAATGGGTGTGGTTGAAAGATTTTTTTTGTCTCTCGGCTTCCTCTGCATTTTCTCAAGTTTTTTATGGAAGTATATGTGCTCTCTAATCCTTGTTCTCATCTCTCGGATGGTTTTCCCCACATATAAACGTACATGGGCATTGGAGGGCATAAATTACTCCCAGTGAGGAGCAGGTAATGTTCCTTTATATTATAATTATGGCCATTCTTATCCTCAAATCCTGTTGTTCGTACCAGGATTTGGCATGCCAACATAGTCCACATGGATAAAATCCTGCATATTTATGGTTGTGTTGCCTTCTTTTTGCCAAAAGTGGCTCTGTACCAGCATATTGCCTAGGAAAGAACCCTTCGGTACCACATGAAACCCTTCACCTACCCACTTTGGCTAGATCAGGGATCCAAGGTAAGTATTCCCCATGGCGATTAAAATCTGGCTTCATTTCGTTCCCACTTGTGTTGTAGGGCTAGGTAATAAATAATGATTGGGAGTCAGGAGAGAATCTTAGGTTTACTTTGTAGTTAAACCACAAAAAAGAGTATTTTACCATCAAGGAGAAGATTTCTTAAAATATACTTAGGATAAAGGCAAATATACATTTCTCTAATCAATTGGTATTTACAAAATATAGGCATTTCACCAGATATAAATTACATCATCCTGTACTCTATCGTTTCACTGAATTGTAAAACGATTTCGGTTCCCCCCTAGACCCGACCCTGTATCTTCTGAGTTAAGGGTCTTGTTTTGGTTCTGACGCTGCACTGAGTGAGCTGCTCTCTGCCGCTAGCCACCACCCTTGTTATCCTGGACGGGGCTTTCATACACCCACTTGATTTCCTGTCGGGCTAACAATAACACATGAGGGAGAGTAAAGCTCTCCAGGACAGGATAAGATTTCTTTATCCAGGAGAGGAGGGGGGGAGGGGGGGGGGTGGGGATGGGTCGGGGGGAATTAAGCAGCGTTGTGTTGTGTTATCGGGTTGAGGGGTAAGGTAGAGCTGAGCGTGTAATTGTGTGTTATATCCATCTCATGGGGATTATCTTCTCTCATCTCTGATGAGGAGAGAGATGAAGGTGACACATTTCTCTTTTCTAGTGTCCAGATACTAGTACAATGTTCAGAACTAAAAACTAAAAAGTTTTTTTGTTAGTCTAAACCTGTGACCCCAGATGATCTGACTCTAACCACATTGTCAAGCCACAAAAAAAATCTCAACAGGATTATGCGGCAGATTTTATCCAAGGGTCTGAAGTTCAGAATATTTTAAGTATAGGTTGCCCATGGCAACCAATCAACAGCTCGCGTCATTTTAACCCGTGCTCATGAAAATTTTTGTAAGGGGAAGCTGTGGATTGGTTCAAGTAGAAATATTCTTTAAGACATTTGAGAATCTGCCCCAATGTGTTTACTTAGGGAATCCCTTTGGCCCGAACTCTGGACTTTTTACCACTGACCATCACTGAGTGAATAGGAGCTAGAAACGCATTAAAAATGATGAAAAATATTGTAAAGGAAAGGGTGTGTTTTTTTTTTTATGTTTTGGTTTTTTTGATTTTTTTAAAATTACATCTTATTGTGTGGGAAAACATCACATAGGGGATTGAAATTTGAGCAAAGATTTGTCTGGCATGGAAAAAAAAAAACCCTCTCAAAGGAGGGAAAAAACTTCACTTAAAACCTTTTGTATCTTTCCACATTTCTCCATAGCTTGAAGTTAACTGGACTATATCCTGTCCTACCTATTTACTAATTTAGACCGTTTTGAAAAGTTCCAAAATGTTCCTCCTCAGGGCACCATTAGGGCTTGTGTTCTAAATCTTAGTATCCAGTTGAATTTTTGATGTTACTAAATTCCAAAATTTCAAGGAGATCAAGTGTGTTGTGGTCAAGGCAGGGGGGAAAAAAACAGAGATGAGCTTTACCCTCCAGATTCTGCTTACTTGCCCCTACTGACTTTGAGCCGCCAGAAGGGACAATTGGGGCTACTGTCCCTAATCTGGCGATAAGTGCTCAAACAGAAGGACAAATAAAAGAGAAGACATTTACAAACAATAACACGGACAGATACAAGTGTCAACCTGGAAACCAATGGATGGTGACCCAAAAAGCAGGAAAAAGCAAGGATAAAAATACAGCCAATAGCAGACATAATGGACACATATGCAGCTATTTCTCTTGTTACTGTGCAGAGACAAATACAATAGAGGGGCCAGTGGATTCACATGTGATGGAAGTTTTCTACATGTCCCTTTGAAAAGTTTTTTGTTTTTGTTTTTTTAATTACTTGAAAAGACAACGTCCTGTCCTATTTCAGCTAGTTTCCACACGGGAGAGACCCACGGCTGGCACCAGGACACAGCGATTGTTGCAACCTTTGTCCACAAAAGGGTAGCAAGTCGCACAGTAACTTCCTTACCTTGGTTTGGGGATTATGTCAAATAATTTGAATTTTGAACAAATAGCCCCCAATCTGGTTTACCAGGATATAAGCTTGCTCTCAAACATTTATAAAGGTGATTTTTTACCTTGACTTCTTCTTTTTAAAATGAGCATGGGACAAGAAGCAGGTAGGAGTATGTGGAGTGAGTGACCAATCGTTATTACTGTATAAAGAATAATTGTGTATTCACTTAAGAATGGGGGCCGTCATAAACAGTAAGTGCTATAAGAAAAAGGCACAACCGAAAAGGAAAACTACAGTTATACATCAATTGCATCAATTTTATCTCTTTAATGAAAAAGAGTGTAAAGGGTAATCAGTACAGATATAGTGACATTAAGAGTTTTGAACTTCTTGGTCCTGTATGCTGTTATTCTTCCATTAGCGGTTCTTAGAGTTTTCCAGATAGTCCTTAGATATGCAGGGTCGCAGCTCTTACCTACCAGTTGTCTATGTCACTATTGTTAAAAATAAGGGCCATTTTATTGGCTGAATAATAAAACTGCCTCGTAGCATTATAGCAAGCAGCCTTTAAAAATTACTAAATTGTTCACTTGCCAATGGCTTTAGGTCAGAACTATTCCGCCAATACCCCTAGCAACAATAACAGATACTCAAACTTTCTACATGGAGACATCAGACTAAACGTCATGAATTTTTTGAATCACATAGGCAAAAACATTTATCCAGGCACCCTTAACGGACTCACATAAAGAGCCTGTTTGGCTTATTTTCTGCGTAACAAATTGCACTCCGTAGTGCGGTATTTATATTCATGGCCGAATATTGGGAAGCGGGAAAAAAAAAAAAAAAATAAAAATTTTCCAAAGCATGAAAATGGTTGTGATGAAATGAAAAAATTGAAGAAAAAACACATTTGCGACGTTTTCTTGTGGGCTTGGATTTTACAGCTTTAACTGTGTGCCACAAATGGTTTTTATAATGTTTTCAATAGTGAAAAAATAAAACCTCCTGTACAAATGTTTTTTTTTTTATTTGCATCTTTTGGCGGCAATAACTTCTTTCATTACTTGGGTGTACGGAGCATGTGGGGGTGTATATTTGGGGGCTTTGATGGCGTTTTCATTGCTATCATTTTTAGGAACGCGCGACCTCTTGATACTTTACTTAATTTTTATAAGTTCCAAGAATGGGCAATTTAAAATGTCATTTTATGACTTCGGACGCTATTTTCCGTTACGGGGTTAACGCAGTGAAAAACCGTTAGTATATTTGCTAGATCGGACACGGCGATACCCCAATGTGTCTATGATTTTATGTTTTCTAGTAATATTTAGTCTAGGGAAAGGGGCGGTGTGATTGTTTTCTTTTTTTTTTTTTTGTTTCTTTATTTCCATTTTTAGGTTTTTTAATTATATTTTTTTTTGTTAACTTTTTTTGATTTACTATTTTTCAGACCCCCTAGTAGAAGTACTTACCCCTAGGTTGTTGATCGATCCGACCACTACTGCCATACGCAATTATGGCCGTCTATGGGGATTTCTCTCATTCTTTAAATGTGCTGATGCCCCATTGTCATTGCAGGGTTAATTAACCCGAGACAGCTTCGGGCCCTCGTGAGAGGACCCGAAGCTTCGCTGATTCTGTCATGGCAACGGATCACCGCTCCCCGTGACCATCATCGCATGCCGGCGGTGATCGCCGTGAAGCACCCGCGATCGTGTTACCGGCACATCTTTGCTGCAATACGTAAACAAAGACTTACGCCTCAGGAGAGGGCTCGGCCGCGAGCTCCTCCCAGTGCACCGGGACCTGGCGTAGGAAGGGTTACCGGGGTTTCCCCATGAACACAAGTAGCGCCTAACTGCTGATCAGTTGGGTTCTCAGTGATGAGACCCCCAAGATCACGAAAACGAGGGGTCCAAGGGGTCCCCACATACCTCGTAGATAAAGGAGCGACCAGTGCATGGACCGTCTGCTGCATACTCTCTATGGAGTGACAGAGATCGATCAGCGGCGGCACTCAGCAATAGAGATAAATGAGCAGGAATGGTCACGCGCGGCCCTCTGCGCCTTGTTGGCGGAGCAAACGAGACGGGTCCAACGGAGGCACGTGGGACTCATTGCAAATTGCTAGTTTTTACATAACCATGTTCTAAAAGGCATAACAGTTAACTTTTTATTATATACACGGGATGATTTTTGCAAGACAATTCAGGGGTATAAATGTTACTTTTGATTAAATTTATCTTATTTTATGAAGGGGATTGAAAAGATTGTATTTTTTTATTTTATTTATTTTGTAGTTCAATTTTATTTCAAAATATTATTTTATTCTGCAGGTTGTTTTGTAACGGCAAGTGATGCTAACAAAATATGTCGTGTTTTTGATGATATTTCACTTTTTAATATAAATTAGATTTTTATATGTGAGGGGCATGGCATTAGGGGATCTTTATCATTTTATTTAGTTTTTATTTAAACAAAAAAAAAAATATTATGTTTTAATTTGTCCCAGTGGGGACTTAAAAAGTGATCATCCTCGTGCCTTGCACGGGGATACCGCCGCAGGGTAAGTACCTTGCTCTGCTCCAATAGGACCTGCAGAGTCCACTATGACGCTATGTAATTGGGGGTATTTAAACAGCCAGGATCGCGAGTATACACATACTGAGGAGCTCCTGCAGAGATTGCACGGGCTCTGCTACTGAGCCCGAGCGATCGCAGAGACATACACGTACTTCGGGATGCGGCACCTGAACGCATTTCCTGATGTACATGTACGTCATATTGTGCTAAGGGGTTAAGGGAATTTCCCATAAATCAACAGGGAATAAATGTCCAATCCTTTTAATGCTTTTATGCCATCTTCCAGCATTCCAACCATCCTGTAAGCGTGCTATTAGTCCAACTGCAGTTTACAGGAAGTGTCATACATTGAGGTCTTAGTATACTGTGGCCAGTAGGCGGCCCTAAAATTCATGGGGGCAGCAAGTCAGAAGGTTCCTTTTTCTGCTATAGCACTAGTTATGGGAGAACCATTGGTTCTATTAGTTTAAACAGGAGAGGAAATTCTACTCCCACCCCCCCCCCCCCCCCCCGATCTGTAGCAGAGGCGCTTTTTCTCTGGCATTGTACATAAATGCACCCACAATTATTCACGATAAGCGTGGAGGAGGAATGAACCCCGTGACTCCTCCTGGGACACATGCAAATGTTAGTGAAGTAGCGACTGTGCTGCGTGTTGAAGCAGGGAGGAGAGCGGAGCAAGAAAGGATTTAGGAGGAAAGGATAAGGATTTATTCTCCTGACTCAGGCGGTACTAGACGGTAATATCACTGCCGTCTCTGAGGGGTAATCTCCGGTAAAATACACTTGACTTCTCTGGGTCTTCCCGGGAATATCACTTCTGCCTTTCCATCTGCGGGCCTCTCCGGTATATCATCTGCTATTCTCTGCGGGTTTACTCTCCGTCTTGGTACTATAATCACTGCCTTCTATGCGGTCTCTACGGTAATATCCACTGCCTTCTCAGCAGGTATCTCCGGAAGATCATGCTTCTCGGCGGTCTCTCCGGTAAGATAAATGCCTTCTTTTCCTTATCTGAGTTATTCAGGTAATATTCACTGCCTTTCTGCGGGCTCTCCGGGGTAAATATCACTGCCGTCTTACGGTCTTCTAAGGGATAAATATCACTCGCCTTCTTGCGGTCTCTCCGGTAATTATCACTGCCTTCTCTGCGGTCTCTCCGGTAAGATCACTGCCTTCTTGGTCATGAACCCATTTGGCTATGGACACATACAGTGGTTAGGTTTAATCTGGGTTGATAAGCCAAAATGGGATTTCAGTGACGCAGAGAAGAAGGCAGGGTGCTTATTACGGAGAAGAGAAGCGCAGGAGACCGCAGAGAAGGCAGTGATATATTACCGTGGAGAGGCAGCAGAAGAAGACCTCTGCGGTGTTCTATCCGGTGGAGGTAATTATTCACATGCCTCCTCCTGCGGTCACTGACCCTTTGGCTTATAACAAAGAATAAACCAAATCGTGTATGTGTCCATAGTCAAAAATGGGTTCAGGAAAATTCACCAATGTGAAACCATCCCTAGGATCTGGCACTCAAAATTCAATCAGTTTAGCTGACACCATCTATACTTTTGGTAAATTATTGGATTTGGGTGTTCACTATGAGGAAGCCAAGTTTCGTATTCGATGACTTTTAAAAGTGATATAAGTAGTCTCCTGGAAAATTGAGAGTTCCTTAACCCCTTAACGTCTGCGCGTAACTCTACAGCGCAGAGGTTAAGGAAGGGTTGTATGAAGAGGGCTCACGGGCTGAAAGTCCTCTTATACAAAGGTGGGGGTTGTTGCATATTACAGAAAACCCCCACCCGCTAATAACAGCGGTCGGTTCTGGTGTTCTGCACACAAATCGCGGCTATTTATGAACCCCTCACGTTGCCGCCGCCGGACAATTTCAATCACCACCTCCCTAAGAACTATCTAAAATAAATAAAACCGTAAAAAAAATCACAGACACATTAGGTAATGCCGTGTCCCCCAAACGCGCCAGACGGGATAATAGACAAAATATAAAAACTGTTACGGCCGGGCGTGACATCGAGCCTCGAGGGGGGGACGGGGGAAGGAAAATGGCCCCCAAATATGTCCGAAATGCGGACTTTTTATTACCCTTTTTGAATCAATAAAAAAAGGGAAATTAAAAAAGTATAATAGTCGCAGACCAGCAAAATGGGTTAGCAGTGAATGAGTGAAAATGTCGGCTCATCCATTTGCAAAAAAAAAAAAAAAAAAAAATGACACTCACAAAGATCCGTGCGGCCAAAAAGGTATGAAAAGTTATTAGATTCCGAAGTGGCCAAAAAAATTTTTTTTTTTGTACACATTCGTTTAATTTTGAAAATGTATTAAAAAAACACAATTTAAAACCATAATAATTTGGTATAACCGCATCGCAACGAACCAAAGCCATAATATAAGATGAGGTTTAGTGTGAGGGTGCCAGTCCAAAGTCGTTATTTAAAAACTTTAAAAAAAAACTGATTTGTGGTCCAGATCCATGCATGCATGGGGTACAGATTGCTATGTTAAGACGTTTTTGTTATATTAAAGTTAATTTAAAGGACCAGAGATTGGTCAACTCTGGTCAAGACATGACCTGGCGACAGTAAAGGAGGATGTTTCAGGCTTTTCTTCCCTTTGTTTTTTTCCCTTGGAATTGAATAACAAGTTATTGTCCTAAACGCCAGGTCCAGGGTTATGTAGCCTGTTAGATAAGCTAAGTACAATTCTTAACATCCAGAAGATGCCACAAGGTCCCTACAGAAGAGGGGGGTTTTCGCAATAAAAAAAAAGGATGGAAGATTTTATGGAAGAGTGGTGAAGTGATTTCTGAGGCCTGTGAATTGGATTGCCCCTTGGAATGAAGCCCGTGGATTCTAGAGTAAGAAAACGATCAGACAAAACCCCGCATATAAGGCTCTTGATTGAAATAATAGCTGAAGGTTCCACCCAAATCTTTCTAGCTGTAGGACGGCGACAAGTAAGGGGTAGTTTTTAACGTTAAGATCTTATGTTAGCGGCTATCCAGAGTTCAAATGGTGGTCTGGACGAGGAAAGTAACGTATAAGGACCAGTTTGAGTGGTCCCATGTAGGAACTCTCTGAGAATTGGGGGTTGATTTGGGGACGGCTAGGTAGGATAAATCTTTTGACCCACCTGTGCTCCGCAAGTGGACGATATCGCAGATTAGAGCGCGCCAAGGACGAGACCGGCCGTTAGGGTGCTAGTAGAAAGCCCTGTTCCAGGCTTTCTGTAGGACGGCCGAATCGTAAGGTATTGGGGTTAGAGGTTAGATCGAGATGGAGGATTATCCCCACCAAAATGTTACAAATTTTTTACCAGATTTTGTGATAAATAGCGAAGTAAAACCTTCTTCCTATGGCTTAAGAGTGGCTCTACAGCCAGGAAAAAGACCCCGTGATTGTCAGGAATTCGGACTCAGGATCAAGCTGGTTAGCTGTGACGCCGTCCTGGGTCGGGTCATGAGGGTTGTGAAGAATCGGTCCCCGATGTAGAAAGGTTCTAGTGAAGGCAGCAGATCACGGTTGTTTGCTGGGCAAGGGTTGTCAACAGGGGGAAGGTACCGGTGGTGGTACCAGTTCTTTTTTGGCCACATTTGGACAGATCAGTATCACCTTGGCCTGGGTCCGTCGCCGTAAGGATTTTCTTGAGACCCCTTGCCCCTAAGGGAATAGGGGGAAGGAGAAGGGGAAAGGCCATAGGATAGAAAAGAGGTTGACCCATAGATGGCTGAAAGCATCCATCGATCTCGGTTCTCCTGCTTCCAGAGAGTATCATAGTATCATAGTATATAAGGCTGGAAGGAGACGCAAAGTCCATCCAGTCCAACCTTCAAGAATTAAATAAAGTGTTTTATCCCACATAAACCTGGCTGAATATTTTTCTCTCCAGAAAGCGCCCAGCCTCTCTTGAACTGTACATAGATCCGTGCATCATAACAACCTCCTGCGGCAGAGATTTCCATCAGGTTCGTCACTGCTCTTACAGAAAGAACCTTTTGTTATGGTGATGAGATTAGCAATCGCCTCTCCCTAGGCGTAGGGATTGCCCCATGTTCTGGTCAAGGCCTAGGTATAAAAAGATCTTTGTGAGAGATCTTGTACTGTCTTCAGTTTTCCGCTTAATGTTATTTGTACATTGTATGAGGTTCCCCTCAGGTCGTCTGTTTCTTAACTGAATAACTCCCAAATATGGATCGTTGTCATTGTATTCTAGTCCCCCCATTCCCCTAATAATCCTGGTTGCTCTCCTCTGCACCCGTTCCAGCTCTACTATATCCTTTTTATACACTGGTGCCCAAAACTGTACACAATATTCCATGTGTGGTCTGACCAGGGATTTGTATAAGGGCAAAACTATGTCTTTATCATGAGAATCTATTCCTCTCTTGATACATCCCATTATTTTATTTGCTTTAGCAGCAGCCGCCTGGCTCTGGTCACTAAAATTAAGTTTACCATCCACCAATACCCCCAAGTCCTTTTCAGCTTCAGTTTTACTAAGTAATTGACCATTTAGAACATAATTATACTTTGTTTCCATGGCCCAAGTGCATAACTTTACATTTATCTACATTAAACCTCATCAACCATTTCTCTGCCCATCCCTCAAGCTTCCACAAATCCCTCTGTAATGCTAAACTATCGACCTCAGTATTTATTACTTTACACAGCTTAGTATCATCTGCAAATATTGAAACTTGACTGTGTAAACCCACTACAAGGTCATTAATAAAAATATTAAAAAGAAGTGGCCCCAATACTGACCCCTGTGGCACTCCACTGGTAACATCAACCCAATCTGAGAATGTGCCATTAATGACCACCCTCTGTTTTCTATCACTAAGCCAATTACTTACCCAGATACACAGATTTTCTCCTACTCCCAGCAGTCTCATTTTATATACCAACCTTTTATGTGGCACGGTGTCAAATGCCTTTGAAAAGTCCAGATATACAACATCCACAGCGTCCCCCAGATCCAGTCTTGAACTTACCTCCTCGTAGAAACCAATCAGATTAGTCTGACAGGACCGATCTCTCATAAACCCATGCTGACGCTGGGTTATAAGGTTGTGCACAGTGAGATACTCCAGGATAGCATCTCTAATAAACCCCTCAAATATTTTCCCCACCACAGCAGTTAGACTTACGGGTCTGTAGTTTCCAGGATCGCTATTTGATCCTTTTTTGTATATTGGTACCACATTTGCTATGCGCCATTCCTGTGGAACATAACCAGTCCTCAGTGAATCTTCAAATATTAAAAATAACGGTCTGTCTATCACCGTACATAATTCATGCAGAACCCGGGGGTGTATGCCATCTGGCCCAGGTGATTTATCTATCTTAGTGGATGCGAGGCGGCGCCGTACCTCTTCCTGGGTTAAACTGTTGACATTATAAAAAGAATTTACATTATTCCTCATTGTGTCTTCCACCAGGGGATTTTCCTGGGTAAAGACAGTTGAGAAGGCGACATTCAGTAGATTGGCCCTTTCCTCATCTCCTTCCACCATGACCCCCATGTTATTTCTAAGGGGACCCACACTCTCTGTTTTTAGTTTCTTATCATTTATATACTTGAAAAATAATTTGGGATTATTTTTGCTCTCCCAGGCAATATTTCTCTCAGTCTCTATTTTTGCGGCCTTTATCTGCTTTTTACAGGACTTATTTTTCTCTCTATAATCCTGTAATGCCTCATCGCTACCTTCACGTTTTAGCACCTTAAACGCTTTATCTTTCTCGCTTATTGCTTTCCTTACAAGACTAGTTAGCCACATAGGCTTTTTCTTGTTCCTTTTATGCTTTTTCCCATAAGGTATGTGTTTCTCACAGGACTTTTTCAGAATATATGAGAAAAAGTCCCATTTTTGGGGGGGGCTTTTGTCTTTGAGAGCATTATCCCAGTCTATGCCTTTAAGGTCTTCCCTTAGTTGATGAAAATTTGCCCTCCTGAAGTTTAGAGTGTTGGTTGCCCCTTCACTAACGTGCTTAGTAAAGCGTAATACAAAATCAATGATATTATGATCACTATTCCCCAGGTTCCCCCCAACCTGTAGTTTTGATACCCTATCAGGTCTGTTGGTAAGGATAAGGTCCAGCAGCGCCCCCCCTCTTGTTGGCTCCAGGACTAGTTGCGACAGGTAATTGTCTTTTGTTGTTGACAAGAACCTGCTGCCTTTGAAGGACCTGCAGGTTTCTGCCCCCCAGTCAATATCTGTAATTGAAGTCCCCCATGATAAGTACTTCACCATGCTTTGAAGCCGCATCCATTTCACTTATCAGCATTTCCTCTGCTGCCTCCATTATATTTGGAGCCTTATAACAAACCCCTAGTAATATTTTATTATTCTTTTTCCCTCCTCTTATCTCCACCCATAGGGACTCCACATTTGCGTTACTGATGTCATCTCGCAGGACGGGCTTGAGGCAAGAATTCACATATAAACAAACCCCTCCCCCTTTTTTATTTATACGATCCTTTCTAAAAAGACTATAACCATCTATAGTAACAGCCCAGTCATAGCTACTGTCCAGCCATGTCTCGCTGATACCCACTATATCATATTTCCGTTCCAACATCAAGAGTTCCAGTTCCTCCATTTTGTTTGTGAGGCTTCTGGCATTTGTGTACATACACTTTATATGGTTTTCCCTGTCCGTATTCCTTTTGTCCTTATTCCCCAATCTCATTCCAGCCCCCCTTCCTCCCCCATGGACTATGGCTCTTCCCAGCTCTCTATGTACACCGTCTATTTGCCCTGCACAAGTGTAGTTGCCCTCCCCCCAGGTCTCTAGTTTAAACACTCCTCCAACCTTCTAGCCATTTTTTCCCCTAAAACAGCAGCCCCCTCCCCATTGAGGTGCAGCCCATCCCTACTGTAGAGCCTGTAGCCCACAGAAAAGTCAGCCCAGTTCTCCATGAACCCAAACCCCTCCTTCCTACACCAACTTTTGAGCCACTTATTTACCTCCTTGATCTCCCGCTGCCTTTCTGGTGTGGCACGTGGTACAGGCAGTATCTCGGAGAAAATTACCTTTGAGGTCCTTGCCCTGAGCTTATGGCCTAAATCTCTGAAATCATTTTTAAGGACCTTCCACCTACCTGTTACTTTGTCATTAGTGCCAATGTGGACCATGACCGCTGGTTCCTCACCAGCCCCTCCCAGTAATCCATCAACCCGATCCGCAACATGCCGAACCCGAGCACCCGGCAAACAACACACTGTTCGGTATGCACGGTCTTTGTGACAGATTGCCCTGTGTGTTCCCCTAATAATCGAATCTCCCACTACCAGCACCTGTCTGACCTTGCCTGTGCTCCCATTACCCTTCTTACTGGAGCACACATTCCCCTGGTTGCTAGCGGCCACATCTTTCTGCAGCATTGCTACCCCAGAGCTGATATCCCCCTCATCCGCCAGCCTGGCAAACTTATTGGGGTGCACCAGATCAGGACTAGACTCTCTACAACTCTTCCCTCTACCCCGCCTTCTACATGTTACCCAACTAGCTGCCCCCTCACTCTGCACCTCCATACTTCTCTCCCCACAACCATCTTCCCCAGAGAGTTTGTGCTCCAGGAGCAGCAAACTTCGTTCCATATTATCAATTGCCCGCAGCCTTGAAACTTGTTCATTTAGATCCAGAATCTGGGCTTCCAGGTGAGCAATTTTCACACACCCCACACAGCAGTATTCCCCCTCGAACGGCTGTTCAAGGAAAGCATACATGGCACAGGATGTACACCGTGTAGCAATGCCACTTATGGAGTCCATTATTCTAATGGGGATTACAATAGAATTATGCACAGAAAGAAGAATTTACAGTCAAAGTAACACAGAACACAGAAGTTACCTGCTAAAGCCCCTCAAACTTAAGTCCCTTAAACGTAAGTCACACTTAAGACACTGCACACACTTGGGATCAATGCACACTCGCCGCCAAGCTCATACACTCGCTTTGCTAATGCTTTTTTTAAAAGTTATCTGCCACAAAAATCTGCAGAGCTCACTGCACAAGATCTGGCTGCAAACCACCAAACAAACTGACCACAGAAGTATATAAAGGCTGCTAATTAGATAGCCACACCCCACTATTAATTAGGCAGCACCTGTGACTATACTGTCCAGATAAGCAAGGTGACTGCCTCCCTATACCCCCCACACAATATACAGATTATGCAAGTAAAATACCTTCAGATCTACTTGGTTGCAATAAAAATCACACAATGAATATCAGGAAATAAAAAATGTAGATGCACTTATCTATTTGTTGCTGGATCCAAAAAGTATTCCTTCCCTTAAACGTAAGTCACACTTAAGACACTGCACACATTTGGGATCAATGCACACTCGCCGCCAAGCTCATACACTCGCTTTGCTAATGCTTTTTTTAAAAGTTATCTGCCACCAAAATCTGCAGAGCTCAAGCACAAGATCGGCTGCAAATATCATGGGCGGTCCTCTCCAAGAGGTGGCCATTAGGAGAATGCTGAATTTCACCTATGAGAAAATCTGAGTCAGAATACCATGGCTTGTCTTTGTAATACACCCATACAAAAAGTCTGAATGGATATAGACTGAGAATTAGCAACACATAATAGGAGAGGTTTCCAAATTGTTGCCCATTAGACTTCTGCAGAGTTAGGCTAGAGAGTGTCAAATGTTGGAGCGCAGACTTTTTCCGCCAAAACTACTCCCCTTGTGAGAAGGTAACACCCCTTTGGTCATACTGGTTGAAAAGTGTACAAAAAATGTCGAACCACTCAAGAAAGAAAGCAAACGAAAGGGGAAGAAAACAACAGGGAGACAATTCTCTAACCGCTCTCCCCCACTCCCTTCCTCTATCTTCCCATTATCTTCCCCTACCTCTCTCCCCCTCTCCCCCCTTTCTCTCCTGCCCCATCACCCTTTTCCCGTCTACTCCTCACTCCCCTCAATTCGCTTTGTCCCCCTATTATTCACCCCCCCTTCTCTTCATCTCACACCCCCCTCTCTCCCCAAATCCACCAGCTTTACTGACTCACTCATCCGAGTTTAATCTACCCTCCCTTACTTCATTCCTCCCCACACCCTCCACCGCGCTTCTTAGCCCACTACTCTATCATTTTAATCCTTTCCCGCTCTCCCAACCCAATTTTTCTATCCGTCATCTTCCACCCTTCGGCTCCTCTTTCCCGTCCCTACGCCTCTTCCGGTTTTCACTTCTTTTTTTCTTACCCCAGCTAACTTATTCCTCGCATCCCCATTCCACAATTCCCAATCTGTCCCGTTCCTTCCGCTATTAAACCCACACCCTCCACCCGGGACCCCTCTTTGGCACCCTTCCCCCACCACCTGGCCAGGGCCTTCCTTCATCCGTCCTCCATTACCGAAAAAATTACAACCAAAACTCTGTTGCAAACAGTTGTAATCCTCCCCCATCTGCGATAGACATACCAGGCCAATACAAAGGTAGACCAGCCCCAGAAAATACATTTATACCTATTATCTGTGACAATACTCGCTGTCAATATATTTATGTATAAGAGATTTTCAGCAAAAAAAATGTGCATACTCACCTTACAGCACTCCCTGATGCTCTGTGCGGTTCCTCTTCCTTCTCCTCTTCGCATGTAACAGAGCGGACAGAGATGCATCGATGCCCATCGGCTCACACTATGATGAGACAGTGTCGCCACTGATGTGGCTATAGTGTATGCCGGCAGACAGACATGCATTTACACATCTCTGCATGCGCTGTTACATGAGAAGAGAAGAAGAGAGTCGTGCTGAGCATCAAAGAATGCTGGAAGGTGAGCATGTAAGTTTATTGTTTTATACGCTGAGGGGCTGCAGGTCATTTCATCAGTAGGGGGCACTAGCTGCAGTGCATTTCATCAGTAGGGGTCTGGCTGCAGATCATTTCATCAGTAGGGAGAGCTGGCTGCAGGTTATTTCATCAGTAGGAGGCACTAGCTGCAGTGCATTTTATCAGTAGGGGGGCTGACTACAGGTCATTTCATCAGTAGGAAGGGCTGGCTGCAGGTAATTTCATCAGTAGGGGGGGCTGGCTGCAGGCATTTCATCATTAGGGGTGTTGATTGCAGAGCATTTAATCAGGGGGCTGCACGGCATTCATCGATAGGAAATTTCATTACTTGTGGGGCTGCTGGCAATTATATTACTGGGGGAGGCTGCTTGGCATTTCATTGCTCAGGGAGACTGTGACCATTGCATTTCTCACCATAAGCTTATACTCGAGAAAATACGTTTTTCCAGTTATTTGTGGCAAAATTAGGGGCCTCAGCTTATACTCAGGTCAACTTATACTCAAGCATATATGGTAAACCTAAATCTTTTTCTATCTTATGTTGCCACTTCATATTTAGCCTTCAATGGTCAAAGTCTTGGTGGCCTGGTCAAATGTTCCTAGACATTCACAATAAACTGTTATGGTAACAAAGAAGAGACAATAGCAGAGATGTATGATGTCATTTATTAAAGTACAAGAGACTTCAATAGATCAAAAGCTTAAGATTCACATTGGATCGCCCAGGGGCTCCAATCCATTTCTTCCTTCTTTTTTCTCCTTTTCCTCTTTGTAACGCAGTGACATAGCTTGTCACCCCCCGCTATCAGCAGCGTGGTCTAGAAATATGTCCTTTTATAACACAAGAGCTTTGTCCTGCGCTCGCAAGTTAGACCTTACAAATCAATGACATTTCTCTTAAACAACCCGGCTGTACCAAATGCTCACATTGTATCCATTCACCTCAAGGGAGTGTGTTCACATTAGAGAAGGATGGATCTATGAACAGTAATAACCTTTCCTACAGGAACAAATCAAAGTGTATGACTTTATAGCTACAGTTATATATACTACCGCTGAGCAGAACACAGAGGCGCTCCGCATTCCTCCTCGCTGATTCATGAGTCTACAACACAGGCATAAATGCAAATACATCATTATGAAATATGCAACTTATTGAAAAAGCTGCAAGCCCCTTCTTACAGCTGTTTGTAGGCATTGTCTGTGTTTTTCTGCAGACAGCCAAATCTATTGATGTTTTAAAGGATTATTCTTTTAATTCTTCATGAGAATAGCCCCAAATTTTATAGGTTGTTACAAAAAGTTTTGGAAACAATAGTTATAATAGTCATAATAGTAATTACATGTTGTTTGAAGAGGTTGTCGAAGATTGAAAAAAAAAAAAAAACTTGTCGTGTTGCTTTACTGTAAATTATATAAAAAAAAAAACATCAACTCACCATAGGCCCCTGTTTCCAATGGAAGCCCTATGGTCCCCAGGACTTCCATATGACAGGAGCTGCTGCATAATGTGTATGTGATGGCTATGCCAATTGTTGGCCTTAAAAGTGTGTGAATGAAAAGTTGGTGACAACTGAAACCTGAGATTCCCAGCACAAATGTGAACTTAGCCTTACATAAACCCATCTCAATGAAAACCATAAAGTAGCTTTAATTTACTTACTTGTATCAAAGCTAAGTAATTCCTTAAAGAGAACCTGTCACGAGATTCACTAAAAAGCCTGATAACAAGTTTCCATGGCACTTGTCTGCCTCATGTCTGCTAGCAAGTCCTTCCTCCCCCTTTCTTTGGGCCGATGAGTGATACTCTGCTCTGCAATGCAGGAGGAAGGGGAGGCATGCAGACATGAGGCGAGAGACACACTGCCTTGTATGATAGCACACGCCATCGGGACATCATACTCCTTCAGCCAGGGTGCCAGGTAGGCTTACAAACTTCATTTTCTGGTGATATGAACTATGAATTAGCTAAAATCAGTGTGGGCACAAGTTGGTATAGCGATATGGATATGGATCCTACCTCATGATCATCAAAGATCCAGTACATAGAAGTTTGGTCAAATATTTCAAAATATTCAGTTTGATCCAAAACTACTCAATCTGAACTGAAAAGCTCCTGTCTCGCTTTGTTAATATTTTACAAATATTTGCATTTCTTATTTCCATCAAAATTTAGTATGATAAACCTGGGACAGTTACCCATAGATCCAGGCACTATGATTGTGGTTATCTTCTTATATTTGTTATCCATGGCCTCCTTCTTCCAATAAACTTTTAAATTATGCCAATGACCCAAGTTTAACGTTTTTTTTAGAGCCCCTCAGTGCTTTAGCTTTACAATGAGCAGAGCAGCTGTCCCCTCGCCCTGCACAACTGGCTGAAGGGAGAGAGCAGGAACTTGGGTGAGACATTTTCTGCTCATTTTAACAGTCTGTGAAGATACATCATGGAAGGGCTCTGGTAATGCCCCCAGAGCCCTTCAAGCTCATTAACGTAATTTTGAAAGTTGTTTTTAGAAGGAAGGAGGCCATTAAAAACAAATATAATAAGATTACTGGATCTCTGAGTAAGTGTCCATGGTTTATAATGATTGATTTTGATGGTAGCTTTCCCAGGATGTACAACAGAAGAAACTTTTTAGATTTGATTCAGTATATGAATAATGCCAGATTGGAAACCAATTTTAGAACCAGTGATAGAATGATAGCACTGGTAGAATATACTGCACTTAAAAACTTACTATATTGTTCATGTTGTGATCTAAGATCAAGCTTCACAATCACCCTACGATCTATATTCGAGGAGGAGAAGTGAGATGCACTGCATTTTACCACCCTGCTAACATATTATACTCAACTGAATACCAAATATAGTCAAATTATGCAAATGATGTTATATTTAACTAATATTCAGCTTTAATTAAAGTCCCCAATTACACATGAATTAGAGCGCATCTTTCCAACATTAAAAAGAAAAATAGCTTGAGGCAAACCAAAAGTAATATACCATAGACATGAGTGTGTCATTGCCACCCCTCCCTGTGTGTTAAAACAAGAGTCTTGTTGGATTTCCTACCACTGTACATCCATTCCTTTATTTTTCTTAAAGATCCCCTCAAGCCTAATTCAGTCATTACTTAGCAGCTATAAAAAATCACATTACATTTTCAAACCAACACAATTGATATCTCTAGGCTCTCGTTTTTCGTTAAAGGGATTTAAGCTATTGGACCCAGTAATATCCTCCCATACAAATAAAATGGAATGAGCAGTAAATGATTTCACATAAACGGGAGGGTAGATGGAAGCAATGAAGTAGGCGAGAACTTTACAAGACGGAAGAGGCCCCACGCTCATACAAACACAGACAGTATTGACCTTTTAATTATACATTACACTCCTCTATGAGCCTGCATAACACAACAAATCGCTCTTCCCCATATTTAAAAGTCACAGGCTCCTGGATTTTTTTGATATATTTCATCTAATATAACTAAAATGTGCAAATTAAATAAAGTTTTGGGTTTTTTTTCCAAAAAGTCACTTTTGAAAAAACTATACAGTGTTATTTAGTATGGGTTATATTAGGGCTCCCATAGAGGTTCTAGTAGAGGGTACCAAAGGGGACTAGTACTATACAGTACCTTGATATACTATTCATTCCATACATATCCAATAGAAGGAGAATAGAGGCTTCCTCCACTGAATGTTTAATACAGAGATATTCTCCACTAAAATCATGTTACTTTATGACCTGATGCAGTGCAGGTCACATGTGATCCCCGTTGCCATGTACATGACTGGTTATTAATTAGATATAACAATTAAGTTTGTTCGGAGAAGATTAAATAAGACAACTGAGAGGCAGCGTCAGATTCTGATGGGTTTTCGAAACCCCAGGGAGAGACTGAGTGAAAAATACTGATATCTTTCAAGGTCGGTATACATGACCACCTGGCAAAATATCACAAGAGAAGGAACTGATCCGTTTGATAAACTGCTTTGATCATCTCACTCCAGTGAGTCGCGATTCATGAATGAAGAAAAATAGGCATGAGAGACCTCTCTTCATCCTGGTCCACAGGAACTTCCTGGATGCCCCATGGCTCATCCCATAGCAGTAGCTGAGCACAACATTTCAAAATGCATTGTAACTGCTATTTATGCCTATAATTTTATATAGTATAAAATCCCCAGATTCCATGGTTTCCATTTCTTGTTCTAGTCACTTGTATTACATATATACCAGTCATTCCCAAAACAACAACATATTTTGGAAGTTTCAATAGGTTTTTAGCCAACGTAGGATTGTCTGCACCTGTGTATAATGTGCAGAAAAGAAGAAGCACTTCTAAAATGAAATCAGCTTAAATACGGCAGCTCAGCTCTATGTATCAAGGCTCAATGCCTATATATTGGCAGCTAAGCAACTGATATGGTAGATATGTATTATTATATTTATACCAATATACTGCAGTTACATCCAGTAATATATTTTCTGAATGGAGTGAGAATAGAGTAGTATTGTCAGCAAAAATTGTTCCCTAATTGTTCCCTCTGATGATACAAGATATGTTGAAATGCGTCAGGGAAGGGAGGTGCAAATGGTCTGTTAGGGACAGTTCCACTTGGGACCACCCTTGTTAGGGCGGAAGCTATAAAGGGGCAATGGGTATTTACTGCTACATTTGCATCTGCCTGTACCCCCTAAGAGGTGGATGATCAAACCTATGGTCCTGATCCATATCCACTATATGTGGGAATGAAATTTACAGCTACAAAATAAATGGATAAGGTCTATCCTATACTGTCTATTCACGTTATGGTGATCTCGGTATGTACGGTGAATTTATAAAAGATATACTGAATGGAATATGAGTGTGTCATGAACCCCACAAAAATATCTGTTATTTGAGAACTCTACACTTTGGTGTTTTTACACTGGTTAAGCTCACTCCACGAGTGTGGGCGCCTTATCATTTTAAAGTGTTTATTAATAAAATTTAGTTTTAACTGTACTCTATTTTTTCTGATAATAGAATTCAAGTACATGAGGCCGTGGCCCGGTGAGGTCCATTTTCTTGTTGTTCCTGTTCATTAATATGAGAATAAAGTAGAACAAGAATACTTAAAAATGTTTATTTCATTACAGCCTCATTAACATTAAAGGCTTAAAATATTTCCTAAGCTGGGGGAGCAATTCTGGAAGCCTATGTCACAAATCGAAGTGCATAGAGTCAGGTTAAAGGATTTACAATGCTTAAATTGCAAGGCATGAAAGGAGATCAAAGTTTTGTTGGCACTTCTAAACTTTATTGTTACATCTAGTTAGGCCACTGTGAATTATTATACAATTTCAAGATAACTTAGCATAGTTGCTATTCAATGTGCTTGGGTACATGTTTAGAAGTGTGTTAGAGTTGGCTCTGAAGTTGCACTTCTTGACAGTGTATTTATTGCCTCATTGAAAATGAAGATCTGTATTCCCCACTGTGCAAATCCAATAGGACTATATTAGCTTTATATGTCCCCTCTGGATTAAACTAGGTTGCTGCTGGCCAAGTTACTATAGTGATAGAATATACGGCTTCTCTTCATGTTTTAAGCACCTATTTGTAGCTCTTAAAGCCCGTCTGCTCAAAGAAAGTGCTATCCCGCTGTGTTCTGATTATATGACAGCATTCTTCATCAGCTATAATCAGTCATCTTCCAATCACTGCTTCAAGAATAATTTCTTCCCAAGTGTTGTTATTAAATTCATTTGGTTCCTACAGAAGTAGTACCTTTTAATATCTGTATACCGGGAAGTGAAATCTCTGTAAGACTGCGGATCAGTGCTGCCATTTCTTCCCCACAGGGAAAACATCAGGTGGGTCTCTGCTTCACTTAATCTCCAGTCAATTGTTCCTTCTAAGAAAACTTGTCACTTTTAACCTTTTCAAGTAGTTTTTTTAATTTATTTGGTAAAACTTTGTAATTTCATTTAACTAAAAATACAGTTCAAGTCCTAGCGGTGCTATGTTCAGTGTTTACGGGTAGAAATGGATTTTATACATGTATGGTAGATATCCAGTTCATCTTTGTAATGAGATAGTTCTGTAAAAGTTGGGTTTGGTGGCACAGTGGACTGCGCTTATCTTCACAAAGTCTAGTGAGCAAAGTATGATCATCTTCAGGCATTTGCTTGTGGGCACAAGTCACAAGGATAAAGCACATAGAATCAATCTGAATGGGACAAAAGGTCATGATGGACTGACGCTAAGAGACTCATAAAGTAGGGACACTACAAAGAAACCTGTACCATGACACAAGTACAGTAAAGAAGGCACCCTAGGCATATACTAATACCAACAAGTAATAAAGATCAAAACAATAGTTATACTACAAAGTCCACCATGTAACATAGGGGGCTATTGCTTTAATAGAATCATTCAGTAAAAACGCACATACCATGAAAAGAATTAATCTGGTTAATCAACAAACACTGCATAAAGTATACCCATCACTGGTCATCACACCTCAACTCCTGTGTCACACTTCCAGCACCCCAACGCATGTTTAAGCTCCCTGTTTCGTCAGGAGCTCGAGAGGCAAATACTGATATACTGTGGCTTACATTCAGGTTTCAAGGTCAATAAAGATAACCAGTAGAGATGAGCGAGCACTAAAATGCTCGGGTGCTCGTTATTCGAGACAAACTTTTCCAGATGCTCGAGTGCTCGTCTCGAATAACGAGCCCCATTGAAGTCAATGGGAGACTCGAGCATTTTTCAAAGGGACCATGGTTCGGGAATAAAATGTGTTATTTAATTGAAAAAGAATGTCTTCTGATAAGTTAGCAGATGTATGCAATCTATTCTTCACTGTTACGCGCGTATATTATCTCCCGACAAGTTAGCAGATGTGAAGAACAGTGAAGAATAGAATAAAAACAGTGAACACAGGATCATTTAAGTGAAAAACACAGTGAAGAATAAATTGCAGATGTTCGGCACATCTGCTTACTTGTCGGGAGATACGCAGTCCCGGGATCCGCTTCTCTTCTTCCACTGAAGTCTCCCCGATGTCTCCCTGCTGCCCGATGTCTCCTCTGCCCGAGTTCTCCCTGCTCCGCGATGTCCCCTGCTGTGCGCGATGTTCTCCCTGGCGCGCCAATGTCTTCCTGCTGCGCCCCGATTCTCCCTGCTGCGCCCGATGTGTCTCTGCTGCGCCCGATGTGTCTCTGCTGCGCCCGATGTGTCTCTGCTGCGCCCGAAGTCTCCCTGCTGCGCCCGATGTCTCCCTGGTGCGCGATGTCTCCCTGCTGCCGTTCCGCGTGTATCTTCCGACAAGTAAGCAGATGTGCCGAACATCTGTACTCTATTCTTCACTGTGTTCTTCACTGTGTTTTTCACTTAAATGATCCTGTGTTCACTGTTTTTATTCTATTCTTCATTGTTCTTCACTGTGTTTGTTTAATTAAATGCTCGATCTCGAGCAGGGGAAATACTCGTCCGAGCAACAAGCCGTTTCGAGTACCGTAATACTCGAACGAGCATCAAGCTCGGACGAGTATACTCGCTCATCTCTAATAACCAGCAATGCAATCATTGCACACTATATGTCACCAATATGATAGAATTTGTACCACTGGGGTTGGTATGGTGCCAATTGTCCAAATCCAAAAGTTATTCGTTAGTATTATTATTCACCAACCTTCTATTCTAATCACCTATTAAAGCTTCACTATACAATAATGAGCTAAACGCTATGCAGAAGTCTTTGTTCACAGCTTCTAATCAGTCATAAATGTATCAAGCACAAGGATATGGTGACGGGTTGACGTGCCCGGCCAGTTGGAACGTTTCTGGATTTGAGCTTCCATGCCCCTGTAAACAAACAGGGACACAGCGCAGAGAGGCTGCAGTGAGGGACATCGGGAGGCACCAAGTAGGTAAGTACCTGTTAATTTTTTTACGCAGTCCTCCACCCCAGCCACATCAATATTTTTTTAACTCTTGGACAACCCCTTTAAAAGATAACTAGCAAGCATAAATTGTCCTAATCCAACATGTTGTTTGAATGTGGTGGCATCATCCAGAAAATAAACTTTGAAGTGAGCAGTGAATTGGTTGTATAAAGTCATGGAGGTGGAGACTTCAGTTCTGAAGTCCAGCGCTCCCTGGCACAGAATTCCCCTTTCACTGTGATTGAAGGCCCAGCATACGAGGGACTGCAGTTTTATAAAAGAGGTAACTCACAGCAGAGGTGGTATTATGACGCAGGGGGAGCTAAACCCTGCACCTCTGCTGGGACTATATCCAACAAATATACATCTCACTTCTAAGTTGATTTTCCGGATGATGCCACCATACTCATGAATTAAACCTGCTCTGGAACCTGCTCTGGAAGGTGTTATACTTCTAGAAAACATACTGGTAGTGGTTTATTAAGTCAATTTCAGGTCCCCTTGCAGCTTGCTCATATAGACCCACAAACCTGTTCTACCAACTTTATATGTATCCCAGAGGAAATAATGCTATGCAGATAAGAAAACAGACTGGTGACAGATTATCTTTGGAAACAATAAGAATCACCTCCAGAGAAAATGACCTTTAGAAAAATTATTGAAATCAGTCCTGTGAGCTTTAATGTTTACAGTCTGGCCGTAAGAGCTGAGTAAGGCAGATGTCTTAGACTAGACTGGTGATTCTTATTACATGACTTAAAGTGCGGGTCATTTATATGACACAAGTGATTCATTTTCTGTTCCTAGTACCTGAGGATAACTAAGATGGATCTCAGCCTCGAGGCCTTATTATAAATACCCTTTCCTCAGCACCCTTTTCCTCTACGCATCTCCGTAGAAAGCTATACGTACAGTATTTTGCTTTTTAGGCAAAAACCTCCTTGCCATCCTATAACACAATACTTACTATGACAATGATAGAACAGTATTATGAAACTAGAGGCACAGAGATGAACAGTATGGGTCCATAGACTTGTGTGTCAGCTGTTTCACTTCTCAAATGTAGTCAAGACTCAAAAACTATAGTAAACATAAAGGGGCTTATTTACTAAGGGTCCGCGGATCGCATTTCCGTCAGACTGTTCATGGTTTTCGGGATTTATGCCGCTGTGACAGGGATTTAGAAGGGGATTGTGTTGTACGTGATCGGATTTTGGCACAGCTGTGCTGGCTTTCATGCAACAGAAATCAGGAGGCGGGCTGTCGGACAATCCGACTGATTTGGACTGAGTGCGGGATTTAATATTTAAATTGTGTCAGATCCAAAGCACTTACATGCACTTGGAAGAAGATGGCGAACTCTGGCGGGAGCACGATCATAGTGAATCGCGGCACAGTGCATTGGGGTTGGACAATGCACTTTCGGGGATCTCCAGTGGCCGGGTAAGTAAATGTGCCCCAACGTGTGAAAGAAGGAAGGGGATGAATGAATCCATAAACATCTTCTATGTCTTTCTTTTTTCCATGACAAGGCATCTTTGTTGCGGAATTAGCATGGAATGTACGATCCACATGGAGACGTCCTTGTCCTTGGACAGTTCTATTAGGTTAATCGCTGGCTCTAAATCATTAAGGGACAAGGTCCATATAATAAGT